>CM070011.1:43942340-44419840 GCA_036247105.1 Cirrhinus mrigala
TTCAGATCGTTACTTTTTTCTGATTTCTTTCTTTCTTTTCTTCTTTTTTTTTATTAAACAGTACAAAACATCAAACCATTAAGACGGTCCAGTTATAAAAACAAAACAATTGAAAATCAGCATTGCCATGTAATATTTTTTTAATTTAATTATTATTTTTTATCCTGAAGATATAAACCGTTTGTGACCACTATACATGTTAATATAAAATATTGCTGATATTAAACAACAGTTTAGACAGAAAAGTATTATTTTAGATGCATATCGAGTTTATATATATTTTAAACAAGTGATTAAATTAATTAGGTAATTTACTAATGGGAACTTATATATATATATATATTTGTAACACTTTATTTTAAGGTCCAATTATTATTATAGAGTAGCACACTTTTTTTTGAGCTTTTTTTGTTTCTAAAGTCTAGTTTAATTTAAGTTTATATTAAAATTAGTTATTTGTTGATATAACTTATCAATATTAATACTAATAAATATTTAATTTAGATTTTCTAAAATATACTTATTATATAAATTATATTATAGCCATATTTCATAAAATATTAAGCTTCCTCACAGATAAGGATGTAAATTGCTGTAATTTACTGTTTGCTGTGTAATCAGAGATCTTGTAATTATTACCATCTGAGTTAATGTAGTGATAAAAGAGTCGAATAACCACTGGAGTAACATGAGCTAATTAATATGCATGAGCTCAGCCTTTATTCAGTTGAGTCGTGGCTCTTCTCGCTGTTCAATAGCGCCCTCTGCAATCTTGTCTTCCCATTTACAACAGTATAGTGAAGTTTGTCTTGCATGAAATGTTCTTCATGCAACGTGTTAATGCATTTTAATTAAATCTGAATTCTTAATCTGGCAAGCATGATATTGAATAGTCATAAATTACTGTATAATAAACCGTTAGATGGCCTGTAGTTATTCACAGCACTAGGCAATCTGTTTTTGTATTCTCCTGTCCTCATATCCATAAAGAATCATCACGCCTGCAGGAAACAATCACTCTGTAGTCAACTTTAGCAGTGACACTCGTCAACAGCACTTGTGTCTTATCATGACAGCATCAGTTTAAAGGACATTTGTTAATGGGGCTTGTCATCAGATGGTCTTTTGCTGAGAGATACGCCTGCTCTTTTGACTGTACATTATTCAGCACACAGGCTGGTTTTAGTGTACACAATACTCAGATACAAACTTGCTCTAGGGTGGATCCTTTTTTTATAAGTTATAGAAAGATTATTGAAATGCTTCATTTTTATGTAGCCTTTGTCTAAATAACTAAATAAATAAATAAATACACTGACTTTTTAGAGTTTAGTGTTTAAAAGCATTAAAGAAAAAACTCAAATATAAGATGCTTTATTATTATTATTATTATTATTTGTGTTACATGATTTGATTCCCAAATTTCCATTTATGTTATTTTAAAAACTTCAGTGTAATAACTTCAATATAATTTATTTATTTTATTTTTTTTCTTTAAAAACAACCCAAAGGAACAGGAACGTTTCCATTAAAAAATCACCTAATTTATTTAATCACCTTTTATTTACTTTTATTATTGCTTTTGTTTTCTTTAAAAAAACAGCCAAAGGGACAGCGACAGGAAGGTTGTCTTAAAGAATCGCTGTGTTTATTTAATCACATTTTTATTTTATTTTATTATTTTATTTAATTTTTTATATAATTTCATTTTATTTTATTCTTTAAAAACAGCCAAAGGTACAGGAAAGTTTCCTTTAAAAATCATTTAATTTATTTATTCTCTTTTTAATTATTTTTATTATTCCAAATTAATATATTTAATATATAATAATTATTTTATTTTATTTTATTTTATTTTAAGGGATAGAAAAGTTACCGTTACAAATCACCTAATTTATTTAATCACTTGTTAAAAATGTTCTTTTCTTTCTTTTCTTTTTTCTTTTCTGTTCTTCTTTAAAAACATCCAAAAGTACAGGAAAGTTTCCTTTAGAAATCATTTGATTTATTTAATCTACTTTGTATTTATTTTTATTATTTCTAGGTTGTCTTAAAGAATCACTGAGTTTATTGAATCACATTTTATTATGTTATTTTATTTTAAGGGACAGAAAAGTTCCCATTAATAAATTACCTAATTTATTTAATCACTTGTTTAAAATGTTCTTTTCTTTTCTTACACATACGAGGAATTTATTCATTTATTTTATTTTATTTTATTTTATTTTATTTTATTTTATTTTATTTTATTTTATTCTTTAAAAGCATCCAAAGGGACAGAAAAGTTCCCTTAAAGAATCCCTTTGCTTTGATATTGCATATGAACACATAAATGCTCAAAATCAGGAAGAGGAAAAGTTACTTTCCACTGAATATTCATGGTTTTGGCAGATGCTTTCACATCAGACATTGTGTGTTAATTCTGTGCAACTTTGTAAAGTTAAAGTTAAAATCTCTTGTCTCTAGTCTCTTGTTTGACTGAATAAATTGCTGTTTGTA
This sequence comes from Cirrhinus mrigala, assembly GCA_036247105.1. Taxonomy (NCBI): domain Eukaryota; kingdom Metazoa; phylum Chordata; class Actinopteri; order Cypriniformes; family Cyprinidae; genus Cirrhinus; species Cirrhinus mrigala. Next base: position 43,944,840 of record CM070011.1, read on the forward strand.
ACTCATAAACCACTGCGCTCGGACCTACAGAAACGCTTCAGCGCAGCCTTCTGACTCAGACAGGCTCTGCTAGTTCCTCATAACCAGGACTTCCTTTCTAGCTGTGAGCTTGATCAGATTCCCATCAGGAATTCCAGGCATTTTTCTGCAGCGTTCCTCGAGTTCCTCGCGACAGAAGCATGTGGATAGTCGGCGGGCGGCGTGTAAGCGGCTCCACACCACAGACCCCCTCCGCTCCTCCTCAGCCTCGCTGTCTCGCTCTCATGCACATTCCCATCCCGGGTTGCCAGGGCAGCGTCCAGAAATCCCTGCTCTCCTGTAATGAGTCTGTGAGCTGGAGGTGAGTGCTGGGATCAGCTGGGAACTCAAAGGAGCTTCTTGGGTTCATGTAGGGGCCAAAGGTGAGGCGTAAAACTCGCTTTTGGCTTTAAAGTGTTTGATTGTTCTCAAATCTCCTATTATTCAGAATAGAATATAAAAATATGAATACATTTATATTTTTATTTATATTCTTTTACATAAAACTCTGTTTTGGCTTTGAAGTGTTTTATTGTCCTCAAATATATTATTTGTTTCAGAATTCAGGAGAGAAAATTGTTAGCACAGTGATTTAAAAACAAAACAAAACAAAACAAAAAAAAACCCTGACCTGTTTTTATTATCAAAAATGAAATAAAATAAAATAAAAAGTAAATTAGTTAATAAAACAAAATATTCATGTTTTTGTAATAATTGTTCTCAGCATCAAAGGGATGTCTTCATTTAAATTAGTTATTTTGTTCCTTTTATATTTTTTATACATTTGTATCATATTATTTTATTTATTGAATTCAAAATATTTATTATTTATTCATAGCTTATTTTTATTAATATATATTTACTTTTTTATATTATTTTATATAAACTGTATTATTTATTTATTTATTGTATTTTATTTTTCGTGTGTAACAGTTGTCAGATAAAACTAGATAAAATAGTTTAAATGAATATATTTTAATGTAATTTAATATTCACGCATTAAACACCATCTCAAACATTATTTTAGTTCACATTTTTAAAACATTCAAATAAACAGGAATGTTCCCTTTAAAAATCACCTAATTTATTTAAGCACTTTTTTAATAAAAAAAATTTCTGTCTGTCTGTCTATCTATTATTATTTTTTCTGTTAAAAACATCCGAAAAGATAAGAAGGTTCCCTTAAAAAAATTGGCTAATTACTAAACACTATTTTATTTTATTTTATTTTATTTTATTTTATTTTATTTTATTTTATTTTATTTTATTTTATTTTATTTTATTTTATTTTATTTTTCATGTGTATAAGAGCTGTCAACTGACTAGATAAAACTGTTTAATTGAATATATTTTAATTTAATTTAATATTCATGCATCAACTATTTAACCATCTTATACAACTTTTTTCTTTTTTTCTTTTTTTTTAATTTCTTAAAATCTATTCATTTTCTTTATTTTATTTTTGATTATTTTATTTTTGTTTTATTTTTTCTTTAAAAACATTCAAAGGGACAGGAAAGTTCCCTTTAAAAATCACCTAATTTGAGTTGCGTTTTGGGCATTTTTTATTTCAGTTGTATTTAAAATAAATAAGCAAATAAATTTATTAATGAATTGTTTTACCTTTAGTTATTTTAGTGCACCAACTAACCCTCATCTGTGGTATTTCATTTTTACGAGTGACAAATTTTTTTTTTCCACCTCTACACGGACTAGAGTAACTTTTATAAGTTACTTTGTTTGGTTGCTGTTTGACTGACGGAAAAATTGAACCGTGAAATCAATAGAGGTTCATAGGCCACAGGATGACATTATCGAAAAGCAAGCGTTCTGCCAATGATAACGCGGGGAAACGGGCAGAACGTCTAACCTGTGTGAGATTCATTAATTCTCCGAGTTCAGCAGCAGAATATCAATAGGCATGTGAGAGGTGCGGACGGTTCAATCAGGTGCTCTTCAGGGGAAAGATCAGCAGAAAACTTATTAACAACGATTTGTGGAGGAAAAACTGTTGTGAATTCTTATGAAATCGGCCAACCTTTCCCAAATCCGTACAAAGGCCACGCCGCAATACCGAACTAATTTTTCACTTAAGGCACTTGTGAGTCAAGCCAACAAAGGTCGCCTCCCAAGGCAGCGCAGAAGAATGAAGACATTAAATGTGCTCTATGTATTGATTGGTTTGTTATTAGTTGGGGAGAGAGGAGAAGAATCAAGGCAGAAAACTTGTGTGATGAACACCTGAGGTCTAAAGAGCACATTCACCAATAAAAGGAGGATTTGGATCCGGAGGTGGAAAAACAACTGTTGACTGTTGATACTGAACTCAGCGTGGAGGATTTGAACTTGAAGTCCTTTAGTAAGACACCTACAGACAAACACTGATCAAAGTGCTTTCTGAACTGTGTGATACTGTACTGTGCACTTCCATTCATTTCTATTGTTGTGGTTTCATCTATTTCAGATAAACCAGGCTCTGATAGAAGCATAAAGCAAAGGTGAAGTGTCCCCTCCTAAATGGCTGATTTTCTTCCTAAGGGCCAGAATAAGATGCAAGGTGGAAAAGAACATGTTTGGAAGTAGATATGGGAAATTATTTAATACTAGACCTCACACTTTCCATAAAAGCAAGTTAAATTGTTTTAAACTTTTTTTTTAAACTTTCCTGGGTTTTTGTTGAGGAAAGCACCACTCATATACCTCTATACAACTTTTTTAAGTGTAACTATACAATAACTTTCTCTTTCTTTCTTTCCTTCTTTCTTTTTTCAAGATATATTTTTTAAATAATATTTGAATTAGTTTTTGTTTTTATATATTTTTTATATTTTCTGTTTTCATTTTTTCAATTTTATATATATATATATATATATATATATATATATATATATATAATTTTCTTTTTATTTATTATTTTATTTTTTTTTTTTTTTACTTATGATTTTAGACCTGTTTACTAAATTTATGTTAACTACCATGCCAGAAGGCCAGGAAATATAAATAATTGTATTCAATAAAATGATGTATTAGTGTTTGCATATATCTGATTAAAAATACAGTAAAACAGCAATGTTGTGCGCAAAATTAAAATATATATATATATGATTTACAGTTATTTAATAAGTGTATAAAAATAAAATAAAATAAAATAAATAGACAAATTAGTTAATAAAATAAAATATTCATGTTTTGTATTAATTGTTCTGAGCATCAAAGGAAAATCAAAGATTATTTATATTGTTCCTTTTATATTTTTAATATATTTTTTATCATATTAATTTATTCATAGAATATTAATTATTTATTATTTATTTGTAGCTTATTATTATTTATATATATTTACTTATTTTTATATTATCTTATATAAACTGTATTATTTATTTATTTATTTATTTATTTTATTTTTTGTGTGTAAGAGTTGTCAACTGACTAGATAAAAGTTTAATTTAATATATTTTAATTTAATATTAATGCATTAACTATTTAACAATCTCAAACATTATTTTAATTATTTTTGTTCACTGAGATACTATTATAGGTTTTATTAATATTTAGAATTAGTTTTTATTTTTATTGTTTTCTGTTTTCATTTACATTTTTAAAAACGCATTCATTTAATTTATTTTATTTTTTTCTTTAAAAACATTCAAAGGAACATGAAAGTTCCCTTGAAAATTATTTTTTTTCTGTCTGTCTGTCTGTAAATATTTAGAATATAATAATAGTTATGATGTATAATATTTATTATTATTATTATTGTTATTATTATTATATAATTGAAATATTTATTCAGGTGATTGCAAACACACATATGATGTGGCAATATTTTATATATATATATATATATATATATATATATATATATATATATATATACATTATATATACATATACATATATGTGTGTGTGTGTGTGTGTACGTGTGTGTATGTGCATGCCTTCCATTTCAGCAAAATCTTTCTCTTTCTTTCTCTCTCTCTCTCTCTTTAAGCCAAATGCTTAGTTGTTTATCAACTTAAGAGACATAGAAAAGGAATTCAGAAAACCAAATGAAAGATTGAGATGATTCCAGGTGAGCTGGGACTGCTGTATGTGAGAGAACGAGAGACAGAAAGCCTGTGGTTTTGTGGTATCAGCATCCACATGGTTTGCATTTCTCCAAATCCCACCAAGAATCTCCTCAGACAGAACAGGTCGACACGGAAATCCAGACGAAGATACTGCAGGGGACAGAGCTGGGACGAGGTCGGATCCAAACTCTTATTAAAACATGCATTATATGCTGCTGGGATTATTGCAAGCTTGGATCAAGGAGACATTCTTTTGTTTGAGGGACAGTAATGCAGATAAAAGATGTTTGAGACAGATTTCTGACTGATAACTTAGTCAAGGGTGGATATTGCTTTTGTAAACAAATGAATGCGACCTGGTCCAAAAGGAAAATGTGTCATTTAAAGTGTTATTTTATTTTTTATTATGCCTGAAATTCATTTTACATTATGCCTGAATCATGATATGCTAAAGTCTTTTTTTCCCAGTTCTAGGCTATTTCAGCATGACAGCACTGGCCTCCCGACCTCCTCATCCTCAACTAAAGCTCCTGCTTAATTCAATTAAACTCGTAACTGCATGGAGAGTCTGGGTAAATATTATTGTAAACTTCTTCACCTTCCTACAGCGACAGACATCACCATGTTCACATGAAATGCTCCTGTGGTTTTTACCAAATAACAAGAATGTTCAATTCAGATCTTAAAAACTTCACCATCCTGACCAACTAATACCTGTAACCTGCACAGAATTACAAAAATGTGTATACATATATTTTAGTGTGTGTCTATATCTATCTATCTATCTATCTATCTATCTATCTATCTATCTATATATATATATATATATATATATATATATATATATATATATATATATATAATAGAATATACACTACTACTGTTACTACAACTACAATACTAATTATTATTATTATTATTATTATTTTGTATTTTTTTTCATGTTTTATTTCATTTATTTCATTTCATTTTAGTTTCATAAACTATATACCCTGCCAGAAGGGCCAGGAAATTCTTAATAATTTTTATTCAATAAATTATTAATTAAAAATAATAATTAATTTAATAAAACTATTTATTAGGCTGTTTTTTATTTGATTGACAATGCAGTAAAAAAAGAAATATTGTGAAACATTATAGTGTTATAATTTTATACTTGTATAACAATTATATTACAGTTTATTATATATATATATATATATATATATATATATATATATATATATATATATATATATATATATATAATACACATAGTTTATATATACAGTTTATTATATATATATATGAATATATATATATATATGGATGCTATAATGCTATGTATATATTTTTTATAGTTTATAGTTTATTATTATTAATAAATAAACATATATATATATATATATATATATATATATATATATATATATGTATGAAGAGTTCAGATGCAAAACCAGCTAAATCCATCTGACGTCTTTCTTTTAAAAATGCATCAGGCTCAGATCTATAGGTTTCTATGTAAGTACCGGTACTTCTGATTGGGCTGAGGCTGGTATTTTAGCAAGTTTGAAGAAAAAGTATTTGATGGATGTATAATATGTGTCAAGAGCATTCACTCAGTCTCAGTATCATTATCTCATTTTTGACCGAGATGGCTTTTAGCTGGTTTTGTATCTGAACTCTTCATATATATATGTATATATATATATTTTGTGGCATTTTGTGACATTTATTTAAAAACACTTAAATAGGCCCAATTTTCATTTAATAATGTTTCATTACATATTTTCTTATACAAAGAACCACTTGACAGTTTCTAGCCTTCCTTATAAAATAAAATAAAATAAAATAAAATAATGCTATTTTTATGAAGTCCATATAACCTTTAATATATTATATATTTAAAAAAAAAAATACACTTAAGGTACACAGTTTAACTAATAAAATATTTTCATTTATAATTAAATATATAAATATAGTTTAGTATTATTAATTGTATTGCTTATATTGATATATTTGTTTAAAAGTTTGTGTTAAAAATCAGTTTTAATTTTCATTTTAGGGGCATTTATTTAAAAACACTTAAATAGGCCTGAATTTTATTAAATAATGTTTCATTACATATTTTCTTATATAAAGAACCCGTTTATATAAAGAACCACCCTAGCTTTCCAGCAATACAGTTTAAAATAAATAAACAGATAAATAAATGCTGTTTATTTAGGTCTATATCATTTTTAATATATTATGCAAGTTTGATCATTTTAATAAGGTGATACCAGATTTACATTTTTTAAAAAAGTTTTTAAGGTGGAGTCATGATAAAGAAATGTTTTGCTCTCTAATACAGAAAAAAAATCATTTTGATTTTATTTTTATTATTATTATTATTATTATTATTTATTTATTTATTTTTTTTTTTTACCTGTGTTTGCTCTTCTTAGTTCTCAGGAATAAGTGGTATGTTTGATTTGGACTGCGTTTCTGACCTGTGATGTATTTCCTGTTGCTCTGCTGGTTTAATGAAAGGTGAATCTTCAGGCCCCTGTCACGTTTGCCTCCACCCGCCGCTGCGCTGGGGGCACAGACAACAATCCCAGGATTCTGTGTGCTTTTGTCCGGAAATAACAGACACAAACCGGGGGTCAGACGCTGAGCTCTGGAATTTAGATGAAAGTCGAGGTCTGCTGCGGCAGGTGGGGATGCTTAGCTTTAATCAAAAGATGATTGCTTTTGTTTGGCTGCTGTTTGACTTCTTGTTTTTCAGTCTTGTGCTTAAGGTCAGACATGGCACGTCTCTTTACGTGCTCTGTTCTGTGACGTGACTCCAGTTCAGCAGGTGAACCCAGGATCATAGTTGCTGTTTCAAATTTAATTTCTTTGTCTTATGTACACTGTACAAAATGCTTGTGATTTTGATTTTACATGCAAAACCGGATAATTTGTTAACTTTAAGTTACCAAACCTGACAATATACAGTAAAAAAGATTATTATTAGTTATTGCTAGTGATCATCAAGATGAAAATTATATTTTCACAAAAGACAAAAATGTAAAAATATATATTAGTGGTGTCAAAATTAGCGCGTTTTAAACGCAGGCGATTATTTTTTTCGTTTTAACGCGTTAAAAACTATTTAACGCAGTTAACGCAGGGGCGGGGCTAGGTTTGGCCACCCCACCCACAACCACTAAAAAATTGCGTTTACTTGGACGCAGAACGTAATAACAAGCACATCAAACGAGAGACTTTTCAAACGCGCGCTCCAACGTCACCTCAGCGCCAGGCGCGAGTCAAACGAGCGCGAAAACGGTACCGTTGACGATCGGAGCTTCAGTAGAACATCAGTGAACTGCGGTCAGATGAGATGTTGTCTGGTCATATGTCAGTAAAAACGAATCTTCCTGTCAGACGTTATACTGTGCTCGTAGCGCGCGCTCTTCAGTGCACGCACAAATATGCCGGCACGCGCTGTATGTAAGTGCATGTAAGTGTTTATTATTTAAGTCACATTTAAAGCAGTGTCAGAGCCGCTTCATGTTCAGCAGCTTTTAAAGTAACAGCAGCCAAAATATCCTAATAACCAACTGCTGTGATGTCTGCTAATCAAAGAACAAAATTTAAAAAAAGAGGAAATCAATAACTTCTGTAGTTGCAAGCTTGTAAGAATATTTTATTTTTTATTTTTTTAATTTAGATTTAGATCTGTTTTATCTGCATGCACATACAGTTCATGTACGTCTTGATTTGATTTGAATTTCCCAGGTGAATGCATGTTTCCCAGCGCTGTATCCCATGACCCCAGATCTTCATCTAAGAGATGCATATCCAGTGAGGCCTCTCTAGATCCCAGCAGATGTTCCTGTCTGTAGTCTTCTCGATCCAGGGCTCTCAGGTCCAAATATCTTGGCTATAGATCTGCTGCAGGTGAAAAATAGATTCTAACTATATTTTTGCATAACCTAAAAAAACATACCAATACAGTACAATTCAGCTTCCAGCTGAAATAAACACTAGTGCCAGTAAAATGGCAACAACTTTTATTCTTTTTCACACAAATTATGATTACGGGGACAGATTGTTAGTTAATAAAGACTAATTTTTCTTTGCACAATACTTTGTTATGACCTTAAATTACTTTTCATGATTTGTAAACAAATACACTTTGGAGTTTGCATCACAGTAACATTTCTGACTTGTTGGCTGATGTGATTCAAAAGACAAGTCACAAAATCCATTTAAAGATGGACTCCGTTGTAGAAACAAGCTAAAATTGCTTGGTTGCTTTAGCAAATGTGTTTTTATCTAACGTTTGCTTTTGTTAGTACCACCTGTTAGGTTTAGCATAGGCATTAATTTCAAACGCGATAGAGCAATAACCTTTTCACACCACTGAGTGGACATTTCAACTGCCATGATACAGACAAAATGCAACATGCATGCTCTTGTTGAAACCCATAGACTTTCATTGAGTCTTTTGGTAGTTTATGCTGGTCCAACATGACCAGCTAAGGACCAGCTTAAACCAGCATCAAAACATACCTACTAGGATATGCTGTTTTTTTCACAAGGGAAATCATGCTAACAACATGTTAACAACATGCTAATCATGCTAAAAACATGCTAACAACATGTGAATCATGCTAAGAACATGTTAGCAACATGCTAATCCTGTTAAAACCATGTTAGTGACAGGTTAGCAACATGCTAATCACGCTAACAACATAGCAACATGCTAAGAACATGTTAACAACATGTTAATCATGTTAAAAACATGGTAGCAACATGCCAATCATGTTAGATACATGTTAAAAACATGCTAATCATGCTAATAACATGTTATTCATGGTAAAACATGCTAACAACATGCTAGAATCTATGTTATGCTAGAATCATGTTAGCAATATGCTAATCATGCTAAGAACGTGTTACCAACATGCTAATCATGTTAAAAACATGGTAGCAACATGCTAATCATGTCAAATACATGTTAAAAAACATGCTAATCATGCTAATAACATGTTAATCGTGGTAAAACATGCTAACAACATGCTAATTATGTTAGAATCATGTTAGCCAAGATGCTAATCATGTCAAATACATGTTAAAAACATGCTAATCATGCTAATAACATGGTAATCGTGGCAAAACATGCTAACGACATGTTAATTATGCTAGAATCATGTTAGCAAGATGCTAATCATGTTAAAAACATGTCAACAACATGCTAATCATGTTAAAATAATGCTAGTGACATATTAACAATATGCTAATCATGCTAAGAACATGTTACCAACATGCTAATCATGTTAATAACATGTTAATCATGGTAAAACATGCTAACAACATGCTAATTATGCTAGAATCATGTTAGCCAAGATGCTAATCATGTTCAAAACATGTCAACAACATGCTAATCATGTTAAAATAATGCTAGTGAACAATATGCTGATCATGCTAAGAACATGTTACCAACATGCTAATCATGTTAAAAACATGGTAGCAAATGCTAATCATATTACATACATGATAACAACATGATAATCATGCTAGCAACATGTTAATCATGTTAAAAAACATGCTAACAACATGCTAATCATGCTAGAATCATGCCAACGACATGATAATTCATGTTGAATCGTGCTAGGGACTTAATGTTGGATTTTGGTTACACAATCTAAAAACATCAAAATATCAGCTTCAGCTGACATCGGTATTGGACATCAAATTAACATTGACATTGGACATAGAATTGACATTGAATTTTGGTCACCCGATGCCGCAAGTTCACAGCCGAAATGTAACCAAATATCAATATCTTATAGCGGTTTGTTCCTGCTGGGATGGTTTCAGATAGAACCTTTAACGTAATAAAAGGTATCCAGATACATGTTCATCTGTTTCAGATAAAATTAAATGTGTTTTTAGTGCCATATTTCCCTTTGAAAGTCCAGCAAAATGTGCAAATTAACAGCAACTGGTCTTTATTAGCGTCTGTTTGATGAACGTTTAACATTCATAGAAACTTTCCAGTGCACAAAAGGTTCTTTATAGTGGAAAAGATTCTTTAGATTATTAAAATGTTCTTCACCTTTAAAAATAAAGGTTCTTTATTGGCATGGATTGGATTGGCTATGTGAAGAATCTTTAACATCCTTGGAACCTTTCCATTGTACTAACATTTCTTTAAAGTGGAAAAAGGTTTTCTTTTAGGTTATTAAAATGTTCTTCACATTAAGAAAAAATGGCTCATCTTAGAATTGTTCAATGAAAAGTTCTTTGTGGACCCAAAATGCTTCTTCTATAGCAGGGGTGGCGAACTCCGGTCCTGAAGAGCCGCAGCCTTGCAGAGTTCCGCTCCAACCCTAATTAAAACTTACTTGGCTGTAGCTTTCTAGTAACCCTTCAGACCTTGATTAGCTTGTTCAGGTGCGTTTGATTAGGGTTAAAGCAAAACTCTGCAGGGCTGCGGCTCTCCAGGACTGACGTTTGCCACCCCTGTTCTATAGCATTGCTGCAAAAACTTTTAGCACCTTCGTTTTTAAGTGTTCACACTTGTTTTTCTCTTTAAACTGTTCACTGATTGTTCTTTGGGGAACCCAAAATGGTTCTTCTGACATCACTGCAAAATCTCATTTTTGGAACTTTAATAGAGCAATATCATTTTGCAGAAAATGTGACCATGGCAAGTTTTTCCAGTGAGCCTGGCTTGGGATTCCTCTCACCGCCCTCACCAAAGCTTCTGCAGAAAGAAGAAAAAGAAAAGTCTTGCCCACAGGTCAGTCTCCTCTTACAACAGCATTTGTGAAGCTCCAACCTGAACTCTATGAAGCTCTCGCCAAAGTAGTAGGTTACAATCCAAGTTCTCTTTGTGCCAAAAGCCTCCGAATTCCTTCATTTCGAAGCTTCCCGAGTTCCCGACCCCAAGCCCATCTCCACCTTGAGCTCACGTGAGACAAGGCTCCCGGGCCTTATCAAACAGGCTTTTGTTCTCCATGGCTTGGCCCGGGTCTCTGAGGATGAGAGATGCAGTTAATACCCAGGGAAGTGGCCCTAATCGCCCGGCGCTATTACTGCGGCCAATATCAGCGGGGATGACAGACTTATTGATTCCAGAGCCGCAGGTGGACACAGGTGACTTCCCTCCTCCACGGCCTTGGGTTTGATCTCCGCTCGGCTGGGCAGGAACAGCTCCATCTCACCTGCGCCATGGCATGCAGAGTCCATCTCAGACCATTAGCTCCACAACTGAGCTTAAGCCCTCAATTGGACCTGATGACTCCTGAGTGTACAGCTGATTGAGACGCGAATGCAATCTGGGGATTGTCTGCTTGACGTGTCTCTACAAAAGATAAAATTCTTCTGTATATGAGGATTTAAAGGTGCACTATTTGGTGCAATTTTGTGCTAACTTTGAAAAAAGTTTCAAAAAACAGCACAAACTTAAAACTTAAACTAAACAAGTCCAAACCATGATCATTAACATTAAACATCACTTTTGTAATTCTAATATTAAAAAAGGTGTATAACGGTAAACAGGGTTTGTACAGATACTGTAAAATGAAATTACAGGACTTTTTTAAGGACTTTTCAAGCACTACTTTTTTTTTTTTTTCTCAATCAGAGATCTCACTTATCAAACAATGTCTTCTTTTTCAAATTTTAGAAAAAAGGATAAATAGATAAATAAAAATATACTAACAAAATAAAATGGCAAGAATAAAGTCAAGCACATGCAAAGTATGCAATGACGTCAACTTAACAAAAAGAGAAAGAGAAATAAAGCACCAACAGGTGTGATACCAATTTAAGATATATATTTTCTTGCTTTCTCTTTTCTTTGTTTTGTCTTAATTCTTTCTACTGTTTAAAAAAAAAATCAGAAGAAAAGATTCGCGAACCCGCTCCAAAAACCTGGTCTGAAACAAATGATTGGCAAACCTGTGTCGAGGTCCCGATCTGAATCAAATGATTCGTGATCCGCGCCCCTAGGTTCCGATCTAAAGAAAAAGATTCAAAAACCCGCTCTGAAGTCCCGATCTGAATAATGATTCGTGAACCATCATTTCAGATCAGAACTCGGAGCGCAGATCGAGAATCATTAAATTCGTGGAATGATTCAAAACCCCGCTCTGATGTTCCGATCTAAATCGAATGATTCGCGATACGCGAAGTTCCGATCTGAATTAAATGATTCGCGAACCTTTTCTAAAGTCCCGATCTAAATCGAATAATTCACGATACGCGAACCGATTGGAGCGCTTCGAACAAATAATCATTTTGCGATGTAATGGTTTAACTTTTGAAAATATACGTTTTACCCATCACTATGATTTTTAAAATCATTACAAGCAACTATGAAATTCGAAAATGAATGTCTCTTTTAATTTGATCTGGTTATTTCTAGTGAATCTCTTGAACTGAATGATCAAAGTAACGACTTGGAAGCAATCAGAGCGGTTTCAGCGTAAATGACTCACTCAGTTTATTTGATTCATCTGTTCTGTTCCTCTTTTCAAGTCTTCAGCCAAGCTTAAACCACATTGTCAGTACTACTTCTGGTTTAGCTTGATAGTTTTATGACATTAACTGAAAAAAAAGTATATTGTTTTTTTAAATTGTGTGAATTTTGCGTGAAACGATATGTGCATATTGAAAAAATGAAACACTTATTTTATAGATACATTGTCTTTTAATAATTCAAGCACTTTTTAAGTACCTCTTCAGGAATATTGCTATTTTCAAGGGTTTTCCAGGTCTTAAATTTGTAAAAGTCAAATTAAAGTACTTCAAGCACTTTAAGTACAAACCTTGAGTAAAGAAAATACATTCAATAATTTTCTTTTCAAACATGAAACACGTAGAGCATACTCTAGAAAGTATATGACAGCTTCAGCCAAAGGTGTTTCAGATCAAATCTCTGTGCAATAGTCCCGTTTTAGTACTTTAATGTACACACTGATTGAGTTCTAGTAGGCCAAGCAAACCTGAGGATCGGTAGGATCTAGCGTGAGCAGTTTGGGCGACTGTGCACGCTAAGTGTTGGCAAGGTCTCTCTTGAGTTATGCCATGTTTTGTGCTTGACTCGCTGTCTGTCATTATGGGTGAGATTGCCGGCAGGAATATAATCATACACCATTGTGCTTCCCTGAGATCTATAATGGAAGCCCATTGAGCTTTCTGTCACCGCTGGCCTTGATAGTGTGTCCATCAAAATATTGATTCAGTAGGATATGTAATGGCACATTGATTTTCTGCTGAAGCTGAGGAGTGATGGACAGAAGCCTGTTGGTTTTTCCCGCACGACTCAATCAAACCTCCGGACACTCATTCTTGCAGTTGAGGGAAGGGATTTTTATTGTTTTATGGCTATTGAGCTTCAGAGAAGGTTACAGTTGCTATAAAATTAATCTTTAAACCAACTTTGACAATCAAGAGATAATCTGGCATCCCCAGAGAAGTTGTTTATTGCTCATCAGGAGGATTCAGTGAAGAATCGACTTTGTCTCAGATGTTTCTTCTAAAATTCCAGAGCAGAAATAAAAACTAGTAAATAGTTGATGTACAGTGTGGAGTTATAAAATGAGTGTGGATAGCAGCTCAGATTATTAAGCTTGGAAATGTTTGAGTTCACACTGGGATCTGAGTCAGGGTTGTTATTGTTAATTAAAACTAAAACCATACTGACATAAAATATATATATATATATATATATATATATATATATATATATATATATATATATATATATATATATATATATATAAAACTTATTTTATTAATTCAAGCTAAAATAATTGCTAAAATAATAAACAAAAAAACTAAGTAAAAATATAATTGATATGTGACCCTGGACCACAAAACCAATCTTGAGGAGCACAGGTATTTTTGTAGCAATAGCCGACAATACATTGTGTGAGTCAAAATTATCGATTTTTCTTTTATGCCAAAAATCACTAGGATGTTAAGCAAAACTCATGTTCCATGAAGATATTTTGTATATTTCCTACTGCAAATATATAAAAACATAATATTTGATAGTAATATGCATTGCTAAGAACTTCATCTAGACAACTTTAAAAGCGATTTTCTCAATATTTAGATTTTTTTTACACCCTCCGATTCCAGATTTCAAATAGTTGTATCTCAAATATTGTCCTATCCTAACAAACCATACATCCATTGAAAGCTTATTTATTCAGCTTTCAGGTACTGTATAAATCTCAATTTCACAAAATTGACCCTATTGACTGGTTTTGTGGTCCAAGGTCACATATACTGTAATCATTAAAAATGGCAAAAAACAAACAAACAAAAATACTAAAAAAATAAAAATAATTAAAATTGTTGAAAATATAAAATTTGACATTTTTAACAAAAACGAAAATAGTATATTACATTTTTGACAAGCATGAGGTCTCCATTTGTTCATATAATCTCACTGTTGTCTAAGAGAAAACTTTGTCTTTTTATGTAAATTATGTAAGCAAAGCACCATTCCACAAAGCCATATTAATCGCAGCAGTTATATATCTGTTGAACATATATCAAAATAATAAACAGGCACCTTTGTCTTCATTCCAGAAAGATTCAATATAGTGGGTATAACTGAATAAATTCAGTGCATTATCAGGTGACTCAATCGTTCTATATCTGAAAGCAAAATGAGTTTAGTTACACTCTGACAGCTGGGCGATTTTATAAGTCAACATTTATATTTCATAAGAACTGCAGTGATCAAGTCAGCATGGGCAGAGTTGTTCATATTATTCTCAGCTTATTTTACCTGTATAATATCGCTTACTGCGCTTTGCAAAATAAGGTGTACTGCCCTTAACATTCCCAGCTAACAAAAATATGTTCTAAGAAATGTTTTGCTATAACGTTCCCATTAAATGTTTCCGAATGAGCTCTGAAGATTCAAAATGTACAGGGACTTTGGTATGGTTATGCGAACGTTAATGGAACATTCCTTTTAATTTTGCTACCATGGGAATGTTCGCTCAATCTTCTGAAACAAGTAGCCTAACATAAAAAAACATTACATGCATGTCCGAACTAAAACCGTCCATGAACGCTGTATACATAACGTTTTGAGAACGAAAAGTCCAAAAAAAAAAAAAAAACTTTGAACGAACGTTCTATCAGCATTACTAGAAGAACGTTTCTTCATATAGAACTTTACCCGAAGGTTCTGAGAACGCTTCTTATTAGTTGAAAACATGCATATAGAAAAAAACATCAATCTCAACATACATAACAAAGCCTTTTTATGTACAGCAAACTTCACCCGCTAGTATTTCTTGTTATATTTTTAGTTCTCGTCACTCTTCAAACTCCCGTATTATATAGACAGACGGATGAAATGATGGACAGATGCTTTTTGTGCATCACAGAGAACAAAACCCAGTCCCAGTCTGGCCCACCTGGAGAATCTGGATCCTCTGATCTTTGCAGCTGTAGCGGTGAGCGATAGCTCGACAGGAATGACTGATCAAGCGTTCAGCTCTACACGACAAAGACTCTCTTCATCACACAGAACTGCAACAGCAGTCTCTTTGATAGCGGAAATATTTCATAGTGCTATTTCAATTAAAATGAAGTAGATTAAGTTAAATTAAATTAAACTGATCACAAATTTAGGAATCTGCTCTTCTTTTACATTGAAAATACAGCTTACTTTTGGACCAGAGTATCTGTTGATGTTGGCCTAATGATGAGCTTATCCTGTAGCGCCACCTGCTGAGTATTTTTTTTTAAATGACATTTAATTAATTTTTTTTTTTTTTTTTTTTTCAATTTAGATTAAAGAAATCTTCAGAACTTGAAGGACCTGTCTAAGTATGTTAAAAATTAATTAAATAACGCCACAAGGCTTGTTATGGTTGATATTACAAGAATATCATTACTGAAGTTTCAGAGGAGAGAAAACAGTGAAGCTTTTTCTTGTACCAGATTATTACTAACGTTTAATAAGTAATTTTAAAATAAGTTGGAAAAAACAAATGATTAATTACAGTATACTGTAAAAATATTATGTCTGCGACCATGACCACAAAGCACATAAAAACAGTTTTCAGGGTATTATTTTGTTTTGTTTTGATTTATTGTTTTATTTTATTTATTTCTCACACCTCTTTTGCATTTTTTAAATTAAATGAAATTTAATTAAATTAAAATTTAGGTCTTGACCCCTTTTGTTATTTTATTTAATTTTATTATTTTATTTCTCGCACCTTTTTTGTGTTATTTTATTTTATTTTTTATGATTTAATTGTTTTTAATTGTTAATTGTTAATTTAATGTAATTTAAATTGTTCTTGACTCCCTTTATTTTTGTTGTTGTTGTATTATTTTATATTATTTATTTCTCGCACCTCTTTTGCGTTTTTTTAAATTAAATTTAATTTAAATTTAGTTCTTGACCGCTTTTTTTTTATTTTATTTTATTATATTTTATTTTATTTCTCGCATCTCTTTTGTGTGTGTGTGTGTGTTTTTTTCATTTCATTTAAATGTAGTTCTTGACCCCATTGATTTTATTTTATTTTATTATTTTATTTTATTTAATTTTTTTATTTATCGCACCTCTTTTGTGCCTTTGTTTTTGTTATTTAGTACAGCTGCGCTGAAAAAAAGTCAATCTGGCACCCAGCGGAAAGTAGGCGTGTTTGTTTACATTTCCTCCTGCGCCACGCGACTGTGCGTGCTGACGTAAACTGTTACGCAGCGCTCTGGCTCTCGGAAGAGAGGAGGCAGGTTAGCTTTCAGAAAACCGGATTAAAATGATGCAGAAAACGGTAAGACGGAAATTTTTATTATATCGCGAGTGAGGCAAAAAACTGTACTAATATTTACGCGTCTCCTTCATGAACAACAATGTCTCTGTCGCCTGTTAACATCCATAAAGTCTCTTGATATGCTAGCTAGCAGTGTAGCAGGTTAGCCTGATCTCTGATGTGAATTTTGACAGTTTAGTAGTTTAGAAATAAGTAGTTTTCTTCCGACTACCAACAAAGATCTGTTTTTAAGGTTATTTAATCTTTATTTCCTTGTGGAAGATTTTACCGCCAGAAATTATGTCTCTGTGTTTTTATGCAATCTCTTGTACTTACAGTTCTCATTTGAATCTCACCATATGACATCTACAATTCCTTACAAAAATGTCGCCATGGAAACCATAGTTACCGCCAAAAAATACTGTGGTTACTGTATGTAGTTATTGTTGCGACTGTAAAATCTCGATAGGGTACAATTTACCTCCTTCAATCAGTGTAAAAGGCTTTTAGAATCTTTCTGATGTTCACTATATAGTGACTATAGTGGTACTATTGTGGTAACAGTTTATTAGTTACCTGATAAGATCCATTATAGATTTGTTGTCATTTATTACAATAAATAAATACTTTACACTATGTAAATAATGTTAGTATTGTTGTTGTATGTCTGTGCAGATAAATGTTCTTAAAACAGTCATTGTAAAAGTGTAGATGACTGTGAACTGAATAAGCACAAAAATACTATGAAATAACAGAAATATTTACATAACATCATTGCATAAACAACAGCAGACGTGTGATTTTCCTGCTTAACACATAGGTAACACTGATATAAATATTATATTAATATTTGCCACATTAGCAAAAGTGAAATATTGGTACCAAAATACAGAGTTAAGCTTACTTGTTTTGCTATTCTTACTGCACAATCATACTATTATTTTGCAAACTGTTTATTGTACTAAAGTAACAAAAAATGTTCCAATCAAACATGGAAAATTACAAAAAGTGAATAAAACCATGAAATGACATTGGAATGAATAGAAATATTTACATAATGTAAATACACAAACAACAACACGCATGTGCTTTTTCTTCAACACAGGTAACACTGGGATGAATCTTAGATTACATACAGTTGAGGTCAAAAGTTTACACACATCTTGCAGAATCTGCAAAATATTATTTTACCAAAATAAGAGGGATCACACAAAATGCATTTTATTTTTTATCTAGTACTGACCTGAATAACATATTTCACGTAAAATACATTTACATATAGTCCACAAGAGAAAATAATAGTCCCCTGTTTGTACTGAACATTTAAACTGCCTGCTACGCTTCAGAAAAATCCTTCAGGTCCCACAAATTCTTGGGTTTTTCAGCATTTTTGTGTATTTGAACCCTTTCCAAGATTGACTGTATGATTTTGATACCCATCTTTCCACACTGAGGACAACAGAGGGACTCATATGCAACTATTACAGAAGGTTCAAACACTCACAGATGCTCCAGAAGGAAAACCCTATGCATTTAGAGCCGGGGTGTGAAAACTTTTGGAATTTGAAGATCAGGGTAAATTTCACTTAATTTTGTCTTCTGGGAAACATGTCTTCATGGGAAACAGTATCTTCTGTAGCTTCTGAAGGGCAGGGCTAAATGGAAAAAAATATGATATTTAGGCAAAATAAAAAAAATGTACACATCTTCAAAAGTTTTCGCCCCTGGCACTTAATGCATCGTGTTTCCTTCTGGAGCATCAGTGAGCGTTTGAACCTTCTGTAATAGTTGCATATGAGTCCCTCAGTTGTCCTCAGTGTGAAAAGATGGATCTCAACATCATACAGTCATTGTTGGAAAGGGTTCAAATACACTAAAATGCTGGAAAAGCAAAGCATTTGTGGGACCTGAAGGTTTTTTCTGAAGAACAGCAAGCAGTTTAACTGTTCAGGACAAACAAGGGACTCATGAACAGCTATCACTAAACAAAAAAACACAGCTGTGGATCATTCAGGTAACAACACAGTATTATGCATCAAATGTTTGTAAACTTTTGAACAGGGTAATTTAAAAAAATTCAACTATTATTTTCTCTTGTGTACTGTATGTTAACATCTTCTGTGTGAAATATCTTATTTAGGTCAGTACTAAATAAAAAATAACATTAGCATTTTTTTTATCCCAGTTATTTTGACAAAATAATTAAAATTTTGCAGATTCTGCAAGGTTTATGTAAACTTTTGACCTCAGCTGTATATTAATAGTTGCTATGTTGTATTAATAATATATTAATATTTTTATATTAGTATGATTTTGCCCGGACAATAAAGCTTATTTATTTTGCTGTCTTGATGGCACAGTTTTACAATCATTTGCAAACTTGTCAAAAATGAGACATTGGAAATGCTTGACATTACTGTGAATTGGATAAGCTAAACAATACCATGAAATGCAGGCTGAATACAAAAGGGAAAAAAATTACATAAATAACAGCAGAGGTGTGATTTTTCTGCTTAACACATAGATAACACTGGGATAAATGTTATTTGCTATATTACAAAGTAATATACTGGCACCAAAATAGTTTGACCAGACAGTGAAGCTTGCTTATTTTGTTTATGCACAATTATAAGATAATTTGCAAGCTGTTGATTGTACAAAAGCAACAAAACGTTCTTAAAACCAAGCATTGAATTGAAAACGATTATTACTACTGTGAAATGAATAATAATATCATTAAATGACATAGGAATGAACAGAAATATTTACATAAAATAAATGCATGAACAACAACAGACATGTGATTTTCCTGCTTGTACACAGATAACACTGGCATAAATATTAATATTTGCTCTATTACGAAGTGAGTGAGTTTGAAGCGAATTTATTTTGCTTTTCATTTGTATTTGCATTTTGTAATTTGCATGTAGCATGTTTTTTATCCTTTTTGACTAGCACACTAACCTACCCTTCCTTTTTCTTAGAGTGTTTAGATTCTACACAACCATGGAGACCGATGCAAACTCCTTCCATGTGGAGTTCCCGGATTTTTCCTGCTCGCTCCTGAAGAAGCTGAACCAGCAGCGGCAGAGAGGGCAGCTGTGTGACCTCATCGTGTCCATCGGCGGCCATCAGTTTCGCGCCCACCGTGCGGTTCTGGCTGCCAGCTCTCCGTACTTCTGCGATCAGGTGCTGCTGAAGAACAGCGCCCGCGTGGTGTTGCCAGACGTCATGCATCCATGCGTTTTCGAGCAGCTCTTGTTGTCGTGCTACACGGGAGGGCTTTCGGTGCCATCCGGAGAGGTGGTTTCCTTCTTAACAGCTGCAAGCTTCCTGCAAATGTGGCACGTGGTGGACAAATGCACTGAGCTTTTGGAAGTAGGGAATAAGAAAAAACGAATCGACAATGGAGCATCTCCAAAAGGTGATGGTTATACCACTGATAATGATGACGCCAGTCAGACTGCAGCTCAAGGGGAAGATCTAGCTGATCTAGATTCTGCTTTAGGGCAAGGAATGTTAGAAAGCGCCGGTTGTTCGTCTCCAGATGATCCAAGCAGCGAGAATGGTTCGGATGCAATGGAAAACCAATGCTCTAGACCGGCCTATGTGCCACCGAGCATAATGGGACACAGAAAAAAGGTGCATATAAAATCAGAAAGGCAGACTCGAGATGCTTGCGGTGGCTTGTTTGGTGCTGAACACGCCGTGAATGACTCAGACGAAAACTCTCACAATCCAAACATATCAGAGGATTGTTTTGATGAGAAACTAGTGGAGTGCTTAGATCGAGATTGCTCCTATGAAGAGCCGTTAGACTTCTACGGAACCTCCATGGAGGGCTTTTCACAAGCTGTGGATGAGCTTACGAACCCAGCATCCAAGGATAAACTTCAGATTGAAGGAGGTACGGATGTTTCTAAAGATGAGGCGCCTGTTGACAGCGGCTTAAAAGAGCAGACCTCTCACTCAGGCTTCGCTTCGGTGGTTTACAAGCTCTATCCGTGTCAGTGCGGCAAAAGTTTCACGCATAAAAGCCAGAGGGACCGGCACATGAGCATGCATCTGGGTCTGAGGCCGTTCGGTTGCGCCGTTTGCGGCAAAAGCTTTAAAATGAAGCATCATCTGGTTGGCCACATGAAGATCCACACAGGCATTAAACCATACGAGTGCAGCCTGTGCTCGAAACGCTTCATGTGGAGAGACAGCTTCAACCGACATACCTCCACATGCGCAAGGGCCCATCAGACCCGACGGGCCTCTCAGATCTGTTAGGGTTCATACAGGATCCTTGTAGGAACGTTTAAGAAACCTCAGCATGGAAGCATCCAGAATGCCAAACTAGCTAGTGTATAAAGATTATTTTAAACAAACACCTCAAATTTGAACAGAGGCCTTCTGTTCAATTCATTTGTTCAGGTTTGAACTACTCGTCAAAAGTTTGAATAATTATATTTTTGAATGTCTTTGAATATGAAAGAAGGCTTTTATGCTCAGCAAGGCTGCATTTATTTGATTAGAAATACTGTAAAAACAGTAAAATTGTGAAATATTATTATGGTTTAAAATAGCTGTTTTCTGTGTGCATATATTGTAAAATGTCATTTATTTCTGCAACGCAAAGCTGAATTTTTAGCATCATTACTCTACTCTTCAGTGTTGCGTGATTCTTCAGATCAAAAAACATTTATTATTATTATCAATGTTGTGCTGCTTCATATTTTTGTGGAAACCATTATGTTACCATTAAAAACATTTTTTTTTTATTACAAATTTAAAAAACTGTTTTCTATTTGAATATATTTTAAAATGTAATTTATTCCTGTCATGCAATTTTAATTTTTTTTTAATATGCATGGTTTCCACAACATTTATATTATAATAATTGAGCAACTATAATAATTGACAATAATTGAGCTGCAAATAAGCATGTTCAAATTATTTCTGAAGGATCGTGTGACACTGTCTGGAGTAATGATGCTGAAAATTCAGCTTTGCATCACAGAAATAAATTACATTTTATAATATATTCACATGGAAAACAGTTATTTTAAATTGTAATAATATTTCATAATATTTCTGTTTTTGCTGTATTTTTTAATTAAATAAATGCAGCCTTGGTGAGATGTCTTTAAAAGCACATTTAAAATATATGAATTATTCCGAACTTTTGACCGATAGTCTCTCCTCATGGAATGATGTAAACATGAAGTCAAAAATGTCTTTTCTTAATAGATGTTATAATAGTAAAATGCCTCAGATGTCTCAGAATTAGTATATCTAAAGGACAAAAATATGACCACATTCTACCCAAGAGCCTTGAATGCTGTCATAATATTCAGGTTTAAAGACTCACTAAGCGCTTTGGAGTTTTAACAAGGTTTATCTTATGTAAATAGAAATATTTCCCAATGCAGCATTATGCTGGATTTTATTAGCTGTAGTTGAGCTGGATTCAGTGTTTGGCATTAACTCTATTGCAGATCTCTGTAGCTAGAGCGTTTCCAACAGGATTTGACAGAAAATGGCGCTTGTTTCAGCTGCTAATCTGTTGTAATCCATTTTATGCTCTAAAAGTCAACAGATTTATTAGGAGGATTTTGAAAGGGAAAAAGTCAAATAAAATCTTGCATAATGCTGCGTAAATGGCATTGACATTTTCATCTCCTTCTGCGAACAGTGTTCTTATGTGATGTTCATTTTGTCAAATGTTTTTATAATGTGCCATAATTGTAAAATATTATAAATGTCATCTCTATATGGGTGAATCTTTCGTAAAAAACATGTCCAGCTTATATTTCACACACACACACACACACACACACACAAAATACAAAAATGTTTTATAAAAATTATATTTTGCATAAAGATATTGAATCCTTCTTTGGAACATTTATTATTGTAATTTGTTTTAATGTTTAGTTTGTTTGTAATTTTCAGTATTTTAAATGGGTATTCTCATTATAATCTTATTACTGTAATACAGTAATTTGATCATCCTTTTTTTTATGATCTCTCTCTTTTTTTAATGATAGACTTTATTTTCTTTATGCAAAATATAACTTTATATTGCCAAATATACCAATCAAAAGTTTTTGAACAGGAAGATTTTTAATGTTTTTTAAAAAAGTCTTTTCTGCTCACCAAGCCTGCATTTATTTGATCAAAAGTACAGCAACAACAGTAAAATTGTGAAATATTTGTACTATTTAAAATAACTGTTTTCTTATTGAATATATTTTAAAATGTAATTTATTCCTGTGATCAAATCTGAATTTGCAGCATCATTACTCCAGTCTTCAGTGCTTTAAATTGATCAAAAGTGATGATAAAGACAATTATAATGTTGCAAAAGATTTCTATTTCAGATAAATGCTGTTCTTCTGAACTTTCTATTCATCAAAGAAACTTGAAAAAAACCTACTCGGCTGTTTTCAACGTAATAATAATAAATGTTTTTTTGTGCAGCAAATAAGAATATTAGAATAATTTCTAAAGAAAAATGTAACTGGAGTAATGATGCTAAAAATTCAGCTTTGAAATCACAGGAATAAATTACATTTTAAAATATATTCAAATAGAAAACAGTTATTTTAAATAGTAAAAATAGTTAAAACTTTTACTGTTTTTGCTGTACTTTGGATCAAATAAATGCAGGCTTGGTGAGCAGAAGAGACTTCTTTAAAAACATTAAAAAACTTTTGACTGGTAGTGTATAATGCATTTCTTTTCATTGTTGTGGTGAAATATGACCAGGACATGTTCTTGATGGGTTTTTAAAATTCATCTGTATTTACAGTATTGAATTTAAGTGGATTTATCAAAGCACAGCCACCTGTAAATATCAAATATCAGTGAAATGAAACAGAGAGCACATCTTTATTGTTTTACTTCGCAAAGACATTTCATGCAAACATCAGAAGAGCACAAAAAGCAAACTATGAAAAGTGAAAGGGCTGTAAAACTCTTGTATAAAAGCAGCTGGGTGCTTGCTTGTATTATTTTCTGAATCTAATGTACATAATGTGCCATGAATGGATGGTTGGGTGTCTGGCTTTCAGTAGTTTGCTATTATGGTCTGTTTGTGAATTAACTCCAAACCTCTGTTACAACAGTACCTCAGATGCTGTGGTATTTAGTAGTTTAAGATGGTGCATGGAATTTAAACAGTGCTTAATTAGAACAAAATGTAAGCTAATTTTATTATAGTTTTAGATCAAATAAATAGGGCTTTTCTTAGAATATTGAATTATACCTGAAAGTGTTGTAAGCTAATATAACACTCTAAAGAAGATTTTAAACATGTTGTTTTGGCAGTTGCCAAATATTGGTAAATTGTAGTATGTAAATAGTGTTTGAATTCTGTTTTATAATTATGAATGTGCAAATTTCTATATGCCTCAAACAGAACAAACAACTGACAATCATGTAGGCAGAAACAGAACATGTGAAAATTAAGTCATCAGTTCCGTTAAAAATCACCTCTCAGAAGTCAGAATATATTTATGGAAAATAAATTCAACCATGTATTAATTATATATATTTCCATTCTTTGTCTTTTTTTTTTCAATAAATGTTGAAATAATTGAATACATGGTATATGTATATGTATCTTATAATGTAATCTGGTAAAAAAAAAAATATATATATATATATATATGTTGATTTGTTACAGAAACGTTCTGTTTTGTTTTTTAAATTGGAAACGGTTATATAAAAATGTATATTCTCAAGTGACCAAATTTTCTTAATTGCTAGGCCAAGCTTTAGGATGTTGGATGGATCACTACCTCAACAGGACTGTCGTAATACGATCTGTTTATCAGCAAACGTTTCTTTCCGGACGGCACCATTTCCCACTTACACTTCTGTTGTGTTTTCTTCTTATAGAAGAACTTTGTGAAACTTTGTGAGATTTGTACAAAAATGTGTTTAGCAATAAATGTTTTATTTGTACTGGAAATCCTGTTTTGTTGCATTAAGAACTGTATTTTGTGTTTGAGTTGCAATGACTTTTTAATTCCAGGTTTCAGGCAGTAGATGGCAGTCTCAACTCGTAATTGTGCTCAAATATTATAATTCTGAAAGCATATTTAAGGTAATATATATATATATATATATATATATATATATATATATATATATATATATATAAATTGAATAAAAAATTTATATATAAATTAATTATATTGACTATATATATATATATATATTTTTTTTTTAATTATTTTATGTATTGTCTTCTTTTGAGTTTATATATTTACATACTTCCTTTCAGTATATATATTTACATTTAATCGATCAAATCAAATAAAGAATTGAATTATGAATTAAAATGTATATATATTATTTATATGAATTAATTTATATATAAATACAATTTTTATTAATTTAAAATTTATTTATATATAAATTAATTTATATGAATTAATATACATACATTTTAATTTAGATTTAATTATTTTTTTATTTACTTTTTAATGTATTATTTTTTACAATTATTTTATGTATTGTCTTTTCAGTTGTATATACATACATTTTAATTGAATAAAAAATGTATTTATATAATTTAATTTATATAAATTAAATATTTATATTTAATTATTTTATGTATTGTCGTCTTTTCAGTTGTATATATATATATATATATATATATATATACACACACATTTTTAATTTAATAAAAAATTATTTAGATATAAATTAATTTATATAGATTTAAAACAAAATAAAAAAAATATATAAATATATATAAAATATACATTTCATTATTTAATTATTTTGTCATGTCTTCTTTTCAGTTGTGTGCTTATATATACATATATATATATACACACACACACACACACACACACACACATTCTTAATAGTAATAATAATAATAATAATCAAATTAAATTAAACAAAAATTAATGAATAAAAAAATAAAAATCTTTTGCTTTTGTCTTTAACGAGTGTCTGGCGTTAACATACTGACTTAAAAAGTATAATAAAAAATGATTGTTTATTAACATTCTTAGATTTGTAAGCTTTTTTAAGACTGTTATAAGATTGGTTAAATGTTGGAGTGTTAAATTACAGAGGAAGACATCACTGTTGCTCAGATGCACCTGCGCGTCCACTTCAAATTCACATAGACCCGGTGCTTCAACGCGATTGGCTAGCGCTCCGTGGTGGGCGGGGTTATGTGTCGGTATAACGCGTGCGATTGGGCAGTTGACCTGTCCATTAGATCAAAGGAACCTACCTGACACTTCCTGGCCATGAATGTTTCGCTTGTTGTGGCAGTGTGATATTTGTGTATCTCTGCCATGTTTGTATACATCTCTCGCAAATGTCTTTACATTTATAAACACATAACATCGTCCTGACGCCTTGGAATAATACCCTGACGTACTGTATTGGATTATACGCGCAGTTGAGCCCGTTTAATGGATGACTGGAGGCAAAACGTGATTGTTTCTTCTCATTGATCCAGGATCACACAGTGCAGAATACAAGGTAGGCGAAGCAAATTTTGATTTGTTCGATTTTATGGATGATGGGTCGATGGAGTATTGATTAGGAACTGTCTGTGCACGTCATTCATTAAGACGGGTTAGTAAAGGTGAAAGGTTACAGCCCTGTGCGCGTGACCGCGGCGCTTGTTACATGTTGTGAGTTACAAGACTCAAAATCCTGAGAGACAGCAGCTCCTTTCTGTCATCTATAATGCACATGTTTACATGTTCATGTTTCTGAGGCAATTATAATGAAATATTTTTTGTAATATGTCGCTTTCCATAATTTGTAATTTCAGTTAGTGAGTATTTGCATATGGTGTGCTAATATTGGCTCTTATTGTAATATCCCTGAAAGCATAAATGCCACTGTTTTATCTTTTGGTATTTCTTAAGGAGGATATTTATTTTATGGCTTTTTTATTGTAAATATTTGCTGATGCAGTTAATAATAAATATGTATATTAATACAAATATTTTTTAAATGTAGTTAATAATAATAATAATAATAATAATACAGATAAATAAATAAATAAAGGTAAATAATGTAATTATTAATATAAAATAAATATATATTTTTTATTTTATGAGAAATGTAGTTAATAATAATTATTTAATTGTTTATAATGTATTATTTTTAATTTTTTTTTATATTTTTCATATTCATATAACATTTCATATTTTAATTATTATGTCATATTAAACAATTCTGATATTGTTTTTTAGAGATATTACAGGCCTAATGCCTTTGTTTATATGGCATGTTAATAGATGATGCAAATGCCACATGTCTGGTTGGTCTGTTCAAGTGTTCCATTGTAAAGATTTGAGTCATTTCAGTATCAGAGCAGCTTTTTGTTTTTGAAAAAGCCATTGTTTCCCCAGATGCTGAGAAGCAGTGTCTGTTATACTGCTTGCTATGCAGTTCATGCACTTGCGGTGCAGGCAATGTGAGATGTGTGTAATTGATCAGGACGAAACTTGGAGGAAGTGAGAAGGAATTTAGTGGCCCTGCTGTATCGAGGTGCCTATTCCTGATGGCTGAGAGCCAGAGCATTCCTCAGTCCAGGAGCCGGTGTAGTATTCAGCATTTAAGCTGCCGTGTGTTGTGGTGTCAACTACTACGCCACATGCATGCGGGTTTAGTTGACCAGAGGAAACGTGAATAGCCTTGTCATGAGCAGATGTCATGAATTTTAGTGCTTTTTCTAAAAAGTTACATAGTAGTACACATAGACAGGCAGATTCTGTCATTATTTACAAACTCGCATGTTGATCCAAACCTGTTCTTCCAATGAACGCAACAGATATGTTTCATAATTGAAACTAGCAGTTTTAAGCTAAAAAAAAAAAAGACAGAAAAGTCATCCATATAACATATGCACATCTAATTCTAAGTATTTTCAAAGTCATATATGTATTTTGTAAGCAGTGTGTGCCTCTGTTTTGTTTATGCACAAAAGCATGTGAAAGTGAAACTAGAGAAACAAATGACATTGTATAAACAATAGAATAGTTAACATTTAAGGAATAGTTGACCCAAAAATGAAAATTTGCTGAAAATGTGTTCATCCTCAGGACATCCAAGATGTAAATGAGTTTGTT
The DNA here is from genome assembly GCA_036247105.1 of Cirrhinus mrigala. NCBI lineage: Eukaryota > Metazoa > Chordata > Actinopteri > Cypriniformes > Cyprinidae > Cirrhinus > Cirrhinus mrigala. The sequence goes on from CM070011.1 coordinate 43,972,794, forward strand.
TCTTCATCAGATTTAGAGAAATGTAGCATTACATCATTTGCTCTCCAATGGATCCTCTGTAGTGAATGAGTGCCGTCAGAATAAGAGTCCAAACATCTGATAAAAACTTCACAATAATCCACAAGTAACCACTTCAGTCCATCTGTTAACATCTTGTGAAGTGAAAAAATACTAAATTAATAATAAACTTAATGATCATTTTTAAATTTAAACCATTGTTTCTAGCTAAAATATGACTCCTCTATGCTGTAAAAAACAATTTGTTGAGTCAACTTTATATAATTTGTTTCCTGGCTGCCTTAAAAATTTTAAGTTCAGTCAACTCAAAGTTTAGTCAACTTGAACTGTTGTACTAAAAGACAACTTAAATATTTGAGCTGATTCAACTTAGCTTTTAAGTTTAACAAACCATTTTTTTGCTAAGTCAACTCAAATATCTAAGTACAACTTAACTTAGTACAACTTAACATTTGTTGCACACCAAGCCTGCATTTATTTGATTCAAAGTACAGCAAAAACAGTACGATTTTGAAATATTTTGAAATATACATATATATATATATATATAATTTTTTTTTTCAGAATAATCCACATACACTGTAAAAAACAATTTGTTGAGTCAACTTAAAATAATTTGTAACCTGGCTGCCTTAAAATTTTAAGTTCAGTCAACTCAAAAAAAGTTTATTCAGCTTGAAATGTTAAATTATACTAAGTGACAACTTAGATATTTGAGTTGAGTCAACTTAAAATTTTAAGGCAGCTGGGTTACTTTACTCATCTGTTAAGTTTAGCAAACACAAATATCTAAGTTGTTACTTAGTACAACTTAACATTTCAAGTTGAATAAACTTATTTTAATTTACTGAACTTAAAATTTTAAGGCATCAGGGTGACAAATTATTTTAAGCTGACTCAACAAATTGTGTTTTTTATTTTTTACAGTGTACACAGTAATGGTAGAGCATAAACAGTGTACAATATTTGGGAAAAAAAGGAGAATAAAGAAAGGAAAAAAAAGAAGAGGAAGAAAAAAAAACAGCAGTGTGGTCTAATTCAAAACAATATTACAGTACCATCATGTAGACAGTTAAGGATACATAGTAGACTTATAATCAATGCCAAGACAGTTCAAAGAAATTTCCCACTGCTAATGATTTAGAAACAACTTAACATTTCAGGTTGACTAAACTTATTTGAGTTGACTGAACTTCAAATTTTAAGGTAGCAGGGTAACAAATTATTTTAAGTTGACTCAACAAATTGTGTTTTCTTTGTTTATAATATTGCTTTGGAAATCACTGGAGGAAGCATTTTTATGGATTATGGACTCATGTTTTCGTTAAAAACATCTTAACGAAGGATTTGTTTCTTACAAACATGCAGCTTTTGTTTTCTCAAGATATTAAGTGATGTTTTGGAGTGGTGTGGATTACTTGTGGATCATTGTAATGTTTTTGTCAGCTGTTTGGACTCTCATTCTGACGGCACCCATTCACTACAGAGCCTCCAGTGGTGAACAAGTGATTTAATGCTACATTTCTCCAAATTTGATCAAGAAACAAACTCATCTACATCTCGGGTGGCCTGAGGATTTTAAGCAAAGTTTTATTTTTGGGTGAACTATTCCTTTAAGTGAATCTTTGAACTGTGTAATAAAAAACAGGCTGACCATCAAGTTACGTTTATTAGCAGTTCCAGCATAAAAGATGTTTCTCATTGCATAAGGAAGGAAAAGTACATGCTTGTATGTGTGCAGTTATGTCAGAGCACATATTTATACATCTTGCATTCCGTCTCTGTCTGAAGAGTTGCAGTCGTCCAGTGGGGGGTAAATGAGGGCGTCCCGAACCCCTGCAGCTGTCTGGACGTCTGACATTACACGAGCATTGATCAGGAAACTTTTCTGCCATCAGGTCATGTTCAGAAGACTGTATTTATATCTCACACATGCTCATCACGTAGCATCCACTCTCATTTCTGAACTTTAACATCTGCATTCACTCCAGTGAGCGTCATTGACAGATATACTTTAAGGCCTGTTGTTTGTTCTTTTGTGCTGTTGTGACCTGTTCTGTTAAATGTGTGTCTTTTGATTCATTTGTTGATTTCAGAAAGTTATTCACATCTGTCCTTCTTTGAAAATGCAAAGTGTATGCAATGTTGAAGGATAAGACTATCAAAAATATAGTTACATAGAGTGCTTCCTTGGGATTTAATGGTACATATCTAAAAAAAAATATGGTAATATGTCTCTACATGTCTAAAAAAATGCTATTGTTGGTTCAGTCTTCAAAACTGAAGTGTTGTTTTTTTTTTTTTTGCATTAGTATTATTCAACAAGGATGCATTAAATTGATCAAAAGTAGCAGTAAAGGCATTTATTATGTATAAAATATATCTATTTCAAATAAGTTCTTATGAACTTTTTGTCAAAGAATCCTGTAAAAATGCATCACAAACATATCTGGCAACACAACTGTTTTCAACATTGATGATAATGTTTCTTGAGCAGTAAATCAGCATATCAAGCTGATATCTGAAGGATCATGTGACACTGAAGACTGGAGTAATGATGCTGAAAATTCAGCTTTGCATCACAGGAATAAATTGCAATTTAAAATATATTCAAATAGACAATGGTTATTTTAAATTGTAAAACTATTTCATAATATTTCAGATTTTATTGTATTTTTGATTAAATAAATGTAGCCTCTGCGAGCAGAAGAGATATTTAAAAAAAATCTTAGAGTCCCAAAACTTTAAGTTTTCATTCATACAAACATGCATTTTAAAGAACAAGGTAAAATTTGAAGTGCACTTTTGAGTAAACATTCATCTTATAGAGGAAGTGTAAGTGTGCTGTTTATCCTTCTAGTTTGTAGAGTAAGTCGCTAAAATCCAGTCTGACCATCTTCTGCTTACAGTACAAACCACAAACCGTCTCAATAAACAGTTGCTCAGTGTCACGGCCTCCTCTGATGAGGGCATATGATAGTATTAGCATAACTGTGTTGAAGAATCGTGACGGCGTTTGGTTTTTTAAACTAACAAACTCAGGCGGTTTTAATGCTCATAATTATATAGTGCCGTAATAATAGGCCTAATGTTATATAAGACTCCTCCATTCTGGATCAGCATGAGCTCAGAAACTGTCGGCAGCACCATTAACAGATGCTGTCTAATTAGTGCTTTAAAAAACATCACTTTGACATGCATGATATGAACAGCAATTCGGAGATCACTGATCAAGAACTGCGCTATCTTACAGCTTCCTGTTGAAAGCGACAAGTTATGCTGACATCGAATCAGTGGGGCTCGTTTCCAAGAACTTGATTAATTAAAGATAATGCACTGAAGAGCTTGCCTAAAGATCTGTTGTTGCACATGTACAGTGAGAAGAGAAATTAGGACATGAACTTGTGCAGTTATATCTCTATCTCCGTTCTGTCATGTTGAAGATGGATATTAGCCAGGCAGATCTTAAATAAATGGTGCAAATAACTGTATTTATTTGTTTATTTGATCAATTACTTATTTATATTTTAATATTATTTTATTTATAATATATTAGCATTATTTTAAAAATATTTTAATTAAATAAATTGTCATTTTTTTAAATACTTTTTATATTTAAATAATCTAAATGCAATATAAATAATAATTGAGATATAGTTTTTTTATGTTTTAAATTCATGTGTGTTTATTCATGCATTTATTCATTTATTTTTTTCATCATCCAGTTCCCTCTAAATATCAGTATCAGCTGTACAGTAGGTTCAACTATTTGCTGCTTGAATTGATATTTGTGTGTTTTATTTTCGCTCTTTGGCCTGCTGCGCTCCTATTTTTAGGCGTTGAACTGTCAGCTCAAAGGGGAGCCCATATAGATTAAGTTCTCGCCCTCTGAGCCACACAGCATTAAAAATACACAGCATCTGTTATCAAAGTGCAGATCGAAGTATGTGAAATTTTAGATTCTGACCCAGTTATTTCTTTCCATGGCTGTATTTGTTTAGCAGTGAGCATGTGTGAGACATTTGAGACACGACCACCTGGTCAATTCTGCTATTCTGCTTATAATAGCAGCAGCCCTGGTGCTGCCTGTCATTAACGTGACATTTTTATCATGCTGTGAGTAATTTTAAATGTGCAGTAGTTATTTGATAAAAGTCACAGTGTGTTTTATCTAAACTTGAGTTAAAGATAAAAGTACAGTACAGCACAAACAGTAAATGCAATAAAAACAGAAATATTGTGAAATATTATTACAATTTAAAGTAATTGTTTTCTGTTGCAACATATTGTAAAATGTAATTTATTCCTGTGATGCAAATTTTTAACATCATTACTCTAGTCTTCAGTGTCACATGATCCTTCAGAAATCATTCTAATATGCTGATTTGCTGCTCAAGAAACATTTCTTGTTATTATCAATGTTGAAAACAGCTGTGCTGCTTCATATTTTTGTGGAAACCATCAGGTTTTTACAATTCAGCTCTTAAGTGTCAACTCAACCAGAGGTCCCTGGCTCAAATTTTTGATTTTGCTAATATTTTTTTCTAAAGAATGATGGACATATATAGTTTTGAAAGCCAAAATATTAAATGTCATTGATCAATATTTACTGAGTAATCCACTATTTTGCAGAGGGAGGTCAAAATGGCAATTTTTTTTTTTTTTTTTAACAAGTTACAGGGGGGTAAAAATGGCTTCAGAAAGATGACAGCATCATTACCTTATTTTTACACAGAGATTGGTAGTTATATTAGTAAAATCTGTTGACTTTAGCAATCTTTGTTGTATTATGTGCCAACGGTGACAATTCAAAAATGGGGAAACAGCACTTTTCGAGTTTTTCTCTGAAGTTTGCATGCCTGTAACTCAGAAAGTGTTAAAGATATCGTAATGCACTTTTAGATATTGAATCTTAACAAACTTTCCTTTTGACATCTTTATTTTTAATGCCCTATGAAATTCGGTTCCAGAGATATTAAAATTTCAGTATGGCTCCAGGAGTAAATCATTAAAATGTACACATTTACAGTGGACAACAAACCAAATGTGTCAGTTGGAAAAAATATGATAGTTCTATTATTTTTAAAAAAGGAATGTCCGAAGAACAAATAATGTTGAAACTAGAGATGTATCTTGTTTATTTCTGTCAAGAAAAGAAACAAGAGACAGCTACATTGAACATACCTGTCTGAGTGCCATAAATATTCATTTTCCAAAGTTTGCGTGCCTATAACTCAAGAAGTATTAAAGATATTGCAGTATGATTTTAGATTCTAGTTGTTAATAAACGTTTCTTTTGAAATCTTCATTTTCAAGACCCTACATCTTTCAGTCCCAGAGATATGGGGGTCTCAATGAGGCTTCATGTCCAGATTGTTGAATGTTACCCATTTTCAGTGGTCAAAAACCAAATGTTGGTCACTTTGTCTGAACGATGTAGGGCCTTGAAAATTAAGATTCCAAAAGAAAAGTTAATGAGAAACTAGAATCTAAAATCATGTTGTGATATCTTTAATACTTCTTGAGTTATAGGTATGCGAACTTTGGAAAAAGAATATTTGTGGCTTTCAGGCAGTTGTTCAATGCAGTTGTCTTGGCAGAAAGAAACAAGATACTATCTGTCTATCTTTGCCCAAAAAAAAATATTAGCAAAATTATATTAGTATCTAAATAGTGCATATTAGTAACTTTTGACAGGATACTGCCCAAGTGACAGCTTTTATGCCCTTTTTTTTTTTTTTGTTTTTTTTTTTCCTCCTGAGAGTGGTGTTTTTCCTCACTCTGTCCTGCCCACTGAGTGTCACAATCAGCTTGTTCTCATTTTCACCTCACTGTTCTCCTGTTTTCCCCTCTAAGTCCCTTGATGTTTGATCTGGCGTGTTATATGACACTCAATCCATTAGAAATGCTGAGTGTGCTCGCGGCTACGCTGATGTCATGCACCGAATCTCAGATCAGCTCTGTGGTGCATCTGAGGACGAGTCCACCGCCTCAGTCTGACTTCATCGTTAATCCAGACATTTGATAAGCTCAGGTTTTTTTTTTTCTACTTTTATGTTCACAGCTTCACACCTGGTTCTTAGTTTTGTCATAGATTTTGATTTTGGGTTGTACCTATTGCTCAATCAGCAGTCATAATGAACACAGTGCTTATCCCTATCATCTGATCCATATTACATGTATGACATACATGCTATATGTAGACATACAGTATGTGCATACTTTGTAGTTTTTATATGCAATTATAGTATTTATTAATATTTTGAATGAGATTTTTGTTTATGTGCTTTTGTCATTTTTATTTTATTTTTTTAACACTTATTATTTATTTCATTGAGTTGCCAAGGCAACATATCTAATTATTATTTATTTATTTAAAATATCTATTTTAGTAATTTTAGCACTTAAATTTATTTCGGTTAGTTGCCAAGGCAATATTTCTAATGTTTGTTTTTTCCCCTCTCTGTTTAACACTTAAACTTATTTATTTCAGTTAGTCCAATGCAAATTAATTTTAAAACTAGTTTAGTTTTCAGTTTTTTTTTACATTTTTATTTCTGTTTAATAATTTTAGTGCTCAAGTTTAAGTTAGTTGCCAAGGCATCATTTCTCTCTTTTTTTTTTTTTTTTTTTGTAATTCTGTTTTAGTAATTTTAACACCTTAAACTTGTTTATTTCAGTTAGTCCAACGCAACATTTGTAATGTTTTATCTCTCTTTTTTAAATTTTTATTTTAGTTTTAGTAATTTTAGCACTTAAATTTAGTACAGATAGTTGGCAAGGCCTTTTCTTTCTTTATTTATTTTTTTTATTTTAATAATTTTGGAACTTAAACGTATATTTCAGTTAGCTGCCAAGGCAACATTTCATTTTTTTTTTTTTTTTTTTTTTTTTTTTTTAAAGTTTCATTTTAGTAATTTTAGTGCTTAAATTTATTCAGTCAGTTGCCAAGGCAACATTTCTTTTTTTTTTTAACATTTGTTTTAGTAATTTTAGAACTTATTTATCTATCTAGTTGGATAAATTTCTAATTGTCATTTAAGTTTAAGATTTCTCTCCAATATTTGTATTTTATTTTATTTCAATCAACAACAAAAAAATGTGTAAGAAGTTTTGTAAGTTTAATTTTAATAGGTTTAGTTAACAATAACAATGCAATTAAACCACAGTTAATTTAGACTCTTAGCCAGTGTTTCATTCTTCTTATTCTGTGCTTAAATCTTTAATATAATGACTGCCAAAATATATATATATATATATATATATATAAAAAATTATATATATATATATATATATATATATATATATATATATATATATATATATATATATATATATATATATATATATATATATATATATATAATTTTTTTTTTTTAGTAGCTGTGTAATAAGTTGGATAATGTACAGTCAGGCAGGCATAACTGTTAAATAAAGCACTTCAGGATGTTACAAAGCTCTGCTCCATGTCAGAGTCCTGATCACCCTGTCAGATTTCCACCCTATCAGATCACCCTGTCAGAATGACCTCTTGAATGCACATTTTCCCTAATATATTCTTTCACAGGGAGTCTCTGATAAAACTTTCTCCAAGTATGACATCCCGGGTGAAGTATCTCTGCTTTCAGTGCTCCCCGCTGCGCTCAGGGTTCGGTTTCCCCCGGCAACCGTCAAAGCCCATTCAGAAACTCAGAACCGCAGCCAGCCGGCCCACATTCCAAGTGGTTTGCTGTTGCCATGACGATGGTCCCTTGGAGCCGAGGATTGTGGGAGGGATGAGAAAAAAGCACTCTGTTGCCAAGTATGATCCTTGGGATGAAAAATCCTAACATCAGTTCTGCAGTAAATCTCTCCGTCGAGGGTGGACGCCATATACTAATGTCAAATCCAGTTTTCATATTATTATGTGTCTTACCATCATCCATCTGGTTTTCAGCGCTCAATATGCATTATAGTAAATGTTATTTTTGCGGATTGATCCGGCTGATATGCATGCTCATTCTAGAGCTGAACTTGACCTGTGAAGTTCAGAGTTCATTCTCACGGCTCACTAGTGAAAAACTCTGCGGATGACAGTGCATGAGTTTCCTGCTCTCATCAGACTGAAACTTCCATGCGTGATGCAGGATGTAGATGTAGAGCAGTGATATTAAGGCTGCGTCCGAAAGCCTAGTCAGCTGACTTGCTACCTCGCTGCCTTATCAGGCAGTGACTTCGAAGGCAACTCTAGAAACCGTTTCGGACAGACTCCAAAGGCAGCAGAATGTGACGCTGTTGCTAGGTTACTTAACGGTTAAGTTGTAGATTTTGTTGAAAAACGATCTTATACAGTTATATATAAATGCTTTAATAATACATAAAGACCTCAATGTCATTACCCACCGAAGGTCTGTGCATCGGAGAAGACGACTGAGAATGGCAGCTACTTTTTGCTTAAAAAAATAAAAGCACTGATGCAAGTAATATTGCAGAACAGGTCATTGTTATTAGTGGCTGTTTCGTTATTATTGGTAGTATATTGTAAATATTATTCTTATTCACTACTCATTTGAACCCTTTTAACATTTTATTAAATACTATATTACAAACAATATTATTTATTATGCTTTTTACACTATTACAATTCATAATTACACAAGTATATCATGGTCAAGATCTCATCTATTATATAAAGTAACAAGTCTAATTTCACCAGAATATCTTTATTTACATAGCCTATATGACACACACGCACAGGATTGTGGGAAATCGAAGGCAGCAAAGGATACATCTATGCTGCCTTCAAAATTCCATCAGAGGAAGGTACCTCCGGAGACAAGTGAAGCAGAATTAGAATTCGGACGTGCCTTGATGCCTTCCTGCCTTGGAATGCTGCCTCTGAAGGCAGCATTTTAGAGCTTTCAGACGCAGCCAATAGCAGCACAAACTACACTGCAGTTACTGGAGTTGCCAAGGCAACATTTTGAATTTTCATTTAAATTTGAGAACTTTTAAAAGGATTTTATAAAATCCTTTTGTGCTGTTACAATGTCAGTATGTGTAAATGTGTATATATCTGGGTGTTATTGGCATCCAGATATCCCATTTATGTATCTAGAGATTGATGTAATTTTGCATCATTCTGCATGTTTGTATCTAAGTGCATAAGTCCAGTGCATTATGGCCATTCGAGTTTTCTTACCTTTTTGACAAAGGGCAATGCCACAGCCATTTTTCTGTTTTCTCTAGTCATGTAGAAAAAATCCCCTTTTTACTCCATAGAAAGTTTTATCTTGTCAGCGATGATGTCAGCTTTAAATTTTACATCTGATATTCATCATTTATTTTATAATTATATATTATACAGTTGTGGTCAAACGTTTACATGCACCTTGCAGAATCTGCAAAATGTTAATTATTTTACCAAAATAAGAGGGATCATGCAAAATGCTTTTTTTTTATTTAGTGCTGCCCTGAAGACGATAGTTTTTTTTTTTTTTTTATAAGATGTGTAGTCCACAAGACAAAATAATAGCTGAATTTATAAAGTTGACCCCTTTCTAAAGCCTGCATATGCTTCTTAATACTGTGTGTCGTTAGATGATCCACAATTTTTTATTTTTTATTTATTTTTGTGTAAGTGTGATTGTTGTTCATGAGTCTCTTGTTTGTCCTGAACCGTTAAACTGCCTGCTGTTCTTCAGAAAAATCCCACGAATTCTTTGGTTTTCTAGCATCTTTTGCATATTTGAACTCTTCCAGCAGTGACTGTATGATTTTGAGATTCATCTTTTCACAATGAATGATTTTCGCTGAGGGACTCATACAGAAGGAAACACACCACTTTTGAAAAGGATGAAGATATTTAATTTTTTTTTTCTAATTTTGTTTAAATGTCATATTTTTCCATTTAGCACTGCCCTTCAGAACCTACTAGGCCTGTTTGATATGGGCCAAAAAACATTCATAGGGCCCTATGAAATCCATTTTATTTTTTCCCAAATTCTGTTTTATTTTTTTCCAAATTCAGTTTTTTCTGTTTTAATTTTTCTGGATTCCGTTTTTTCCCGTTTTAATTTTCTCAGCTCCTTTTTAATGGTTAAATTAAATTTTATTAATCAAAGAGCATGTCTAATTAATTAAATCATGAAACTTACACAATTTCATATCAGTTTAAAGGTTTAACAAAAATGACATGCTTAGGGCCCTATAAAATGTTTTATTTTTTTCTCACCGTATGTTTTATTGTTATCAAATTCTGTGTTTTAGCATGTCTAGTTATTTGAATGCATACATTCAAATTTATTCTTAAAATAGCCTTATGAAAGGTTTTTTACCCTCAAATTCTGTGTTGTGTATTTAAAATGTTGTGGTTATCAAATGAAGGCATAAAACATTAGTTTTATTTATCTTTTAATTATTGAAAATTAAGCAAACTTTCTTTTTTTTGGCAAACAAAGGGGAATTTACTATTAAAATTAAAAAATGGAAGAAATGTTGTGTGATTTATACCCTAAAAATAATGTTTGTTTGATTTTAGTAGTAGTAGTAGTAATAGTAATATATATATAAATCTGGCACAATGTCTTCAAGTTAAACCAGACTTTTATTTTGATGGGTTGCCGTGTCTACCTTTACATTTCTATGTGTATATGATATAATGCTAGTTTTCCTAAAATGGAACGGTCAAATGCTCATGAAGTGACTCTCAGCAGATATTGTTCGTGTATTTATGTCCTCATTTAGTGAGACAACAGACGCTGAAATCACCGCGAGCGTCACATGCGCTTCAGTGTGTGTAATAAACAAAACTGCTCGTCTGCTCCATTCATTAACATTTAAATTGTATTTTTGCTGCGTAATATTTACAGATACTAGTCCATATTGCGGTTGGATTTAAGTGTAATGACCTACTTTTGATTAATTCATTCAAACTTTGACAAATTCTGTGACGTTCCACCTTATTCAGTAAATTCCGTTTTTATGACTGGATTCCGCGATTCCGTCCGCGTTTTCCGCATCGCGGAAATCATAGGGCCCTACATTTTATATTTCAGTATTTTTATTTTTTATTTATTTATTTATTTATTTTTTTTGGCTGAAATGCGGTATACAGTATTCTGTATTCTCTACATTTTATTTATAATAAAAGAAAAAACACTGTATTTATTTATTTATTTATTTATTTATTTTTTAATAAAACAATGTTGATATTAAAGGCTTTGGCAACAAATATGGTGAATCTAACCATGTAGGCTATGCTATTATGAGCAAAAAAGGGTTGAAATCATATTACATAATACAATGTAATGTTACAATCTTAAAGTATTTTAAATTAGAAGTGAAGTTCAGTAAACTAAAAGTGAAAATAAATAATAAAAACAAAAGCACAGATGAATTGCATTATATTTTGATTACTCGTTTGCCGTGGGGCCCAGTGCGGCTGTTCGCCCTCTGTCCTTTTGCCATCCACCATCTTGGATGAGACTTTTTTACTGAGCTCATCACAGTGCATTCTGGGATTACCTTATACATAAAAATAATATATAAGTTTAATGCTGTCGTAGAATTTGACCAAAAAGTTCTTAAAAGACTGAAAGTACTTCTCATTCACAAGCTCTGCATAATACAGAAAATGCACTGTCTTTCTACCTGATAAACTGGTTCTTGTAGAATTACTGTGCTGTGTCTGATTACTTAACCCTGTTTTGGGCGATACTAGTTTTTTTGAAAGTCGTTTCTGAGTCATTTGAATGTGCAGTTCTGTCAAGTATGTTATCTAAACACTGAACTTTCGTCCTTAGCGTGCAGTCTGGATTGAGTCTGTACTGGTATCAGAAACATTTCAGTATCATATGAGTCATAAGACTCATATGACACTTTTTATGCATGCTGTTCCAACTTTCAGTATTGGCCACAATGTCTGTATTGCTGAGAGCCTGCTGCAGTGTGTGTGAGAAGAGATCCTGGATTGAGTTTAAATGCGCTGCAGACTGAGCCGTATAATTACAGCAATTTGCAGCTGCTTTAATGGACGTGAGAGAGAGATGAGGGATAATTAAAGAGATTGAGGGTGACAAAAAAGGGGTGTGATTGAAGACCGTGGAGACAACTAACACAGCAGAGGGGATGCGTGTCTCAGAATCTGTTATATTGAAATAGAGCTATTTGTCAAAGGAACTGCTGCTGCTCTGTAGCACCTGATCAGGATCCCAAATCAATAATCTTTTTTTTTTATTTTTTTTTTTTTTAATTTACTTACCTCCCTTTTAACTCGCTTTGAATAGACAAATCAAGTCTGAACACTTACTGTGTGTCATTGATGTGCATGTATCTGCATGACACAAAGTTGTTTTTTTGCAGATTAGTTTATATAGATCTTTGAACTGGTTAGGAAAGTATATTATATTATATTATATTATAATTTATTCAGCCTGAAGTAAGGAGGAACTATATATATATATATATATATATATATATATATATATATATATATATATATATATATATATATATATATATATATATATATATATATATATATAATTATTTTTTTTTTTCATGAAATGTAATAAAGCAAAAAGTATGCTAGTATGTTTTGAAAGTAATAAAGTAAAAGTTTCCTGAAGTAAAAATGCCCAAATAAATTACAGATACTTGAAATGTCTAGCAAAATAATAATACTTTGTCCACCATTTTAGCTAAATAAACTTTTGATATATCTAAAACATTTATTGTGGTGAAAGTGACAGTTGTGATGTGTAAATTCTGAATATAATTATAAATAGGTTTCAATATAAACTGATTGATATGATTTAAATATTGAATGGTTAACATAGGTTACTATAGTTACTTAAAGGTTAATTTGAAAAGCAGCTAAATAAATAAAGGCTTTGTTAAAGCTTTCCCATCTTGAGCCTACTATACTATACTATACTATACTATACTACAGTGTTGCTATTCATATTACAGTGTACAATATATCACAATATACTGCACTTTGCCATTCTATGCTATGCTATCCTATACTATCCTATACTATACTATACTATACTATACTATACTATACTATACTATACGATGTTGTATTGCCATATACTATACTGCACAATACTATCAGTATTCTTATTATAAAATACTATTATACAATAAAAAAAATTATATTAGTGTAGTATATTGTAGCATAGTATATCACAATGTGCTACACTTTGCCATACTATACTATACTATACTATACTATAATGTTGCTATTCATATGATGGTGTACTATATTGTAGCATAGTATATCACAATATACTATGCTTTGCCATACTAGACTATGCTATGCTATGCTATGCTATGCTATACTATACTATACTATACTATAATATAATATACTATACTATAGTGTATTGCCATATACTATAGCACACACTACTATCAGTATTCATATTATAAAATGCTATTATATATTACAATTTTTATGTTATAGTGTACCTATACTGTACTGTAGTATAGTATATCACCATATACTGTACTGCACAATACTACCTGTCGAGGCTGTTACCTTACAAACAAATGCGCTAACATTTTTTTTTTACAAAGGCTTGTTAATAAGTTTATAAGTAACTTTACATATTGGACAGAACTAAATAAACACTGAGATGTCTTTATCTAAACAATGATGTTTTTGGCAGTTACAAAAATAGTGGAAAAAGCGATATGTTCTAGTTACACTAAGTGCAAATGCAGCATTTTCTTTAGCAACAGGCATGTAAATAGTTAGATGGCTGATATTTATACTTAAGTACTGTAGTACATTATAAAACAATATGCAATAACATATTGAGTGTAAATTTTCATATATAGAAATTTTATTAGATGAATGACATTTTATTGGGACAAAAACCTCCCTACACCTAAAACTAAGCACACCTTTAACACTGTATTATTAATGAGGTGTTTTATTTCCACTTTTATTGAAAATAAATGCCTTTCTGATCTGGTATGTAATGGGAAAATGAGAAGCATGAGTTTGACAAAAGTCTGATTCGACCGTGGGTCGATCGCATCAAAAGCACAAATCTCCCTTTTACTCGCTGCACCACTACAGAGATACATATGTCTTTTGTAGTGCTGTTTATTGCAGCAAGGCATTGGTGGGTGGAGTTATTGTAAATTTTTATTTATTTATTTATTTATTTTTTGCTTGATCGGAAACATGCCTTAGAGATTAAAGTACAATCGATGTTCTACTAACTATATTGCTTCTAGATGCACTGCAACAGTTTGTAGTTTACATGTATATGTATATATGTACATATCCATGTTACATTTATAATTACTATTCCCCGCCTCCAGTTCATTCACGCATTTGAAGATGAACGTCACATGGTGCAAATTGCATACTGGGAAACATTCACACATCATATGCATTGTCTTCAGATGCATACATCAAATTTCAGCAAATGTAGCAGGTAATCCGGGCATTCCATGCATACAGAAAATTCACATACTATTCACAGTATACACATGGCATACTGCAATACAGTAGGAGTTGTATGGTAGTATGCCACTCTGAACACCGCTTCTGTACTGATTCCAGTGTACTTGGGTTATATTTAGCAGATTCTGGCAAATATAGTAGGTCATCAGGGTATTCCATGCATACAGAAAATTTGCATACTATGCACAGTATACATACTGGGTACTGCAGAAATAGAAAGAATAGTATGATAGTATGGCATTTCAAACACAGCCATACTATACTGTTCTATAGTATACTACACTGTAGGGTGGTATATTGCTATACTATACTATACTATACTATACTATGCTAAATATAATATAGTGCACTAGGTGTATTTGCTGAACGATTTGCTTAAAGGATCAGGTTCATGTTCAACGTAAACCCTTGAAGTGAAGTTCATTCTTCAAGTCTGTATTGTGAAAAAAAAAAAAAAAAAAAAAAAAAAAAAAATCAAGGCACCCACTCTTTTGGAGTGGACTAAGTGAAAGCGGGAGATAAACTAATGTGCGTCTCCTTGGAAACACTTAATAGCTTTCACACCCGCTCTCAGTCCAGATGGCGTCTCAAACGGGTGATGTCAGACAGACTGTGAAAGAGAGCTCGACTGCTGTGCTGGTGATCCACCATAATACTGATGTGTGAGATAGTATTATCAATGACTCATGGGGGATTACAATGGCTGATATTATAGGAAACGCTTTCAGATTATAATCAGATGGCTCTGGTGTGATATAGCTGGGGAGTTTTGGGTTCTGGTGTTGAATGAGTTACAAATAGGAGCAGAGAGAAATGTGAGCCATCTCAAATTCAGCTGAATCAAGAAGAGTTTGTGATTCACCCCGATTGTGTGCCATCCAGGGTCACACATTGAAAAGCTAAGATTATCTCGACCTGCAAATATACTGCAAGTTTAGTTTTCATTCAAATTGTTATGCTTATCCTATAATTTGCAATGGATATAGGCCTAGTTATTTTACATTAGAAAAGCGTGCAAAATGACCTCTCAAATGTACACGACAACTATTTATGTACTATTTAAATATACAGTAGATAAATAACCTTTTTTCATCCTATATGGAAATGGGTTGAATATTGATCTGATGTAAGTGATGTACACATTAAATGGATGTTTGAAACAAACCTCTAATAAAGCAACTACTGTAGTGCAGAGACATTTGTAGGTGTGCTCCGCCATCTTGTGGTATGGATGAGTGTTACAACTATTTTTTTTAAATGTGACACGCAAATATTAACTTCCTTAATAGTTGTAATAGTTCAAGTATATTGTTGTATTTTTATGTATGTTATTAGCAGTCTATGTTTAGTATATTATTTAATATGCAAAATGAACGACACATCAGAGCAATCACTAGCAAGACAAATTATGCCTTTGTTGGTGAAATTAAGGCATGATATTTAAATCATTAAATGTTTATTTTGTTTTTATAATACTGTTCTGTGATCAGATTTGATCATGCATTAAATACACCATTCAAAAGTATTTTTAAAATATGTTTGTTTGTTTTAAATAGATACTTTTATTCATAACAGTGACAGTGAAGGCATTTATAAATAATATAAAAATCAAAAATCCTGAAAAAATATCCATAAAAAAATCCTGAAAAGAAAGAGTATACACATAATATATTATGTTTTCCAACAAAAAATATGCAGCAGCACAACATTGTTTAGAACATCGATAAAAATAAATGTTTTTGAGCAGTAAATCAGCATATTAGAACGACTTCTGAAGGATCATGTGACACTAAAGACTGGAGTAATGATGCTGAAAATTCAGCGCTGCATCACAGAAATAAATTACATATTGAAATATATTCTAATAGAAACCAGTTGTTTTAAATCATCATAATATTTCACAATTTAGTTGTTTTAATTGTATTTTTGATCAAATAAGTGCAGCCTTGGTGAGACTTTCTTTAAAAACATTAATAATTGTGCCGCTTACCCAATCTTTTTGGGGTTTTTTTTTTTTTTTTGGGCTCCCCATAAAGCATTTTATGGATTTTAGGAAACTCATATGGCCACTAGAGGTCATCATAGCTCCTCTGACTACTTTGGCTTCTGTAGCAGGTCAAATTAGACTTCAGTCTTTTTATGCAAAAGGCTATAACATGCACTGTTATATGGGTTTATATTGATAATATTAGTCAAGGATTCTTGCATCAAAAAATTTTCTGTAGAATTTTCTGAGTGGTGAAATATGTTTATCATAAGATGCTGATATGTAAATGTAGGTCATCATATGTTAATAGACACATAAGCATGATGATTTCTAGTATCTGTTTTTATTTTTCAGTGGCTATAAATTCTCTGGTTGGCCTGTTTAAGAGCTTAAGTGAGTCTACATAGAGCATCAAACTTGTTTATTTCAGAAAGGATGCAGCTGACGCTGCTGGTGATCCTTCACACTCATAGTTGTTTGTTGATGTTCTGAAATGTTTACATGTAAAAAGTCAGGACACAGCAAAAGTTCTGTAATTCAGATTGTGTTATATGAGATCTACTTGATAAAAACTCTCACAGTTGGAGCTGAGATTAAAAGCTTTCTTTTACAGCAACATGTCTGTCATTGTAAATGCAATTTCCCGATTCTCAGACCAAAGCAGAGTCATATTGCTAATGCGTTGGCTGTTTCAGATCTCCAACTGAGTGTGGAGAACTTTCCCAAAACCCATTAAGTGTTTTGATCACTCTGTGAGTGATCCGAGAGGATTTCCATTGTAAAAGTCACATTCTTTCCTATTTGTTGCGCTCTTTCCCGGCCCGGCGGTTCATCGGTCAGTCAGGTATGCTGGGACTTCCTCTGGCCATCTGGGAAAGAGAGCAAACCGTGTCCCTGTGGAGTTCCTTAGACATTTTGCATTAGTTTTTCTTATGAACACACACACGCTTAGACCACTAGTCAAAGATTGAACCCAATTCATCTGTAACCGCAAACTCCAATGAAGCACTGCATTTGACATTGAGTCAAACTCCCTACTCTCTCAAGCTAATGATATTTTATGCAGTTTATGTGTCTTAATATTTTGATGTCATTCTCTGTCTGTCTTCAGGTATGGATGATTTGTCATATGTGGGGTCTGGCTGAGGCCCGCTGTTGCCAGGGTGTCTGCACCCCATTGGCTGATTCACCAGCATGTACCGTAGAAACGGCCTATCGGATGGCACCAGCATTAGCTCCGCCTCCTCTGAGGTAACCACTCCTCCTTTCTAAAAATTCTGATTTAATAATGTTTTGAAATTATTAGCGGACAAATAATGATTTACTCATTTGCTTTGGTCAAGGGGTCATCATTGGAAATAAAATGCACTTATTTCAGCATTATGACAGGATAAGATTTATTTTAATTGTAGGAACTGTGATTAAGTATAGCAATATGGTTTAACGACTCATGTACAGGGTTATTATAGTTAACTAAAACCATTAAAAAACATTTTCATGACTTGAAATAGCATAAATGTTACTGAAAAAAAATAAGCAGTTTCTCATTTTCATTTAGTTTAACTTTATGCTAAAATCTGAAACTGATAAAAAATTAGTAAATATAGAGGTTTCTTTATTTAAAAAAAACAAAACAAAAAAAACAATGAAAATGACAAAAAGCACCACAAAATTACTAAAACTTTAACTAAAATTAAAAAAAAACTAAAAACTAATTTGAAATAATAAACTACACTATAGTATCTTAATGATACTGAAATAACACTACTCATCTACTACAGGAAATTATACTATATATTTTAACACATTCTGATTAAAAATCCTTAACGCATTAAAATAATGAACGCAATACATGACTGAAGCACGCAACATTGTGTCATTAACATAATTTACATCACACAGTAGATGATCTTGGGAGTCAGGAGAAGGAGTTTATCACACTGAGCATCTACAATGGCGCAAACACCTGTAACCCTGGTAGGCGGAAATTTGTATTTGCTATCCATCTATTAATATAAACTAATATATAATCTATATTATCTATCTATTAATATCTATCTCTTATTCTAGCATTCTCTATTCTTTTTCAATTCTATTAACTTGTTTTCTTTATTTATTATATATACATTAAACAAACTTGCAACATGTTCTACGTTAGACTAAATGAGAATTGTCACAACACTTACATATTATTGCTCTTTTGTTGGTTTTGATTGCTTGTATTGTCCTCAGTTGTAAGTCGCTTTGGATAAAAGCATCTGCTAAATGACTAAATGTAAATGTAAAAGAAAATCAGATGGCACTCTGGTAGTGTTGTCAAAAGACAGGACTATTTAGATCAGGATCAGATGCATTATTCCTTAAATACTTAAAATGTGGAGACCAAATATACCATTATAATGAATTCCTCATATTTGTCATAACATCACTACATTGTATCTATGGGTGTAATGCATTTGCAGACAATATAGTTAACTACAGTATAACTGTCATATAGCAGTATATTCAGTTTTAGAGGAGCGATTCTATTAGAAAATGTATTGTTTTATATCTTGTGCATCATTTACATCTACTTTTGCATTTGTTGATTTAATAGGAAACATAATTGTTACTTATTATTGCCATCAATGTATCAACTGAGAATTTATTGCAATGATTTTAAATCCAGTTGAGGTATGTGACATAATTTGATATAAGATTTGTTTTAAGAGCAATATAGGGGTTTGACCAATTAGTTGGACAGACTAGGTTATTTATATGTATTAATCATATTATGGATGATATACAGTGGTGGCCAAAATTATTAGAACACTAGTATTTCAGGTTGAAAATCACTTTAAGTCAGTTATTTCTATATTTTGCTGTAGTGTGTCAGTTGGAAATATCAGTTTACATTTCCAAACATTCATTTTGCCATTAATTTTAATAATCCAGTGAGATTTTTGTTTGCACAAGGAGTCTGACAACAGCCAGCGCTCCACACTGAGATCTGATCTCATCATCATCCAGTCTGTCTAGAATGACATGAAGAAATAGAACAGACTAAATCCAGAAGAACTCTGTCAACGTCTCCAAGATGCTTCAAGAAACCTACCTGCAAAGCTACCTGAGAAAGTGCACCTAGCGCAAAAGCTGCTTTAAATGCAAAGGATGGGTAACACCAAATGTTGATTTAATCTAGTTAATAGAAGTTAATTGATAAAGAAAATCCATTTATGACATTATTTTTTGACAGCATCCTCGTTTTACAGCATTTTTACACAAGTGCCTAAAACTTTCAACAGTACTTTAGCTTTGCAGGTAGGTTTCTTAAAGCATCTTGGAGATGTTGCCACAGTTCTTCTGGAGTTAGTCTGTCTCAGTTTGTTCTGTTTCTTCATGTCATTCCAGACAGACTGGATGATGATGAGATCAGATCTCTGTGTGAAGCACTGGCTGTTGTCAGACTCCTTTTGCAAGCAAAAATCTTATTTGATACAGCTTGATTATTGCGCAGGTGTGCCTTAGGCTGGCCACAATAAAAGGCCACTCTTAAATGTGCAGTTTGACTGTATTGGGTGGGACCGGGGGGCGGTGGGGGTGGGGGTGTCTGAAAACCAGTCAGTATCTGGTGTGACCACCAACCGCCAACACATGTCCTTCGCATAGAGTTGATCAGGTTGTTGATTGTGGCCTGTGGAATGTTGGTCCACTCCTCTTCAATGGCTGTGTGAAGTTGCTGGATATTGGCAGGAACTGGAACACGCTGTCGTATATGCCGATCCAGAGCATCCCAAACATGCTCAATGGGTGACATGTCCAGCGAGTATGCTGGCCATGCAAGAACTGGGATGTTTTCAGCTTCCAGGAATCGTGTACAGATCCTTGCAACATGGGGCCGTGCATTATCATGCTGCAACATGAGGTGATGGTCGTGGATGAATGGCACAACAATGGGCCTCAGGATCTCGTCACGGTATCTCTGTGCATTCAAAATGCCATCAATAAAATGCACCTGTGTTCATTGTCCATAACATACGCCTGCCCATACCATAACCCCACCGCCACCATGGGCCACTCGATCCACAATATTGACATCAGCAAACCGCTCACCCACACGAGGCCATACACGCTGTCTGCCATCTGCCCTGTACAGTGAAAACCGGGATTCGTCCGTGAAGAGAACACCTCTCCAAAGTGCCAGACGCCATCGAATGTGAGCATTTGTCCACTCAAGTCAGTTATGACGACAAACTGCAGTCAGGTCGAGACCCCGATGAGGACGACAAGCATGATGAGATGAGCTTCCCTGAGACGGTTTCTGACAGTTTGTGCAGAAATTCTTTGGTTATGCAAACCGATTGTTGCAGCAGCTGTCCGGGTGGCTGATCTCAGACGATCTTGGAGGTGAAGATGCTGGATGTGGAGGTCCTGGGCTGGTGTGGTTACACGTGGTCTGCGGTTGTGAGGCCGGTTGGATGTACTGCCAAATTCTTTGAAACGCCTTTGGAGACGGCTTATGGTAGAGAAATGAACATTCAATTCACGGGCAACAGCTCTGGTGGACATTCCTGCAGTCAGCATGCCAACTGCATGCTCGCTTAAAACTTGCGACATCTGTGGCATTGTGCTGTGTGATAAAACTGCACATTTTAGAGTGGCCTTTTATTGTGGCCAGCCTAAGGCACACCTGTGCAATAATCATGCTGTCTAATCAGCATCTTGATATGCCACACCTGTGAGGTGGATGGATTATCTCGGCAAAGGAGAAGTGCTCACTAACACAGATTTAGACAGATTTGTGAACAATATTTGAAAGAAATAGTCTTATTGTGTACATAGAAAAAGTCTTAGATCTTTGAGTTCAGCTCATGAAAAATGGGGGCAAAAACAAAAGTGTTGCGTTTATAATTTTGGTCAGTATAGTATAATATATTATAATATAATATAATGTATTATAATATAATATAATATAATATAATAACGTCTCTGAAATTATAGAAGAATCAACACATTTCAGACTTGCCAAAACATAACAATCTTGACACACGGGTGAAAGGAATCAGTGCACTTGCTGTCCTCACTTACGTCCTCTGCGGGGCGGCTGTTGTTTGATGGACAGTTTATGGGTTTGCAGTGGAGCATTGCATTGCTCTAATGAGTGTTTGACCCTGAATGACAGGTGGTGGGAATGAGGTAATGCCTCTCACTCCTCTCCTCATTTCCACTGCCAGCCCTTTCCTCACCTCTGTTCACCTCTCATTACCCGACCTACAGCGGCACCATCCACTTACGGCCTGCCCAGGTCTATTATCTAAAAACTGACATGTTCCTCCACTTACAAAAGTGCCATGATATCAGATGCTAATGCTGTTAATTACATATATGCACTACTGATCAAAAGTTTGAGGTTGGTAAGATTTTGTAATGTGAAACAGTCTCTTATGCGCACCAAGGCTGTGTTTATTTAATAAAATACACAGTAAAAATAGTGAAATATTATTATAATTTACAATAACTGTTTTCTATTGTAATATATTGTAAAATGTCATTTATTCCTGTGATCAAAGCTGAATTTTTAGCATCATTACTCCAGTCTTCAGTGTCACATGATCCTTCAGAAATCATTCTAATACGCTTATTTGCTGCACAAGAAATATTTCTTATTATTATTAAATATTGATTTTATGCAACAGTTCAATAAACAAGAAGTTCATAATAAAGAGACTTACATTTTAGACACCATATGTCCTGTTTTTCCTGTTTCCAGTTGATTGATTACATTAATAATTGCAAACTTTTTTTGTATTACAAGTTTTCTAAAATGTCAGATTTAAATGAGGCATTATTTAAGTAAATATGCACTAATTTGCATAAATTTCTAGTACAAAAACCTAAACACTGGATGTAATCAGTTTCAAAATTCTGGTTTAATTTATTTATTTTTTTTTTTTTGACATATTAGAATCAAATGTTTTTACAGAGGGAATTTTGGGTATCTTATTTTTGTCACTTATATATATTTTCACAGTTTTGGGGGGAATAAAATGTTGTACATTATCAAGAAAAATATATATGAAAAATCCATCTGTTAAAACCTTATGGGTGTAAACAGGATTAAAACTGTAAAGTTTGGTGTGTGTAAGTGCTACTGAAGTGGAGATGTATGGCTCAGTGTAGGCGAAAAAATTCATTTTGAGAAAATGGCATTGCAAAATATGTATTCTAATTGAAATCTATCGACACAAATAGATAAAATGCTATAAAAAGAAACACTTAACAGTGTCTTTTGGGTATTTTCTTTCCACTAGTCTGAAAAAACAAATTGTTTGTGAAAACTTGTATCTGAACTGTAAATTATGCTTTTTACATTACAGTTTAATATGTTATCTTGCAGTTTCAAATAGCTGTTTTCTATTTCAGTATATTATAAAATGTAATTTATTCCTGTGATGCAAAGCTGAATTTTCAGCATCATTACTCCAGTCTTCAGTGTCACATGATCCTTCAGAAATCATTCTAATATGCTGATTTGCTGCTCAAGAAATATTTCTGATTATTATGTTGCATTGTATTTTTGTGGAAATTATGGCTTTTTCCAGAATTCTTTAATTAAATGAATCTATTTGAAATGGGAATGTTTTGTAACATTGTAAATGTCTTTACTGATACTTTTTAATCAGTTTAATGCGTTCTTGTTGAATAAAATAATACATTCTTTTATAAATAAATAATTGACTTGAAATGTGCTTGAAAGGTTCTGTCCTTTCAAAGTCTGATAAAATCCATGATATTGTAATTATTGTTGGGTTTTCCACTGTGCATTTTTATAGCAATGCCACGGTTCTTTTTTCTAAGCCTCAGCACTTTTTAATAAAAAAAAAAAAAATGCCATGTTTTTGTCATTCGTTGATCGACTTTAACATCTGATAAAATCCACGATAGTGTCCAAACCTCAGTTTTCCATTGTGCATTTTTATGGTAATACCACAGTACTTTTTTTGTAAGGCTCAGCTCTTTTTTTTTTAGTTTTTGGACATTTACACATCCAGTGCACAAAAGCATAAGACTTTTGCCCATATGCTCACAGACGTGTCCTCGTTCAGATGCTGTTATCATCAGATCAAAGATCGTTTTAATCAGGGTCCAGGAACGTTTTCATGGTTTTTCCAGCGCTGGCAGTCGTCCCGTGAGAAACATATACCACGTCTGCCATTAGAACCTCACGCTAACACAACTTCGCTTTTCCATGGAAAGAACTGTGCGGATTTTTTTTAATGATCGGTTCAGCTATGGCCGGTGGTCAATACAGGGCCACGGCAGAATACATGAGGATAATTTAATTTAAGAGAGCAAATGTGGTCGATTTCGATTCTTTAATTAGTTTATGATTAGGCATTGTTTGCATCCCTCCCTCTTCTCTCTTATTGTTATGCATTTATGAGCATCTGTAATATTTCATGCTTGACATGTTGGTATTTTTTCATATTATATCCTTTGTCGTATTCAGGGAAGCAACAGCTCCGTGTCTGTGGACGGCCCGGGCGCTGACTACGCGAAGAGCTACGATGCTGTCGTATTTGATGTGCTGAAAGTGACGCCAGAGGAGTTCGCAGTGAGTAAAACTGTCAGCGTTTAAAAATGATGCATTCTCTGGTGGAAAACTAAAGTGGCCCTTGGTTCTACATCATTTATCTTGTCCTGTAATGATGCAGTCTTATTAGTAGCAGTCCTGGTCAGTAGGGACCTTTCTGTTTGGAAACTCAAGCTCTGGTCCAAACCGAGTGAGCAGCATCCTGACTGACATGGAGCCTCATCAGCTATATAGTGAAATAGTGACCGGCTCCTTGTGCCACATCCCTATGGAGACAGTGAAAGGGAAAATACTTGTGGAACAAAGACTGTTTTTAAAAAAAGATCATTACTCACTGTCGTCCTTCAAGGAGTTTGATGTTGCTCAGGGAACATGTTTTAACCAGTCTAAGCTGTTCGCCCAGCCCAGTCAAGCTGGTCTGTTGGCTGGTTTTATAAGGGTTTTTGGCACGTACAAGTGAAGACAAGTTTAAATCAGCTAAGGCCAATGAACCAGTTTAGATGAGTTACTGAAGGCTTCTTTTCCCCAACTTGAAATAATAATAATAATAATAATAATAATAATAATAATAATAATAATAATAATAATAATAATAATAATAATGATAAATAATTGCTTAATTATGTTTACAAATAAATTATGTATTTAATTTTTAATGCATTTGTTTTAATGCATTTCTTTTTCTTTTTCTTTTTCTTTTGTAATTGCACAGATGTAATTGCATAATTATGGGTGCTTTATTATTATTATTATTATTATTATTATTATTATTATTATTATTATTATTATTATTATTGAAATAATTAATGGTGTATTTTTTTCTTCTCTTTTTTTTTTACATTTGTTTTTAATACATTTTAAATATTTTAAATGCACTTTTGTTTTTTGTTTTTTTTCTCTTTCTTTTTCTCTTTCTTTTTCTTTTTCATGAAGCCAAGAGTAATAAACCTGTTAAAATGGGTTTGGATTTTTTTTTTTTTTTCAGCAGATATAATTGCATAATTATGGGTGTTTTGTTTGTAGTATTATTATTATTATTATTGTTATTATTATTGTTATTATTATTATTATTATTATTATTATTATTATTATTATTATTATTAACAATTGCATTATTATATTTGCATTTTATTTTTTCATTTATTCCAAATTAATTGAAATAATTAAATTATGTATTTTTTTTTTTTTCTTTTTCTTTTTTATGATGCCAAGATTTCATGATGCCAAGGCTTTTTTTCCCCCCAGCAGATATAATTGCTCAATTATGGGTGCTTTCTTTGTATTTATTATTATTATTATTATTATTATTATTATTATTATTATTAAATGCATTAAAAATAGTTGTTGTATTCTTTTCTTCTTGTTTTTAAATACATTTTATTATTGTATATATTTTATTTTATATTATAATATAATAATATATATAGACTTTTTTGAATGTTAGAAAACGATTATAATTATTTATTATTTATTGTATTTATTTAATACATTTGAAATCAATCCTTGTCCTTTTCTATGAATTCAAGGACCTTATGTAAATAAACGTAATCAGTAAAAGATACATGTAATAAGGCCATCCCATAATGATCCTACTTATCAGAACAGTCTTTGCATCTTGAGTGCCCTTATGACACCTTTATATGCTGTCTAGGTAGGCAGCTCACTAGGATTTGGAACACAGCTGCTGATATGCGATGCATAATAACTACTCTAACTATAATTTAACGTGATTGTGGGATTTGAAAGAGTCTATTACCCATAATTCACTTGCATCAAGGTCTTTAGACTTCTAAGGAACTTTGAAGGACCCCGTTGAACCGAACGAAGTTCCTTCACTGTCGTGATTTTTATGATGAATTGTTTTCATTCATTTTGTCCTTTCCCATAATGTTCGCTGTAACTCAGTGCTGGAAAATGAGCTCATGGCGGTGATTACTCACTCTCATTCTGAGCGATGAAAACGTGATTTTTATTTTTGTCTTTGTTTCTTAGAGCCAAATTACCCTGATGGATGCCCCCGTGTTTAAGGCCATACAGCCAGAGGTAAGACAGAGGTCAAAATCTTGAGCCAGAAAGCTTGTAGACTGGAGAAAACACTTCATATTGTCACACTGTTGCATAATAGATGTTTTAATAGATTAATCTATTTTATTTATTTTTTTATTTTGTTTATTAATTTAATTAAATTAAATTAAATTTAATTTTATTATTTTTGCTAAAATTCACTGTATTGTGCTACTATTTCTGTCAGTAAGAGTTTTATTTTATTATTTTATTTATTTAATTTTTAATTTCAGTTAAAGTTTTGCTAAACTCACTATTTTACTACTATTTATGTCATTTTATTCTATTTATATTATGTATTAATATTTATATATGTAAATGTGTGTATATACATATACATATATACATTTTATAATTTTTCTTTTCATTTTTGCTAAAATACACTACTGTACTACTATTTCTGGCAGTTATTTTATTTTATTTCATTTTATTTTATTTTACAGTCCTGGCCTGGATGGTGATTTGTCATAGATTGATAGATTGATTGATTGATTGATTGATTGATTTTTATTTTCAGTTTTTTACACGATTACCCATTTAACATGGAAACTGCAGTGCAGACTGCATAATCATTTTATGTGGATAGACACATTATTTCAGGATTACCTCATAGTCTCAAATGAGAGTTGCGTGTCTTTGCTGAAAATGTTGTATTTCCCTCCATGTTAATAATATGATGGATGTGTAAACCGACCTCTTTCAATATTTATGCTACTATCTTGATCCCGGTGCTAATATCTAACAGCCATTGTTTTGATTGAAGAGCGGCGGCCGATAAAATACACACCCGAGCGTGTGTTTAGACATTCAGTTGCGCCCCAGTGGAAGCGCAGACTTTGCAAATAAAACGCTTTGGCAGAATATTCGAACAGTCTGACAGTTTTTCATTAGGCATGTTTATAAGCTGTTTGGGGAAGAGAATAACATTTCGCTATCAGTTCATTATCTTTGCCGGCGTAAGTGACTGCGAGAAGGAGGTCCAATTTTTCCTAAGAGAATGATGTAAAACTGTTGGAAAACACGCCGCTGGCGCACAGCGCTTGATGGATGAGACCACATGTGACCCGCTTTCATTAGTTCTACCAGCTCCCTTTCACTAATGCTCACTTCAGACTGATTATGAAGCACCTTAATGATGCACTGCTGTACATGCAATGTTTTTGGCAGCTTAGTGGTGTCTGGAAAATCCTAGTTATTCAGTTTAACCCTATTAAGCCTGCTGTATTATATTTGATATGCAAATTTCTAATGCCTCTAAATGATAAACATGATCAAAACTTTGCTTTTAAACCTGTTGCACACAATGTACTACATGCCGCCTTTCTAGGACTTTCTAGGAAGTAAAAGGCCTTCAGCTAGTGATTCATGTGTCTTTTTACTGTGAGATCTTTACTGATTTTATAGAGTAAACATAAGACTTTTATATTATTAGTAATATTTCAAGGTGAAAACTTACTGGACTAAAGGAACTTAGGTTTATTTGATTATCCATACAACATCTTTTAGAAAAATCATATTGAAATGTATCAAATATGATTGTCAGACTTTTGTGGAGCATGTATTTGT
This sequence comes from Cirrhinus mrigala, assembly GCA_036247105.1. Classification (NCBI taxonomy): domain Eukaryota; kingdom Metazoa; phylum Chordata; class Actinopteri; order Cypriniformes; family Cyprinidae; genus Cirrhinus; species Cirrhinus mrigala. The sequence goes on from CM070011.1 coordinate 44,000,466, forward strand.
TCATCTCTTAATCATCATTGCATTGTTTATATTATTTATATTTTTAACATATGCAGACTTTTTTTTTTTAAAGATTTTATTTTTATTTTATTTGACATTTTTATTTTATTGTATATTTCTGAGCTGGATGATGATTGATTGATCAAATGATATATATATAAAATAAGATTATTTTTTATTTTTGCTTTTAATTGTATTTCATTAACAAAAATACATGTGCAATATGCCTAATTTTTTTACGATTTTTTTCGATTTATTTATTATTATTATTATTATTTTTTTTTTTTTCAGACCTGGATGATGATTGATTTAAAAAAAAAAAAAAAAAAAAAAAAAAGATCAAATGATGCTAAAAAAAAAAAAAAACATTTATACATTATTATTATTATTATTATTATTATTATTATTATTTCATTTGTAGTTTTATTTTAATAACAAAAATACATATGCACATTTTATTTTTTTATTTTATTTTATTTAATTTTTCAGACCTGGATGATGATTGCTTTTCTAAAAAATAATCAAATGGTGCTCAACAAAAAACTACATATGCACATGCACACATGCACGCGCGCACACACACACACACACACACACACACACACACACAAAATACAGATGCAAACTTTCTTTTTATTATATTTTCTTTTATTTTATTATATTTTCTTTTTTATTTTTTATTTTGTTGTATATTTCAGACCTGCATTTACATACTACAGTGTGCTCTGTTGTCCTACTATTTCTTTGACTCGTGTGTTCTCCATTTAACATGGAAATTGTAATGCAGCCCCTGTCAACATTTTGTGTGCATGGACACGTGTGTACTTTAAACAGGATTACCTTTTTTTTTTTGCTTTTTTTTTTTTTTTAGGTTTTCGGACTAGTGTTTGAAATGCCAGTCTTTACAAGGTTAAATATTGTTTTATTGCATAAAATGCTTTTGTAAAAACAGCGCTGCTCTAAACACTGAGTGAACACACAGGATGACATGTTACATGAGAAGAACACACACAAGTGAAGCCGATCCCCCTGACCGTTCATGTTTAGCACATCCTGCAAGACACTCAAACATTTAAGTTACTCAAACAAACACGAGGCCTTCGTTTTGGTCTGTAAAGTTTCAGACAGAAACATATCTGAGGCTGTGTGTTCCACATCCACATAAACGTGTGCAATGTAACACAAGGTCTGTGTGTGATTTAGGCATTAACAAATTGCGCAAGATATCACTCTCTTTTTGGATGGACCTTAAAGATGCTGTAATGTCTGCTGCTCAGTGTGTTTGTACTCACATTTTCAGACATTCAGTCTTTTGGGTGTTTGAAATTGTGCAAGAGTAATGTCTTTTCGTATGGTGTCGTACAGACAGTATGTTGCATTTGCATGCACAAATGCATCAAATGCTACAGTATAATAGACGTGAGTGAGTAATAGTAGTGTGGATTTGATTGGATCTGTTTCCTGAGGTCAATCAGCTACATCTGGAGTGCAAACTAAAAAAAAAAAAGAGCGTGATTACCTCAGCGCTGTGTTTATAGCTAAACATAAACACACTTCGTCATTTCTCTGTTGAATAGCAGAGAATTATGATGCCTATCAGAGAATTTGTAAAGCGACTCGCTCCGTCTGTGAGGCCGCTTTAATCTGCGGCCTGCTCACAGACAGTCAAGGTTTCATTAGTCTAGTTCAGCGTCTGTGTGTTTAATGCATTCAGGCTTTAAAATGAATAGAGTTTACCGGATTATGATGTATAACTCAGTTTATGAAAACAATAAAACGCGTTGACTGAAGTGAAGGTCTATGGGGGAATCGTTTGCCCAATATTGTAGTGATTGGGCAAAAATGTGTTAAACCAGCCTAAGATTGTTTGTTGGTGTTAACTGGTCTCTTGGCTGGTTTTTATCGTGGTATTGGGGACTGATCACCTGATCAGACCAGTTTTTAAAGCTGAAATGAAATCAAGTGTAACTATTACATTTAAAAAATGAGTAATAAAAAATAAAAATAAATAAAATGGTAAATAAATGTAAATAATTGAATAATATACTATATATAAATATGTAATAAATATTAAAATATAAAATTATATAATAAATTTAGAAATGTAATAATAAATAACTGTTTTTTTTTTTTTTTTTTTTTTTAAATGTAACTTATGAAAATGTAACTTAGATATATTATATATTTTATATTATGCTTTATACGACACACACACAAACAAAATATTCAAATATAGAATATAAGAAATAAATAATACTAAATAAAAATAAATTTTTGAAAAAAAAGTAAATATAAAAAATGGTAAATACAAAAAGTAAACAAGATTCTTAAAATGATTCTTAAAATGATTCAAAACAAATAAAAATAAATAAAATGGTAAATAAATGTAAATCATTTAATAATATATGAAAAATCATAAATATTAAATTGTATTTATTAAAATGTAATAAATCTATAAATAAATAATGCTAAAAAAATACATTTTGAAATGTAACCTATGTAAATATAACTTAAATATAATATATTTGATTATTTTTATGCTTGTCAATTTTATTAGTTCTGTGTGTGTGTGTGTGTGTGTGTGTGTGTGTATATTAAAATATAGAATATAATAAATATTACTAAATAAAGTGCATTTAAAATATATCAATAGCATCAAGTGGTATTATTATTGAATTTATTTACTATTAGTGAAATTATTATTTATATATTATATATATATTAATATATTATTATTATTTCAGTTAGCATTTGTTTTATTTCAAGTAATGGAAATGTTTTTTATGGTTTTAGTTAACCATAATAACCTATTTATTATTGTGAAAACTCTTTATATATATAAAAAAGAGAGATTGCCCCTTTTTCCATTCTTAATTCTATGAGAACCCTATGCTATGCGTTTTTGTGGGCTTTTAGCTGTAATTAGAGTTCATTAATCTGTTTAATGGAAACTAGTTTAACAAAGCACTGGAAAAACACCCCAACAGCAGTTTTGGCAGGAAGAACGAGTTACGTAAAGCGAAGGAACTTTCTGTCGTGTCTGAAACCACTGGATGCATGTTATCCAGCGTCGCTGTGAATCATAACATCTTAGAGCCGGTTTTTCCATGTTTTTCTAGAGTCTGCTGTGGCGGGTTAGTTAGTATCACATTATTCATTTTCATTATGTTACTCAATTTTATCCTGATAGTTTTGAGGATTGTCCTGAATTCAGATGTAAAAGCCGTCGGGTTCGGCGCTTGAAATTGCCCATAATTCCTTTCCTGACACTTTTACGCCGTCCCTCGGAGCTGCGTGACCTCTGGCCCTCCTGAAAGCAGACTTCCCGCTGATGCAAAGGGAAAGAGGTAACCACCTCCAGCTGGGTCTGCTTTTGCCATCTTTGCCTCCCCTTTTACTCGTGTTAAGTCTTGGCTGTAGGTGTTCGTGGCCTGACTCGAAATGAACTTTCACTGATAATTCTTGTGCTATAAAGGAAGTTGACGTAAGGTCTGACCGTCTCGCAACCTCTGACCATTGTCACGTTCCATGCCAGTGAGATAATGAATTTGCTTTAGTAAATTAGCCATTAGTGCTAAAAATTTGCACTCTGTAATTGCAGAAAATCATCACTTGCCAGTAGTGGTGATGGTAACAGCCAAAAATTAGATAAATTACATAAATGTTCACAGTAGTAAAACAAACAAACAACAAAGATATATTTGCCAATTTTAATTTTTTGGTTAGAGCAAATTATATCATTTATGTTAATAATTGTGAAAGAATTATTAAGTATTACATTAATTAATTATGCAAGTACTAATTCATATATATATGTGTATATATATATATATATCTATATATATATATATATATATATAGTATATATATATATGTATATATATATATATATATATATATAATATGTATGTGTATATATACACATATACAATATACAAATATTTAGAAATATGAATAAAAATGTTATGCCTAATTTAAGACCGTTGTATGATTTTATATGTATGTATGTACATTGAACACATTTCCCTCAATTCAGAATTGTATTTGTTGCTGAATTTATTTTGAAAAAATAATTAAAAAAATAATATAAAAAATATAAGTACTATAGGTAATTACAGTGAATATTGTGATTAACGAATATTACAATAATTAATATGACTATATGATGATGACAAATTTTATATATATAAATATATATATATATATATATATATATATATATATATATATATATATATATATATATATATATATATATATATATATATATATTTCTATTCATTGTTTCTATATTATATATAATATGCAAGTATTTTTCTGATCTTAAATGACATGACAAATTGTACAATTATTATTGAACATTTAATAATTTAAATTCTTTATAATTTAATTTCTATATATTCTATATATTATTATTATTATTATATATTATTTTTCTGATCTTGAATTACATGGCAAATTGTACAATTATTATTAAAAATTTTACTTTTTTTTCTCATCTTTACACACAAAATACACACAAATAACATATGTAGGACAATAAATTACATGTTTAGTTCAGTTAATAACTATTGAGTAAACTATACTATGAGTAAACAATACTATTGAGTATTGAGTAAACTATTAGATTATGGTTGCTTGTGCCTCGTCTTGTGAGCCATAAATGCCACTGAAATGTTCAAAAACCACAAGTCAGCGGCTGCAGTGATGTGAGGAGCAGGTGTTGTGACTGTATTGAGAGACTGTATTGTGGCCTTTCAGAAAACCCACAGTGCCGCGTGTCCGCTTTAGTGCCAGGCATTCTGGGAATGAAAGTTAAAAACGTGACCTTTGACCTCTCACATGTTTTCTTTTTAATTGGTTGGGTGTTTCTCAAATGTTCAGCGTGAGCTCTTACACCCACCTGGAGAGCCTTGGGCTCCTTCACTTCATCCAACCCTTTTGTGCGTGTTTTTTTTCTCTTCATCACAGACTTAAATGTCTTTTAGCTGTCAAACCCCCCCCCCCCCTCCCCCCAAGTGTTTCTGAAATGTTTTATGAGAGTTTTAGGAAATTGAATGACGATTTTATAGATGCAACAGTTTCAGCAAAATCTCAGTATGAGAGGTTTTAATTGTGCATATTTCATATTAAGCATGTGTGTCTCATTAGACAGCTCATGTTTGCTCCAAATGTTTATTTCCTTCATTCAGCGCAGACTAACTTTTTCAACACATCTTGTGTGAAGCATCTTTTGTTTGTACCATAATATAAAATCTGATTATATGAGCAGCGTTCAAAGTCATTGGAAAACGCCACATGTTTTTGAGTTATTAATCCAAATCTACACTTTATTTAATGAGCTACTGCCTTATTTACTGTAAGAACTGCTTATTGTCGTTGACTATTTCATTTGAAATAAACAATAATAGTAAGGACAAATTACATTTTGTATGCTTTGTGTGTAATTTTCCTATTTATTTTCCAGTTTTCAAATGTATTTACTAGTTTTATTTGTATTTACTTATTTTCTTATTTTTTTTTTTTTTACTTATTTTCTTATCTTTTTACATTTAATTTAAAAACAAATTCTTATTTAATTTGTAATTTTTTTAACCTATTTTTTTAAATTTATTGTTTAAATGTTCTTCATTTCATATTTATTTCTTTTTTCTTTTTATTTACTTATTTTTTCCTTTTGTTTGCTTATTTATCTTATTCTTCTCTGTATTTTTTTATTTTGTAATTTGTTTTCTTATTTTGTAATTTATTTACTTATTTTATTTTTAAATTTATTGTTTGTGTTCTTCGTTTTTTTTCCTTTTCTTTTCTTTTATTTTCTTTTATTTTTTTTCTTTTTATTTACTTATTTTTTCTTTTTATTTGCTTAATCTTATTTATTTTCTTATTTTGTAATTTATATTCTTATTATTAAATCTTGTGATTTATTTATTTTATTTTTAAATTTATTGTTTAAATGTTCTTTTAGTATGTTTTTCCTTTCTTTTATTTTCTTATTCTATTTTATTTTTACTTTTTATTTACTTATATTTTTATTTGCTTATTTGTCTTATTTATTTTCTTATTTGTAATTTAATTTACTTTCTTATTTTGTAATTTATTTACTTATTTTATTTTATTTCATTTTTAAATTTATTGTTTAAATGTTCTAATGTTTAAATGTTATTTATTTTTTCCTTTTTCTTTTTCTTTTTCTTTTCTTTTTTTTTCTTTTTATATTCAATTCAATTCAAATTTATTTGTATAGCGCTTTTCACGATACATATCGTTGCAAAGCAGCTTTACACCAAATTGACATTTTTATGATATATGTAGTAGTAGCTTGATGTACATATGGTAGAGATGTGTGGTAAAGATCAATTAATGACGTAATCAAACAGACAAAGAACACTATAAATTAGTAGCAGAATTCGGTAGTGCTGTATGTTTTCAGGGTTGGCATCATCTGAAGTCCTCTGTGGGGTTGGCATCATCTCTTCTTAAGTGTTCTGGATCCACACTGGAGCTTGTGAATTCCTAGTTACCATGGGATGTCAATCCCATGGCAAAAACAGAGAACAAATAGGAACATAATTAGCGTAGCTGCTGTTCAAACTAAGAAAAGGAAGGTTTGTTAAACCAGAGCTAAAAGATTAAAATGAACATTTGATCAGATATAGCTGCAGAAAAAGTTTATGAGATGCATTATTTGAATGCTTGGCTAAAAAGATGTGTCTTTAATCTAGATTTAAACCGAGAGAGTGTGTCTGAACCCCAAACGTTATCAGGAAGGCTGTTCCAGAGTTTGGGTGCCAAATGTGAAAAAGCTCTACCTCCTTTAGTGGACTTTGCTATCCTAGGTACTACCAACAGTCCAGAGTTTTGTGACCTTAGGGAGCGTGATGGATTGTAGCGTGGTAGAAGACTAGTTAGGTACGCAGGAGCTAAACCGTTAAGTGCCTTATAGGTAAGAAGTGCTATTTTGTAGCTGATGCGGAACCTAATAGGCAGCCAGTGCAGAGACTTTAAAATTGGGGTAATATGATCATATTTTCTTGACCTGGTAAGGACTCTAGCAGCTGCATTTTGGACTATCTGTAGCTTGTTTATTGAAGATGCAGGACAACCACCTAGTAGTGCATTACAATAGTCCAGTCTAGAGGTCATGAATGCGTGAACTAGCTTTTCTGCATCAGAAACAGGTAACATGTTTCGCAGCTTGGCAATGTTTCTAAGATGGAAGAATGCTGTTTTTGTGACATGAGAAATATGATTTTCAAAAGACAAGTTGCTGTCTAATATAACATCCAGGCTTTTGACTGTAGTGGAAGTAACAGTACATCCGTCTAGTTGTAAATTGTAAGTCAAAAGATTCTGTGTATTGTTTTTAGGTCCAATAAGTAATATCTCTGTCTTATCTGAATTTAATAGCAGAAAATTGTTGGTCATCCAATCTTTTACATTTTTAACGCACTCTGTTAACTTTGATAATTCAGAAGTTTCATCTGGTCTTGTTGAGATATATAGTTGAGTATCATCAGCATAACAATGGAAATTAATCCCGTGTTTTCTAATAATATTACCAAGGGGCAGCATGTATATTGAAAATAGTAGAGGACCTAGAACAGATCCTTGTGGCACTCCATACTTTACTGGTGATAACTGAGATGACTCCCCATTTAAATAAACAAAGTGGTAGCGATCAGACAGGTAGGATCTAAACCATTTTAAAGCCTGCCCTTGGATACCTGCATAATTTTGTAGTCGATCTATTAGTATGTCATGATCTATAGTGTCAAACGCAGCACTAAGATCAAGTAAAACTAGCAGTGAGATGCAGCCTTGGTCTGACGCAAGAAGCAAGTCATTAGTGATTTTAACAAGTGCAGTTTCTGTGCTGTGATGGGGCCTGAAGCCTGACTGAAATTCTTCATAGATATCATTTTTTTGCAAGAATGAGCACAGTTGAGCACATATAACTTTCTCTAAAATTTTAGACATAAATGGAAGATTAGAAATGGGTCTATAATTTGCCAGTTCACTAGGGTCTAGCTGTGGTTTCTTAATAAGAGGCTTAATAACCGCCAGCTTGAATGGTTTAGGGACGTGACCTAAAGATAACGATGAGTTGATAATATTGAGAAGCGGTTCTTCTGCCACAGGTAACAATTCTTTTAGTAATTTAGTGGGTACGGGATCTAATAGGCATGTTGTTGGTTTAGACACAGTGATGAGTTTATTTAACTCTTCCTGTCCTATAGCGGTAAAGTACTGCAGTTTTTCTTTGGGTGCGACGAAAGAAGTTGACATATTAGATGCAGTATAATCTACATTGGTTATTGTATTTCTGATGTTATCTATTTTATCAGTGAAGAAATTCATAAAGTCATTGCTATTAAGCTGTAAAGGAATATTTAGCTCAGGTGGTGTCTGGTTATTTGTTAATCTAGCCACTGTGCTAAATAAAAACCTTGGATTGTTTTGGTTATTTTCTATGAGTTCGCGGAAATGCTCAGCCCTAGCAGCTTTTAAAGCCTGTCTGTATCTGGACATACAGTTTTTCCATGCAATTCTAAAAACTTCCAAGTTAGTTTTTCTCCATTTGCGCTCAAGATTGCGAGTTTCTTTTTTGAGGGATTGGTTATTACTATTGTACCATGGTGCAATACGTTTTTCTCTAACTTTTTTCAATTTGATGGGGGCAACAGCTTCTAACGTATCGGAGAAGATGGTGCCCATATTGCTAGTCATTTTGTCTAGATCCTGTGTATTAAGGGGTACACAGAGCAGTTGAGATAAATCAGGCAGGTTATTTGTGAATCTATCTTATACTTTTATACTTTTTATTCTTTTTATTTGCTTATTTATCTTATTTTTTTCTCCTTTATTTTCTTATTTTGTATTTTTTTTTTTATTTACTTTTTATTTATTTAAATTCATATTTTCTAATTTACTTTATTTATTTTCTAATTTATTTACAGATTTTTCTTTATATTTCTTTTCTTTATATATCTAATTTTTTTTATCTTTTTCATTTTTTGTTTTGTTTTATTATTTGTATTTACTTTATTTTCATATTATTTTCTTAATTTGCAATTTATTTCATTCATTTCATTCATTTCAAATTTATTTATTTTTTATTTACTTTTATTTGTTTTTTTCTTGTCTGTTTTCACACCATATTAAATTTTATGGATGTGAGGGATGGATATACAGTCTGCTTAAGTATTGTTGTGTACCTAATGTGAAATGCAAATGTTATGTCTTCCCAAAAATGCATGCAATTTTTGTTTAAAAATCGAGTTACAAAAATAAGTGACAATTATCATGAGCTTCGACCCCGGCTAATGACTATAGCACCTGTGAGAGACATCTGGAAAGCTGTAGTTCATCGTTCTCTCTAATAGTCTTTTTTGCTCTGTGTTTTTTCATAGTCAGTAATCATTTGTGACAGTGTATAAATATAGGATAATTGCGAACACATTAGTTTAGCTGAACTAACACGTAAGCTGCGAATGAAGTAAACTCACAGAAGGTCTGACACGTTCAGTTCACTTGGGGGGTTTGAGTGTTGAATAAAATCTGGGCTATCTACATAATTATTGATAGACAGAGGAAACATGAGCTGAGCGAACATGAAATCATCACTGAAACAGGGTTTGGTTACACTTGTGTTAAATAAAGGGGCTCCTCAGTGTAATAATTCTGTTTCCACTTAAAGGCCTGCTGTCAGTCAAAAGCGCTGTATGTTAGAGCTCAGTCATTAAAAAACACTTCAACCACAATATGAGGTTTAAAACAAATCGTAATGGTGGAATGAAATCAAAATTGATTGTATTTACTGTCTTAAGCATGATTGTTTGTATCTGTTGTGTTGTAGGAGCTTGCTAGCTGTGGCTGGAACAAAAAGGAGAAACACATTTTGGCTCCTAATGTTGTTGCCTTCACAAGGAGGTTCAACCAGGTAAGATGAACGATTGGCATGTTTGCTGATTTTCTATCTTTTTTTTTTTTTTTTTTTTTTTTTTTTTTTAATTTATTTTTTATTTTAATTTAAAATCACATTTTTTATTGAGATTTTATTTGTTATTGTATTAATATTGTATTGTACTCATTATTTTATTTTATTTCATTTTATTTCTTTTTTAAAATAATAATTTAATTTTTATATTATTTTGATTAAAAATTACATTAATTTTATTCATTCTTATTGTATCAATTTGTTATTGTATTATACTCATTTTTATTTTATTTTATATTTTATTTCAATTTAAAATATTTGTTTAATTTTTTACATTTTTATTTTAATTTAAAATTGCTTTTTTAAATGATATTTTATTTGTTCTTATTGTATTAATTTGTTATTGTATTTTACTCTTTTTTTTTATTTTATTTTTTATTTTAATTTAAAATATTAATTTAATTCATACATTTTTATTTTATTTAAAATGACATTTTTAATTGAAATTTTATTTGTTCATGTTGTATTCATTTGTTATTGTATTGTACTCATTTTTTGTTTTTATTTTTGTTTTATTGCAATTTAAAAATATATATTTTTACATTTTTATTTTAATTTAAATGACATTTTAATTGACATTTTAGTTATTGTATTAATTTGTTATTGTACTATTTTTTTTATTTTATTAATTTTTATTTTATTTTATTTTTTATTAAATTCTGTAATTTTATGTATTTATTAACTTATTTATTTTACTATACTTTTATCACTAGTGGTTCACAAAAAAGAACATTTGTCAATGATAGATATTCTATTCTATTCTTTTGCAATCCAGTATTGCTTATGCTTCAAAAGAAATCAAGAATCAAATCAAAATGTGTAGTTGGAATAAATATACAACTGTGTAGCACTTTGAAATCATTAAATTAAATCATTTAAATCAATTAAATCAGCTTGTAATTGTGACCCAGTATCAGACTGAAGCTGATAATTTAATAAACACTGATACTGATATGATGGAGATATTGTTCATGCCTACTTGTCATCCCAGTGAGACGGTGCACTTATTCATGTATATATTCATTTAGTTTTCCAGATGTGAAGTGTATGAAGTGGATATAAAGTGTGTTTTTGGCTGGGCTGTATTTGATGTAGTGCCAGCAGACTGTGAACTGTGCCACTAAACCATTATCAACCTGATGGCCCACAGCTTGAGGACTTAATATGTGCTGGAAATACTGTTAACAGCTCTCACACAGCCAGAAATCCAGCCTGGTGCTCTTCTCCTCCTCAAGCTTGAACTTTTCCACCTCTCCAGTTTGCTCTTGTTTAAGGAAAAATAGATATGTGTGGTTGGCCAAGCACTGCTGTGCTCTTGTATTAGGCAACATTCATCTTGTCATCTTGTCATTTTGTATGTTGTTGACATAGGGCACACAGTCTTTTTACAAATTATCACTCCAACAAATCACTTACCGCCCCGACCAACAGCGAAAACCACTTTCTTACAAAGATGCATATGAAAAATTATTTGCATGACCCGCCAAGTTGTTTTTGTACTTAAAGGAATCGTTCACTCAAAAATTTTTTTTTTTGCTTAAAATGTGCTCACCCTCAGGCTATCCAAGATGTAGACGAGTTTGTTTCTTTATCAAATGTGGAGAAATTTAGCATTGCATCACTTGCATCACTGCAGTGAATGGGTGCCTTCAGAATGAGAGTCCAAACAGCTGATAAAAACATCACAATAATCCACAAGTAATCCACACCACTCCAGTCCATCAGTGAAGGTCTTGTGAGGCTAAAAGCTGCATGTTTGTAAGAAATTCACCATTAAGACATTTTTAACTTCAAACCATTGTTTCTAACTAAAATATGAGTCCATAATCCATAATATAACTTCCTCAAGTGAAAAAGTCCATCTTGATGGATTTGTTTCTTGCAAACATGCATCTTTTGGCTTCACAAGATGTTAATTGATAGACTGGAGTGGTATGGATCACTTGTGGATTATTGTGATGTTTTAATTAGCTGTTTGGACTCTCATTCTAACGGCACCCATTTACTGCAGAGGGTCCATTGGTGAGTAAGTGATGTAATGCCATCTTTCTCCAAATCTGAAGAAGAAACAAGCTCACCTACATCTTGAATGGCCTGAGGGTGAGTACATATTTTATTTCAGTATGTTATTTTATTTTTACATTTTAATTTAAAATTATATTGAATTAATTGAAATTTGATTCATTTTTATTTTATTTTTTATGCATTATTTTATTAATTTTATTAATTTTTTATTCTGTAATTTAATTTTTTACATTTTAATTTAAAATTATATGAAACTAATTTAAATTTGTCATTTTTATTTTATATTTTATTGTATTGTAATCATTTTTTTATTTTATCGAACACATTTTATTTAATTTTTTTACATTTTAATGACATGTCAATGTTTTTGATAGTATTTCTGTGAGTGTGTTTTGTGTGTGTGTGTGTGTGTGTGTGTGTGTGTGCATGTCTATGCAGTTGTATGGAGGCTTTTTTTTTATTTTTTGTTTTCCAAAAACAGTCTCCAAGTTCTCCAGCCTTTAGCTTCAGCAGTAAAACTCAACTCGCACGCCTTGTAGGAAAGATTTGTGAATCAGATTTGTTCATGGAATGAATTTTGACGTTTAAAACGTTTGTTATTGAAACTTGGTGATGCCGTTGGATTAAAACGCTTAAGGAGTCGTTAATTATAATACCAGAAGGAAGTTTGGTTTTCAAGATCATTTAAAAGCATTTGGCCATAAATTAATGTTAACTAAATTTGTGGTTTCAATGTAGCGCTTCCAGTTCTGCTTATTTATAAAGTTTCAGCCTGGAATGAATTTAATTTTAAATCCGAAACCTAATTGGATTAACTGGTGCGTCCTGATTTTTCATATTCACGATTTAGTGAAAGTGCTATAAAAGTGCAAAGCAGACAGTAGATGACCCACTTTTACATTTATGGCGTATGTTTAATGAGATGATTTGTTCTAGTTTTTTAGCCAGGAGTGTGTGGAAATTACATAAAAGCATCAAGTTCCCCGCTGCACATTTTCCGTTTAAAGCGGTCTTAGCTGCGCAGATCTCCTCAGAGTCAGGTTCACAGAATTCCTTCTATCTTGGCTGTCGACGTCGTCGGTTTTATGACATCATTAAGCCAAACATGATGAGCTGGCTTCCAGACCTTCGGAAAGATGGAGCGGCTTTTAGCCACATTTCTTGGCCACCCAAGAGTGTGTCTTTCTTTAAACAATGCCTGTCGTTTGATGTACTGTAAAGTCCCGTAACTACCAACCCCAAGCCCTATACTTCTTGTAAAGACTCTCTAGAAAGTGCAGTTCTTGCAGTAAGTCTTCCATCAGTATTACTGTTGCTCATGTTAGGCAATGATTTGAACAAACCTCTGACTCTAATGTTAAACATTGGTTTGTTACTTTAGTCTGAATCATTTGTGGTGTCGGGGTGATGAGTTTTGCATGCTCAAGCAAGGCTGCACATTTAATAGAAATAAAAACCAAAATCATGATTGATCCTTAATGTAAGTAGTTAAATCAAAGGTATGATTTAATTACTTTAAATGAATATATGCACTGCATATTTCAGAACAAAGCATATTCATTTACATGCAAGCAGTTCATGATTTTTTATTATTATTATTATTATTAATAATTCTTTTTTTGTGGTGCAATAAAACAACTGTAATTTTTGTAGTTTTTTTTTTTTTTTTTTTTTTTTAGTAATTTTTCATTAAAAAAAGTAAATAAATAATACAACAAAATAAAAATAATAATAAATAATTGTGCAAACAAGCACACCAAACCTAGAATTTTTTTTTGGAATGGAATTTTAAATTAATCACATTTTGTAAATCAGTTGCATTTCTTTGGAAGATGTAAAATGAAATTAAATGAAATTAAATTATTTCTTACATATTATATATTTTTATTTAGCAGTGAAATATTACAATAGTTTTGTTTATTTTATTTCATTTTAATTTTTATTTTATATCTATTATTATTATTTTATGTCCATATTAGTGTATAATCACAAAACTTTGGCCAAATTTTGCAGGCAACCACAGCAAACCATTATGTGTTAAGTCAGTTGCATTTTTCACAAGATGTAAAATGAAATAGATGATTTTTATTAGCATTTTATTTTATTTTATAATTTCTTTACCTTTAATACATTTACAATTAATAATAATAATAATAATGATAATAATAATAATAATAATAACAATAATAATAGAAATAATAATGCAAACAAGCAAAGCAAGCCTGAATTTTTTTTTTTTTTTTTTAAATCATCTTTTAAATTGCAGTCACAGTTTTTAGCCGAAAAGTCCTGTAGCCCTATTCAAGAGCCCTGCTAAATATCTATTTGAGTTTGTTCATGTGATAAATCACCTCTGTATTTTTAGTGAAATCAGGTGAGCAAAAATTGTCCATGGAAACATTGTGCTCCGTCGTCATGGAAACTGAGCAGAAACTTTGGCCTTCAAAACATTGTAGCACTTTTTGCCAGTTCATTATTTATGGATCAGGAACAGAAGCTTTGTGAGCCGTTTTGAAGGCATTATGGATGGGAATGAGCTCACCCTCTTTCATGAAGGGGGTCACAGCTCTACGCTTTGGTAAAACCCACTTTACAACCACTTTGGAAAAAGACCCTTCATCCCCGAGCCAAAAAATGTAAGCACTGCGCCCCATTTCTCCACAGGTTTCTATACCAACCAGAGCTCTTATAATGTGTAAATGATTTGATAATGAGCTATAGGCAATGACATCACTGCACATGGTTTATCTAGTTCATATATTTTAACCTAACACAGCTGCCGCGCTATGATACGCCCGTCCTGTTCCCTACAATTGCTGGGGAACTTGACTTTTTGGCCTATTATTTTGAAGCACATTTTCTTTAAATTATAACACAGTGACTATGACTAGGGCGTTGTGCATTTATCTTAATAAAGATGACACTGAAGTGTCTGTTAACATTTATGAAAGGAGTAGGGAGTAGTTTGGGAATTTAGTCAGGATTTGATTCATTAAGGAGAAGATAACACTGCATAGGCCAATGAAAGTTTTTCTGGCTCACAATAAATCTTTTTTTTTTTTTTTTTTTTTTTTTTTTAAGTACAATTTACTTACAGACTTTAACCTGGAATTTAACTATATAGGGTCTTCAAAATATATATCCAAAGAAATGTTTTTTTTTTTTAAAGAATCCAATACTACTTGAATTACAGGCATGACAGCTTTGGAGGAAAAAGTGCTTTTTTTCTGTTTTTGAACTGTCACCTTTGCCGTATAATGCCACAAGGATTGCTAAAGTTAATTGGTTTTACTAACAGACCTACTAATTTCTGTGTAAAAATAACAATGATGCTGCCATCTTTCTAAAGTAATTTTTGCACCCTGTAATTTGGCTCCAAATCTCAGGTGAAAATTGTCAATTGAGGCAAAGTAGTGGATTAATCTGTAAATATTCATCCATGACATTTAATGTTTTGGCGTTCATCACTATTTGTGTTTTCTTGAATTGTTATATTAACAAAATCAACCATTTTAGCCAGGAAGTTTCTGAAATTTGATTGATTTGACACAGAATGACCCAATAGTCACTCAGTTTGACTACAAATATTGGTTTATAATTTAATAATTCATTAATGGAACCACATTGAGATCCTTAAATTTCTGGAATTTAACAATTCCAGAATTGTCTGATCCAGCCCAGTCAGAAGTACTAGTCTATAATTCAAGAAGTATTACATACACATATATATACATATATACACATACACATATTATATATATACACACATATACACATATAAGAAATGCGTCAGATGGATTTATATATATTTATATATATATATTATATATATATATATATATATATATATATATATATATATATATATATATATATATATATATATATATATAATACACACACACACACACATATATATATATATATATATATATATATATATATATATATATATATATATATATATAATATATATATATATAAATCCATCTGACGCATTTCTTATATGTGTATATGTGTGTATATATATAATATGTGTATGTGTATATATGTATATATATGTGTATGTAATACTTCTTGAATTATAGACAAGCCAGATTTGGGGAGAACTGCTTTTTTCCTCATATTTGAATTGCTTAAGTCAACTGATTTTACTAAAAGACCTACCAGTCTTTATGTAAAAATAACATAATGATGCTGGCATTTTTCTGCAGTCATTTTTACCCCCTGTAATTTGACTCTGAATCTTAAGTGAAAATTGTCATCTTGACCCCCTTCTACAAAATAGTGGATTACTCTGTAAATAATTTACTTGAAAGTAAAAGTGATGAAAGGCAAAATATTAAATGTCATGGTTGAATATTTACTAAATATTCATCCATGACATTTATATTTTGGCTTTCATCACTGTTTATGTTTGTCTTCCTTTTTTGTTTGTCTTTTAGCCAGCAAGATTTTGAAATTTGGTTGATTTGACACAGAATGACCCAAAAATCACTGTAGTTTCACTACAAATGTTTAATAATTCACTAATGGAGCCACATTGAGATCCATATATCTCTGGAATTGAACCATAAAGGGTCTTAAAATTGAGATACCAAAAGAAAAGTTTGATAAGAACCAAAATCAAAAAGGATTTTAATATATATTTAATACTTCTTGAATTATAGACATGCCAGTTTTGGGGAAAAGTGCTTTTTTTCTCATAACATAATGATGCTGGCATTTTTCTGAAGTCATTTTTACCCCCTGTAATTTGGCTCAGAATCTCATGTGAAAATTGTCAATTGACCCTCCTCTGCAAAATAATGAATTAATCTGTAAATATTCATCCATGACATTTAACGTTTTGGCTTTCATCACTATTTATGTTTTCTTGAGATGTAATATTAACAAAATCAACTATAATAGACAGGAAGTTTCTAAAATTTGGTTGATTTGACACAGAATTACTCAGTTGTCACTCAGTTTGACTATAAATATTGGTTTGCAATTTAATAATTCACTAATGGAGCCATATTGAGATCCATATATCTTGGAATTGAACCATAAGGGGTCTTAACATTTAGATTACAAAAGAAAAGTTTGTTAAGAAAAGGATATTAAGAGATATTTAATATTTCCTAAATTAAAGGCATGCCAACTTTTGGGAAAAAGTGCTTTTATTCCCATGTTTGAACTGTCAATATTAATATATAATGCAACAAGGATCGCTAAATTCAACTGATTTTACTAACAGACCTACCAGTTGCTGTGTAAAATAACATTAGGATGCTGCCATCTTCTAATTTGGCTCTAAATTACAGGTTAATTGACCCTTTGCAAACAGCTTGATTGACAGGCGATCTGACCAATCATAATGCAGAATCTGCCATTCTGTCTGACAACATGAAGACAGGAGAGTCCGGTGGACTTAAACTTCAAAAATTGTGTGTATTGATGTCTTTCCACAGTTGAAGTAAAATACATTCTGATGTTCATTCGTGTGTGTGTGTTTTTTGTCATTTTGATCCTTCTCTACAAAAAAAGTGTATTCATCCATTTTGGCTTTCATCACTAGTTATGTCTGTCTTCAGAAGTTTCAGAAATGTGGTTAACATGACATGGAGTGACCCTAAAGTCACTCAGAATCACTACAAATATTTAAGTAATTGAAACCCATCTTTAATCAGTTTCTTTCCATTGTCAAACAGCATTGGCTCCAAGAAACATTCCCATTTAATGAACAAAGATGTCTAGTGACTCATATGAGTCATATGAGTGTCTTGTGTGCACGCTGTGTATGGAATCCACTATTTTTGAATGGAACAAGGTCTCAGCTTTTAAATGTTGCCATTTTTAAGAAATTCAAACAATAAATACAGTTTTGTGGCTCTTTAATATGTTGTGATAGATCAGATCAGCCTTTTTAAATTAATGACACATGCCGATCGTTGTTTCTTATTTTTCATATTTACTTAAAGCATGAAAAAACAAATGTACATCAGAATGTATTTTGACAGATTGCCTGTCAATCAAGCTGTTTGCAAAGGGTCAATTAACCTGTAATTTAGAGCCAAATTAGAAGAGGGCAGCGTCATTACGCTATTTTACACAGAGATTGGTAGGTCTACTAGTAAAATCTGATGACTTCAGCAATGCTTATTGTATTTTATACTAATGGTGTTCAAATATGGGGAGGAAAAAACACTATTCCCCAAATCTGGCATGTCTGTAATTCAAGAAGTATTAAATATATATTAATATCCTTTTTGATTTTGGTTCTTAACAAACTTTTCTTTTGTTATCTAATTTTTTTAAGACCCTTTATGGTTCAGTTCCGGAGATATATGGATCTCAGTGTGGCTCCATTAATGTATTATTACATTGTAAACTAGTATTTGTAGTCAAACTGAGTGACTTTCAGGTCATTCTGTGTCAAATCAACCAAATTTCAGAAACATCCTGGCTAAAATTGTTGATGTTGTTCATATTACAGTTCAAGAAAACATAAATAGTGGTGAAAGCCAAAACATTAAATGTCATGGACGTATATTTACAGATTAATTCACTATTTTGCAGAGGAGGGTCAATTGACAATTTCCACCTGAGATTTGGAGCCAAATTACAGGGTGTAAAAATGACTTTAGAATGATGGGAGCGTTATTATGTTATTTTTACACAGAGGTTAGTAGGTCTGTTAGTAATATCTGTTGACTTTTTAGCAATCCTTGTGGCATTATACGCTAAAGGTGACAGTTCAAAAATAGAAAAAAAACACTTAAGTTGGCATGCCTGTAATTCAAGAAGTATTGGGTTCTTAAAAAACTTTTCTCTTGGTGTCTAAATGGTTCAATTCCAGAAATATTGGGATCTCGATGTGGTTCTAGTAAATTGCACTGGAATTAGCTTCCATTTGACCTGCTCATGCTGTCTATGTACGCAGTAGATGGCAAGGCAGCTCACTCGGATTTAAGAAACAGGGCTTGTATTTTCTTATTTATTAATTGTAAAGCTTTGTGTACTCAATCAATTTAATGTCTTCTGTTAAGGATGAAAGTCAGTGGCCAAATATACGGTGGAACTATGTGCCCTTTTTCTCCATTGTGTTGTTTAAGCTTTAACTTCTGAGGGTCGATGGAAAAGACATCATTTGCTTGGACGGTTCAGTCCATATATTCTTAGTTTACAGATATGTTTACTGTTCCTCAGGGAGTTCTGCGGTCATTTACTGGTTGTGAGCAAATCGACTGTTTTTGTCCTATTCTTTCCTCTGATAAACTAGCAAAAATCCAGACAAAGATTGGTTTTTAACTAGACTTCGAATGTGGACTTTTTGAGGTCTCAATTTTTAAATCTTAAAAAATCTTATCACATCCATAACTGCATATTCCTCATAAATGGACATAAATAAATAGAAATAAAATAAAGTAACAATTATATGTTCTGTGAAGAGTCATTGCTTCTCTATTTGTTGGGTATTGTGTCTGGTTTGTGCGTTTTAATTCACAGAAATCCTACAAAGTATGTAGTCTCTCAAAAATGGTGGCCTTTTTTGTCACGTCCATAACGCATGATTATTTCCCTTTTTTAACACAGAAAACTTAGATAAACTTAGATGCATAGACTGATATTTTTCTGATGTTTAGACTCTATCAACAAGGGTTTATTCAAATAAACAGATGGTTCAATATATTGGTAACACATACATTTTTAAGCATTTATATGTCACATCCATACCGCAAAATGTCACATCCATGACGCTGGAATTGCCCCAGTGCAGTTTTTATTTTATTTTATAAACGGTCTAAAAAGATCCCAATCAAGTTGCAATCAGTACATTTGTTGTAGGATTTATAAAAAATGTTACACTTCATTTTCACTTGGAAATTCCTAGTGAATTTCACAAATAATTACAAAGAAACTGCAAGTAACACATTGAAAAAAAAAAAAAAAAAAAAAAAAAAAAATATATATATATATATATATATATATATATATATATATATATATATATATATATATATATAAAATAATAATAATAATAATAATAATAATAATAATAATTATTATTATTATTATTATTATTATTATTATTATTATTATTATTTTATTATTATTATTATTATTATTATTATTATTATTATTATTATTTTATTATTATTTTATTATTATTATTATTATTATTATTATTATTATTATTATTATATTTTTATTTTTATTTTTATTTTTATTTTTATTTTTTTTAATAGAAAGACTTAGAATTTTCTTGTAAAACATATTCCAATAATAATAATAATAATAATAATAATTATTATTATTATTATTATTATTATTATTATTATTATTATTATTATTATATTTTTATTTTTATTTTTATTTTTATTTTTTTTAATAGAAAGACTTAGAATTTTCTTGTAAAACATATTCCAATACTCTTTTTTTTTTTTATTTACAACTTGCAATATATATATATATTTTTTTTTTTACAGTTCTTGCACTGCTTGGTTCAATAGTGCCAATTTCTTTCAAATGATTTGTTAGACATTAAATAGTTGAGTTTGATTTTCCTTGCGTGAAATATAATCTGCTGCTTTTGAGGAAATTGTTGAAGTTTGTTACCTGACTCCCGTTATGTTGTAATGGTTCCCTGCGGCCGAAATCTTTTTCCGAAATCTCTATTTACTACAGCCAGAATCACCCGGGCTTCATGTGCTTTCTAATTTTGTTGTTTTCTTTATCTTTTTTTCTTTTTTTTGGTCATCTGCTTGGGTTAGAGTCTCTGCCAAGTGAAGTCCAGCGTTGTGTGTTTGCTGTACAATTATAATCAGAGCAGAGTGTCTCGTTTTTCACTCATTACATAACACCACGTTTTCTACATCTCATTTCCAGCATTTTTGTTTTTGTCCGTCAGAAATGGGTTTTCCACAAGAGATGATTTGACTCCAGTTTAGTTTCCCTTTAGTGAAAAGAGTCATGAGTTGAAACCGCAGATGAAAACTTATTGCTGTCCTGTGACGTGACCTTAGCTGACCTCTGCTTTTCTCTCTCATTCTTTTTAAGTCTGATTCTTGTACTTTGGTTTTGATCATTCTTTTATTTACGCATTAATTATTTAATATTTATTTAGAAATATGCAAACATTATTTCTTAACCATTAATATGTATTTATAAAAATATTTATATATTTATTTTCCTCAAATCATTCAGATTGTTTTATTAAACATCCCGTCAAATTTTTTGGGGAGTTATTTGGGAAGATTGCCTTTCCATCATAACTTGCATATACTATCCAAAACACCCTGAAAGCATGCTAAAACTGTGCTGAAACCGCTCTGAAGTCCAGCAAATTAATGCACATTGGCGTCATAGTGGTAACTTTTGTGCAGTCCAGCACCTTAAACGTTTTATCATATGACATCCTCATTGTTTTTAGCCATATTTATTAAAAATGAGTCTCTTTTTGCACATAAACTTTTCCCCTGTTTTCGTCTTCAGGTGAGCTTCTGGTTAGTACGGGAAATCCTGACCGCTCAAACGCTGAAGATCCGTGCCGAGATGATGAGCCACTTCATCAAGATTGCAAAGGTACATCAGCGAACAGCTGTTTACAATATCATATTCTCAATGAATCAACAAGAAGCCATCAGAAAACTCTCAAAGTCTGTTGCAAGTACATCATTCTGCACATATGATGGTCATCATAAATGCTACAATGTCAACTACACCAGTTTATTCACAAGGACATTCTTTAAATCTTTATTCTTTGGTTGTTGGTCTTTGGTCTGTGCCTTAGAATTTGACCACAATTTTTTTCCACATTTTTGGAGCAGCCTATGATACCTTAAAATGCTGTCTATGTAGGCAGCTCATAAGCAATCAGAGCTTTTACAGTGAGTCTGGATTAGATATAGAAAGGTTAGAAATCTGGAAATTGGTGCAGCTGTATCATGCTAGAATAAAGCTGGATGTTTGTTAGTCTGTCCAACTCTGACAGTTCACCTCATTAGCGTGTACTACAGAGGAATCGTAATACAGTATGTTCCTGCTTTAAAATGAGGTCGACTGGCACACTAAATGATCAACAAAGCATTATTATTTAGTTTTATTATATAAGCATGCATCGGTTTGCCTTCAGATTTCCATTACTTTACACACACAGCTTAACGAAGTCAAGCCAGAGCTGAAATTTACAATATATAGAATGTTTTTGATAAACACGTAATTTAAGGGAAAAAAAAACAATTATTAGTGCTATTAATTTTTAATATTCACATCTATATAGTTTGGAAACATTTAGTCATGTTATAGAAATGCCGCATTAGGGCTAATGAATGAGCAGCAGTCATATTTATATGCCTCTCTGACTGATTTAGATTTTGGCACTTTCCGAGCAATACACGGTTCACAGTCATATTCTGAAAATGGTTCCTCAGATATAGTTCGTGCAGCTATTTAGGTGCACTTTAAAATGTTCTTTCTCATTTTCCTGATTTGTAAACTGCAATTGTTAGTATAAATTTATATTAAAGGTGATGTGTGCAATTTTTACAATGCCAAAGTACTTTGTTCTGCCATAGTTTAAAGGAATAATTCACCCAAAAATGAACCCTCAGGTCATCCGAGATGTAAATGAGTTTATTTCTTCATCAGAACAGATTTGGAGAAAAGCAGATTTTGTAGCATTGCATCACTTGCTAACAAATGGATGCTCTGCGTGCCGTCAGAATGAGAGTCCAAACAGCTGATAAAAACATCACAATGATCCACAAGTAATCCACACCACTCCAGTCTATCAATTAACGTCTTGTGAAGCCAAAAGATGTGTGTTTTTGAGAAACAAATCCATCATTCAGATGTTTTAACTTTAAATCATTGCTTCCAGCTAAAATCCTAAAGCTAAAGTCCTCGATTCATGATGTTGCTTTTTCCGGTGAAAAACTTGTCTGATCTTATTTAGGAGAGAAATATGCAAAGATCAAGCCCTGTTTACAAGCCAAAACAGCTCTAAAGAAATATTTTGGTGGATTTTTCCTCTGGACAAAGTGTTGTTATGGTTTATGGACTTTTAGCTGGAAGCAGTTTGATATCAAAATGTCTTAAAGGAGAAGTCCACTTCCAAAACAACAATTTACAAATAATTGACTCACCCCCTTGCCATCCAAGATGTTCATGTCTTTCTGTCTTCAGTCGTAATGTAGAAATTATGGGTTTTAAGGAAAGCATTTCAGGATTTTTCTTCATATAACGGACTTCAATTGTGCCCCCGATTTTAAACTTTCAAAATGTAGTTTAAATGCAGCTTCAAAAGGGGTCTAAATGATCCCAGCCGAGGAAGAAGGGTCTTATCTAGCGAAATGATCGGTCATGTTTTTCGAAAAAAAAAAAAAAAAAAAAAAAAAAATTGTATACTTTCTAAGCACACAAGCTCACGTAGTACTTGCTCTGGGATGCGCGTCCATGGGTCGTTCTTGAGCATTCATTTTGAACGAATCTTTAATGTGACTCGCGAAGTCGTCTCGGGAAGTGATTCGTTCAATTGCACATGCACAACATCCTATTAGTTTCTGTACTGGAATTAGTTCACCTGTTTCGAGTCTTCGGGTTTTTCGAGTCATTCGTTCATCTTATGGGGCTGTCACGTGACGCTGATTTTGCTAAAATTAACGAAATTACTCGAAAAAAGAGACTCAAAGGTCTGAGTCGGTAAAATGATCCGAACTTCCCATCACTACTACGAATCACGTTTAAGTTCATCATCTGTGTACTCCGGCTCAAAAAGGTAGAGAAGGGCGAAAAACTCCATCTTATTTTCTCCTACAACTTCAGAATCGTCCAACATTGTTGTACCTTTTTGTTTGTAAACAGCGTTTGACTTACTTGCACTTTCTTAGTCTTTGCGCGTTCGCTTTGTAAACACTGGGTCTGTAGATCCGCCTGCGTTCGGCGTGACCTTTCGACATGGTACGTCGTGAACGTGCATGCCAGAACCTGTGCTACACAAGCTTTTGTGCTTAAAAAGTATACACATTTTTATTTTTCGAAAAAAAAAAAACGACAGATCGTTTTGCTAGATAAGACCCTTCTTCCTCGGCTGGGATCATTTAGAGTCCTTTGAAGCTGCATTTAAACTACATTTTGGAAGTTCAAAATCGGGGGCACAACTGAAGTCCATTATATGAAGAAAAATCCTGAAATGCTTTCCTCAAAAAACATAATTTCTTCACGACTGAAGACAGAAAGACATGAACATCTTGAATAACAAGGGAGTGAGTAAATTATTTGTGAATTGTTGTTCTGGAAGTGGATTTTTCCTTTAATGATGCATTTGTTTCTTAGAAATACGCAGCTTTTGGCTTCACAAGAAGTTAATTGATTGTCTGGAGTGTGGATTACTGTGATGTTTATCAGATGTTTGGACTCTCATTCTAATGGCACCCATTCGCTGCAGAGGATCCACTGGTGTGGCAAGTGATGCAATGCTACATTTCTCCAAATTTGTTCAGATGAAGAAACAACTCATCTTGGATGACCTGAGGGTGAGTAAATTTTCAGCAAGTTGTCATTGTTGGGTGAACTGCTCATTTAAAAGTGACATATCCAATTTTCTCAAAGTGATTTCTTTTGTCAAAATTGAATTATGCAGATAAAGTGGCACAGCGACTGCACACTTCACATTTAATGCAATTGAACACAGTATGAAGAGTTTGATTTTCATCTTAAGCTTGATAATTACTCTGACATATGTTTGCCCACCCTTCATCTGGATAAAGACACCAGTTGATGAAGCCTTTGCTGTACTGTCTTCATCTCAGTAAACTCATCAAAACAAGCCACGTCAGTGAAGCGGCTGGAATATCATCCTTCAGATATCTCATGACTAAATCTCAGAGGAACACTTGCTGACAGAACAAAAGCTAGAAGCAAAAAAAAAAGAAAAACTCAGATTGTAGTCATCATGTGTCATGGAGTCGATCCGGGCGTGCCAAATTTGCTGAAGCGAGCGCAAAGCAGTTTTCCATCATTCTAGAGTTTGCTGGGTCTTCATTGTGGGAGTAATGATGAAAGCAGGTCCGTATCTTACTGAAGGTCACTGTCTTTTAGTGGACGATGTCCAATCAGAGAGCAGTAAAGGGAGTTTCGAGTGTGGGCGATAGCTGTGACATCATCTAACCTAATAAACAGACTGTAGTACGTCTGCTTCATTAGAAGTGCATTTTCTCTGTTTGCACAAATTACAGCTCAACCATTTATGAAGTGAGAACTTTTTATTGCATACATGTAACCAGCAAAACGTAAGTGGTTGCCATATAAATTAAAATGTATTCATTCACTGCATAAAATATGATTTCTTCCTCAGTATTTTATGACATTCTTAAGTCAAGATACAAATACTTGAGAAGCATGATGACATTAGTCAGTCACCTTTATTTCCGTAGCACTTCAGATTGTTTCAAAGCAGCTACACAATAAAAATTAATAAGTAAAAAGTCTTACTACATATATACATAACTACATCACTACATAAAAAAAAAAAAGAGTTTGTCACTGGGGTAAGAAATTATTTATTTATTTATTCATCTAAATTACATGCAAGTGAGATTTTGCACAATACAAGAAAAAAAATTGGTAACACTTTAATTTAAGCCTTTATGCATGATGCATAATAAATGTAATTTTGATGCATGAGTTACGTATTATAATGCACTTTATAATGCATTGTATGATCTTATGAATAATACATTATAATAATACATTATAATGCTCAATTCATTGTTACACATTTAGAAAGCATAATGCATTAAAACACATAACAAACAAACCTTATTGGCCTCATTGATCTGAGCTCATGCACCTCTGTTTTTGAGTGAACATTGTCAAAATTATCCACACATAATGCTTTTTTTTTCACTCAAAAGCAAAATATTGAATTCACAGTCATGAGAGATTTCAAAGCAATTACTATTATTATTATTATTATTATTATTATTATTATTATTATTATTATTATTATTATTATTATTTTTAAAGCTGGTCATTTTTGACCAAGAACACCACATTAGGTAAAGGATTTTCGGCACAGCAAGGGTTAAGCACTTTTAAGTAAATGTTTCATGATGTGTTTATATGTTTGTACTGGAAAAGCTGATGAAATATTGAAGAAGAAATCATTATTTGCAGCGTTGACTCTCTCCTGTGCTTTATACACCCTTTTTGTGGTTTGTGCATTGAGTTTTCTGAAGTGTTTATCAATTCATCAATTGCTTTCTCTTCTGTCTGCAGAAACTTCTAGAGCTGAATAACCTCCATTCTATGGTGTCGGTGGTGTCGGCATTGCAAAGCGCTCCCATCTTTAGACTGAGCAAGACCTGGGCGGTAAGATACACACTCAACACGTTTTCCAAGATGTCTGAATGAAAAAACCCAAACCTGCACCCATAAGGGCACTGTTTTCTTATTTACTTTATTTAATGAATCAGAAACTGTCCTTAAGAAACGTTTTACGGTTTACTTTCTGCTCACTTCTGGGAATGGTTTTGTCCCCGCAGTATAAAGCCAGACTCATCGGAGACCTCAAACCTTTGGCTGTTTAATCATAGTGTCTGAATTATACAAATGTGTTGCTCATACATCACGATAATTACGTTTTCCACACTTTGCCCACTTAGTCCTGTAATTATTTTTCCCTGCTCACTTTGAAACTGATGTTTTTAACGCAAGTGTCTGTCATTTCGAATGGAAAGTTACTCTTTAAAAACTAACTTTGTGGAAAGAAACGTGGAATCCAAACATAACACTTCTCTCATCCTACTGTATACTGTATGGTTTTCAGTTAGTGTAGATTGCAGAAAACATTAGTCATAACTAGTGATGATCCAAAATGAAAATTTTGGATGAAATCAAAGTTCTATAGAAACTGGAACGAAAACCAAAAGCTAAAAACGCTCATTGTAAGGTAGTTGCTCTTTGAAATGCACTACATTTAAAAAGTTTGATGTTTTTAAAAGTCTCTTATTTGAATTTGTTTGGTTAAAAAATACAGTAAAATCAGTAATATTGTGAAAAATTATTACAATTTAAAATAACTGTTTTCTCCTTCAATATATTTAAACATGTAATTTATTTCTGTGATCAAAGCTGAATTTTCAGCATTATTACTCCAGTCTTCAGTGTCACGATCCTTCAGGAATCATTCTAATATGCATGACTTGCTGCTCAAGAAACATTTCTGATCATCAGTGTTTAAAACACTTTTACTGCTTCATGTTTTTGTGGAAACATTAAAAAAAAAGACCATCTGCAAGACCATTTGTAATTCTTGGATTTTTATCCGCTTGCATCTGCATCAGATTAAAACATAACAGTCAGACTGCTGTTCTTATACATTATTGCATTAAATTGTGTATGTGGGTCAAAGATAAGACGTCCCATTCTGGTATCCGCATCAAATTAAATTTACAAAAGTGATTCAATATACATAGAAAGCAAATTAATTGCAAGTGAAGTGCCTGCTTTAATATTTCAAATAACATTTGTCAAAATAAAATGGCAAAATGTTGGTGAATTAGTGTTCATCATTCAGCGTCACAGAAAAATGAAACATACTTATTCCGACCTGTACTTATTAAAATATATTAAAAAAAAGGGATTAACATTAATGTGTGTTGGCAGTGTATGTACAAATCTACCCTATAATGATAAAAATCCATGCAGTGGTTTTTATTTGATCTGTAAAAATAATATCCCCTTTTTCAAATCGAGCCGTTCTCAGATGCCTGTCGTTGTGGCGTCACACCGCCAGAGGCCGCTCCCACAATAGTTGATCGACGTGAGCTCTTACCTCAGACCAGCTGTAACAGTCCGTCCTCTTTGTTTCGATGCCGAAGCGGGGATGTAAGTTAGACAAGAATATCTACGATTGAGCGATTGAGGTGTTGTGTTGCTGGATGTAATAATGAACATAGTGGTCGTCATTTACTCCCGACATCTGAGCCACTGAAGATGCAGTGGATTAGATTTCTTTGTGAAGTGAATGCGCCTCCCGATCTACATATATCCGTCTATGTTCGCGCAAATCATTCGTGATCCAGCTTCACTTACAGCAGAAGTGAGTGCAAGGGGTTTTTTTTTATGAATCCTTGCGATCGCCTTTCCTAATAATGTGCTAGTTAGCAAGTTTAGCGGCTAAACACGGCTAAAGTAAAAAGGCTCGTCTCACCCCTTTAAGGAAAAAACTCAAGTCTTTAAGTGGCATAATGTCTAATATGCTTTTAGTCCATCGTGTCTTTGTTGGTGGTTTTTCAGAAATCCACTGCAGCAGTATGCAGCGTCTGGCAGTAAATAATAAAATTTTAAGCAACTGAATCTTAGAAGAGCTCCAGGTGTGGTATGAAAGAATCCCTTAAAATACAGACCAGTCGGTCAAGATCCAGAGAGATTCCCAATATATTGTTCATTTCGGATACAACATCTGACCAGAATGCCTTAATATGAAAACAGTCAAAAATACAATGAAAATATGTACCATCTTCCATTTTACATTTAACACATGTCTTTGGAAATGTAGTATTTATTTTGTAATGTTTCATTGGAATTATTCTGGTTCTAAATATGGCTGACAAAATTTTTGGTTCATGAACTATTATTGCACTGAATGACATTTTAGTTGGTAAACTGTATGATAGTCATTATTTTTGGTTAAAAAACAGCACTTTAATATATTAAACCTTTATTGTGTTGATGCTTGAAAACCTCCTTACATCTTTAACCCATGTATAGAATATGAAGTCATGTATTATGGTGCAGTTTAGTGATGGATGTGTGATCATGCTGTTCTTTTTTGTCACTATCAATCAGGATGGTCATGAAAACAGCAGGGCTTCATACTTGAACTCTTCACTCCAGCATAGATTTTTTTCTTTTTAAATTGTATTTTGTCACCATTTCTAGTAGAAGTCAGGAATTGACTATTTAAAGCCAGATTGCTGGGTCACGGCTGCGACATCCAGTGCTTTTGTTTGAGTCTGGAAGCATAAGGGAGCTTTGGAGGTTGAGGACTGAATGTCTGGGTGCATGTTTTTTGGCACTTGCTGTTGGATCCTCTTACTATTCATATCTGAGGCCAGATGACCACTTCCCCTAACAATTAACAGATGTTTGAAATGTGAAGAGAAATGATGCTCTTAGGATGTGTTCATCATTAAAACTGCGGATGAATAATTTCCTACACTTTCTTTCAATGAACAAACAGTATGACCTTCGAAGTACTAGAAATGTATTTTCCGCTTGATTTTGGCAACCGCTCAATGGCTGTGTTTCAAAACCTGTTGACTGGCCTCACTATCTGCCACTTACTGCCCTCTAAAGCGGCGTCTGAATTGAAGTGAAACCTTTTTAAGTGACCAGCAGGGTTGTGTGATGTTTAGAACTGAATTTAGAATGCATTTAAAATTCCAATTCAGGTTCTGATTTTGAATTTGAGCTAGTAAACGGGAATCAGAATTCTAAATTTGCATTTGAATTTACGAAAAGTGCAGTTCAAATTTGATTTAAATTCAAAGAAATTCTTAATTTTATCCCCAAAAAAAGAGCAATTTTTTTTTTATTTGCTTGACAAAGTTTTGAAAAAAGTGTTTAAAAAGCTTTTTAAAAAATTGACCTTAAGAACCAAAAGGTGTATATACATTGCTTTCCAAAAAGAGGGGTGGGGGGTGGAGGGATCATTGCAATTTCATTGTGAGATATAAACTTGGAATTTGCAGGAAATGTCTAATAATGTCAAAAAATGTCAAAAAACAGAAAGTCAGAATTCAGAAGTCAGAGTTTTAAAATCACAATTCCGATTTTTTTTTTTTCCTCATATAAAAACTCGCAGTTGGGTTTCCATATGTTATTGCCTTAAAATGTAGCCAAAAGATGTCTTTTTGATAATATTACATTGCCTTTGTTTTTGAAGCACCCCTCAGCTTACTAGGTTTTGGACGAATTTGGACTGATTGGTCTGATCCATAATGTGTCTCTCTTCAAAATTCAATGTTTTTGCTATTCCGTTAATGATTTTTAGCTGCAGGTTTAGTTCAGTGATACTTGCTTCTGTGTTGGCTGCGTATAATGCCAAGATCAACTCTGCAGGCAGGTTTATGGCCCTTTCCGTCCACCCTCAGAGGAACACCAGGGACACTTTGTCCTTTAAAAGCCGTTCCACAGCCGTCGAGAAGGTCCGTGGCGCCGGAGGTTTGGCGTTGGTTGAGGTGACGTGGATGGGAGGTATTCATTTATGCACGGCTTAATAAAATATGAACATATTTGATATAATGTGAAGCCCAGATTTATGTATAATACGCAAGGGATTGCACATAAAATATGATGTCGAGGCAACAACAACAAAATATGGCTTTATGATTAATTGTTATTCAAAAGCTTAAGGCTATGGCTATATACAGAAGATGATGATGATGATGATAATTATGATGTCAGACAACAAAATCTCATTATTAGTAGCATGTGCAAAGGCAGGCATCACTGCTGCTCATTCTTGCACTATGATCTCATCAGATTTGATGCATCAGTTTCCAGGGAAAAGTAATTAATCTGTCCACACTTACCGGGAAATTCCACCCAAAAATGAAAATTGTTATCGTTTGCTCACCCTCATTCCTCAGTATGTACGGCAACCCTAAATTACCAAATCAGAAGACTAGAGAGCAAAAAAAACAACGTGCATGTTCTTGTCTTGGTTGCAGCAGTTTAGGACAGAATCTCACTTTGCGTTAGGTTTATGACATGCAATTAATGCCAAATAATGAACCACCATTCAAAAGTTTCTTTTTTTTTTTTCTCTCTCTACAGATTTTACATTTATTGAGCATTATTTAATGCTACAAATAATTTCTATTTCAAATAAATGCTGTTGTTTTGAACTTTATTTTCATCAAAGAATCCTGAAATAAAATGTATCATGGTTTCCACAAAAATATTTGTTTCATGTTTCTTGAGCAGCAAATCAGCATATTAGAATGATTTCTGAAGGATCATATGACACTGAAGACTGGGGTAATGACGCTCAAAATTCAGCTTTGCATCACAGGAATAAATTATATTTTACTACATATGAAAATAGAAAATATTTTTTTTAAATCGAAAAAATATTTCTGACAATATTTTTTAGTTTTTGCTGTGTTTTTGATCAAATAAATGCTTCTTTCAAAAACATTTATAATTCTTACCGACCCCAACATTTCAAATGGCAGTGTAACGGCTTTTAAATGTTCTAATTTCATATAAATATTTATAATATTTTATAATATTTTCTTTTGCAATATCACAGCATCCATTTAGTAGTAAGCTAATCTTTAGAGATTTATTTATTTATAGTTATTTATCCAAGATAACATTTCTTTTGATATTGCCAGCAATTGCATTTTAATCAACGGACAGCAGTGTTATTTTAGTATTATGTATATACTATTGTAGTTTTTATTACTATTTTGAATAGGCTTTTATTTTATTTTAATTAACTTTTTTTTTTTTCTTCAAAATTTTAGTTTAAATTTTAGTAATTTTGTTGCTTTTGATATTTTCCATTAGTTTTAGTAGATATTGCAATGAATGAAAAGGGTTGTTTAATAGGTATTGTACATTTATTATATATGTGTTTATTTTATATTGGTTTTATTTCAATTATCAAAAATTTATTTTAATAGTTTTAATTCTAGTCAACAACAATAAACCTGATTGACAGCCCTATACTTTAGCTTTTTAGCTCATGTTTGGTTTGGTTTGGTTTATAATTAGTGATTCGAAGACCAACGGCACACATTAAACTGTCTTGTAACTCATCACACGCCATGTGTGTTACATGAATGATATCTCAGCCATCCACAATGGTGAATAGTGAATTTTGGCAAGCCTTACTGTAGAAAACAGGAAAGTATTACATGGTTACCTAACAAACTTTATAGCCCATCTGCAGGTATGAGCTGGATGTGATTTGACTGTACTGTATTGAAAGCAGCCGAGATCTAATTAGTCCTGAGGGACCAGTAGCTCGTTTTATCCCCCAGTTACCAGCAACCGATGCGTCTTTCCTTGCACCTGCTCTCTAAGCCAGAGACCTCCAGATGCTTTGCCAGGTCCTGCACAGATTTTCCTGTTCTGTCAGCCCGTTACAGGAGCTTTTTCAGTGGCTTGTTGCAAAAGGGTCATTTCAATCCATACTGTTGTTTAAAACGGTAATGTCAAATGCAGAAGAAAGATTATCCAGTGTTCTCCGGTAGGATTAGCTTGTCGTTCAAGAGCTTTTCAACAGCTGGCACTGTGAAAATTGATTTGAATCGCAGATTGAGAAAATACTGGCTAATATTCGATGTTAGGCATGCTGAAACCACCTGAAACATGGTATATCCACTTTCAACACCCTAAAGCCCAGTACTACCGCTAGCAAGACCGTTTCCCAAAGCCATGATTTAGATGAGCTTTGACTTTTACCAGAGAAGAAACTCTGTTAGCTGCATTACAGGCTTCACTGATGGGGAAGGTTAGAGTTCTGTAGACATTAGTTTTATTTATTTATTTTGCATGCAAGAAAATCTCACTCGCAGATGCAGATTGTCCCACACTTGTTTGTTGGTAGAGCAACATGCATTATGCAATACTTGTGTGTAGGGTTGCAGCAAAAAATTTAGAAATGCCTAGATGGTAAACTCGTATTGCTATGAATAGGAGTATGCCCTGCTTTCTAAATAAATTGGCCGTTGAGTGAACAGAGTTTTCTCAAGAGGGACTTTGGTTGCAACCAGGGATATGGATAGCCTTCCCCTTCCCACACAGGGCCATTTTACTAACAGCTTGCGCCAGCGCAAACCGTCTTTTGGCATTAAAATAGTACTGTCAGGAATTACTAAAAACGCACAGTGAAGAATTAGCACTGAAAAGGCATGGACACAGAGTTTTGAGGGCCTAAACATGCTCGAAAACTCATGAAACTGAGCACACACGCCAGAAGTGGTGAAAATTTACATCTGATGTGGTTTCAGAAGTGGGTGTGGGAAAATGGCTCAATAGTGCCACCTATACGATTTCAACAAAGTGCCCCTCAAGCTATGTTTCACGTACATGTACGAAAATTTGGTAGACAAATGTAACACCATTATCTGCAAAAAAAAGTCCCCCAGTACAAAGTTCGAAACCCAGCAGGAAGCCTGTTATTAGGGCTCGAGCACCGGTGGTGTTGAGGACTCTACTGGAATTGCTCAGATTCTTCTTCTTCTTCTCCAAAATTAATCGCATTTTCAAGGGCCTAAACATGCTCAAACTCATGAAACCTATACATTTTCAACGAAGTGCCTCTCGAGCTATGCGTCACATACATATACGAAATTTGGTAGGCACATATAACACACCAATACCTACAAAAAAGTCCAAAACCCAACTGGAAGTCTGTTATTTTGAATTTTCTCTGCAAGTTTTGTGCCGTTTTTGCCATTTTCAGGCGTTGTATTTAAAAGAATGTCCAATCTGCACCAAACTTAACATGTTTGGTAAGAGTCCTGGCCTGAAGACATCTACATGTAAATATCCAGTTATAGTCATAGCACCACCACCTGGTAGCAGGAAGTTTGGCACATATAAATTACTTTAACATATTCCTTCTATATTTACCACTTTAAATACATACTGCCCACCGTTTGATGTTTTCTTAAAGCCACTGGGTGGTGTTGAGCCTGGGTGCGAGGGTTTTTTTCAACGCTGTTTGCAGATTTAATTTAGAATTTTCTCTGCAAGTTTTGTGCCGTTTTTGCGTTTTTTTTTTTTTGTTTTTTTTTTTTTTCAGGCGTTGTATTTAAACAAACTCCTCCTAGAGATTTAACCCTCAAAGACTGAGACAGTCGCCCACGGCTAAAAATAACTATTGTTTTAAATATTTAGTAACTTTTGAACCGCTCATCCAATCTGAATGCTTTAAAAAGTACCGCAAAGCTGAGATTCTCCGCTTTTTTCCCGTATCACGTCTCATTTGGATATTCAGAGACTCCATGGTGAACGTGATCACGTCATCACATTTTCATTGCATTCATATGCATTGAATCGTCAGAAGAAACCAATGCATTTCGTTCCTCTGAGCCAAACAGGAATGATTGTCGACGGTTAGTCCCACCTCCATGCCCAGATTGGTTCAAAATATCATCTGTTCAACCAGTAAACATAGGTTTTGGACTTTTGAACCACCAATTATCATGTTTCTTTGGAAATTTGAACAAACTTAAAGTGAAAGTAAAATGCGTTGTGCGTGCATGAAAACAAGCACAAAATAACACATTTACATGACAGCACTCTCTGAAAAAGCACAAAAAAACACACTACAGGGCACTTCGGCATTAAAAAAAAAAAAAAAAAAAAAACAAGGATGAAACAGCGGTACATATAGGATAAAGCACCGGAATTTATGTTTTCACGTAGCTGATGCACTGTCCTGGTAAAACGCTGAATACAGCCAGTGGATAGATCCATTTGGGTGTTGTATTATGTAAATTATTCTTATATAGTTTATAATGATCTTTTGCACTATTTTTTTCTTTTTTTTTTTTTTTTTTTTTTTACTGTTTTGTTATTACGTAACACTGTTTCCATTTACTTTACTTTGTAAACATTTTTGAACACATCTATATTGTCAGTAAACTAAATGGACTTGTTTTTCACTGAAAGGCGCCTATAACAATATTGTAATAAATGGCTATAACTTGCTTGGGGAATGTTATATGTGGACATAATTTTATTTGGAAGTGTAAAACACTCAAATACAGCTTTCTAAAGGAAAAAAAAAATCCAAACTTCAGGAGTTTCTGTTTGAGGACACAGTAAAAAACCTCCAACTGTTGCTTGCGATTTTCTTAAAATTTTGGAAATTCATTCATTCTTAGAGAAGACAAAAGGAATTAGCTAGACTGAAACTTCAAGTTCTCCTGTTTACAGTGAAATATAGCACTTGATGCTGACTGCTAGAATAGGTCTGAAAAAGCAAAGAAAAATGCAGGTGTTAGGTGCCTCGAAAATGTTCTAGGTCTTTAAGGGTTAAACAGATCAACACTAAATTTGTTCAGTGTAATCTAAAGCTCTTTGTGACGTTAAATTGCAAAGATCTTGAGTTTTCGTTGAACGGCGTGTCCATGGTGGCCTGACAAACTTTGATGTTTCGCCATGAAACAGGAAGTTGTTACAATTCAGGCATACAATGTCTGATTTGCCTCAAACTTCACATGTTTGATAAGAGTCCTGAACACATGCCCATATTTAGTTATAGTCATAGCGCCGCCTGCTGGCAACAGGAAGTGGCATGTTTTATGTTCTAACGAACTCCTCATAGAGATTTAATGACATCAACGGTATATTCGGTCAGTATAATCTAAAGGCCTTTGCAATGGTGAATTGTGAAGATGTTGAGTTTTCGTTAAAGGCCGTGTCTGTGGCGGCCTGACAAAGTTTGATGTTTTCCGCCATGGGAATAGAAGCTGTTGTATCTCAGTCATAAAATGTCGGATCTCCCCCAAACTTCACACGTTCGTTAAGAATCCTGGCCTGAACACATCTAAAGGCCAGTATAATGTTAGAATCATAGCACCACCTGCTGGCAACAGGAAAAGACTTGTTTTACGCTAACTTAAACATGCAATGTCAGATCTGCACCAAACTTCACGTTTCGTAAGAGTCCTGACCTGAAGACACCTAATGGCCAATATTCAATTATAATCATAGCACCACCTGTTGCCAACAGGATGTGTCATGCTTTGCACTAACTCAAACATACTATGTTCACTATACACCAAACTTCTTATGTTTGATAAAAGTGCTGGCCTGAAGACATCTACATGCCAATATTCAGTTATAGTCATAGCGCCACCACCTGGTAGCAGAAAGTTTGGCACTTTAAAAGCATATTGCCCACTGTCCGCCGTTTTCCTAAAGCCACCGTGTGGTGGTGAGTCCGGGTGCGAGGGCCCTTTCAGTGCTGCTTGCAGCTTTGCTTGAAATTGCATTTGTAGGTGTTTCCCGTTTCAGATGCAAAATTAATTAGAAGAAAATATTAAAATGAATCGCGCAACATGATTAATAATGTTAGCACTCGTCAAATTACTGGTTTTTCACAATTCTGTCTTTTTTTTTCCAAAATGACATGATATAAACTTGAGATGAAAAGTTTGCTATTAGATTTTTTTATTTATTTATTTATTTATTCTACTCTAAACATACGATACAGCGCTGTTTCGTTATGGGTGTTCGAATCCTGACTCAAGGACCTTTGCTGATCCTGCCCCCTTTCTCTCTCTTCCACTTCACTTTCTGTCAGTTCTGGT
Source organism: Cirrhinus mrigala (assembly GCA_036247105.1). Taxonomy (NCBI): domain Eukaryota; kingdom Metazoa; phylum Chordata; class Actinopteri; order Cypriniformes; family Cyprinidae; genus Cirrhinus; species Cirrhinus mrigala. The sequence continues at coordinate 44,036,820 of CM070011.1, forward strand.
CTGTCCTGTCATAATAAAGGCAAAAATGGCAAAAATAAATCTTAAAAAAAAAAAAAAAAGAAAGAAAGAAAAATCTGTAACAGAATTCCAAAACTTAGAATTGTGAGGAAAATAGTCAAAGAATTTATATCTTGCTATTCTGACTTTTGTCTTAGAATTGGGGGTGAAAAAATCTGAATCATGAGATATATAAATTGCAAGGAAAAAAAGTCAGAATTTTTCACTTCACTTTTTTTATTCATCTTTCTTTCTTTCTCTTTCTTTCTGAATTCAGAATTTTTCACTTCACCTTTTTATTCATCTTTCTTTCTGTCTTTCTTTCTTTCTTTCTTTCTTTCTTTCTTTCCTGTTATTTATTTATTTATTTGTCTGTTTGTTTGTTTGTTTTAACATTTTTCAAAACTTTCAAACAAGTTATTGAAGTCCATATTTAAAGATCGTCTGTTTTGTTTAAATTCCAGTTGATTTCCTTTTAAACTTTTGGGGTCTGATAACGCATAATTTTGAAAACGGGTTTCAAAGTGCAAGTTTCTGAAAACGCCACCATTATCGCTTCCATGTAAACACCCAATATGGAAATCTTTGAAAACGGTGACGTCATGTGCGTGTGTAGTACGTATATTATGTATATAGACCTGCGCAGTATGTGACTATCTTAAAGGCAAGTGTGAACAAACAGCACGCCAACTACTGGCCTGGCATACGTAGTACAGCGTTTTTGGCAGTTTTCACGACTATGTGTAAACGTGAATCATTTTGAAATCATTGTCGTGTATACGCGAAGCTTTTTAAAAATGCAAAGGAAAAACTTTTTTTGTTTTTAACTACATCATTGCTATGTAAATGTAGCCTTAATTTCTTTTTATTCTACTGATTACATTTCATATTCAAATTGCAATTCTGCTTTTAGTTTAATTAAGTTCAAATTCAGGAACTCAGCTGTTATTTAAAAGGTTTTCTCTATTCAGTTGTGAATGAAAACATATGCAGTAAGTAACAAACAGATGATTTAACAGCAGTGTCATAGTGATGATGTCAGTCTTCATCCTGCACTGCTCTCTCTCATCTGGACACATCTGTGAGAATGCGGTTTGTTTGTGGACAACAGCTTGGCATTCAGCTCTATAGTTTGACACACAACATGCTGATGTCCTGAACTGCTCCCTGAGCAGCTGGACTTCCTGTCAGGCAGATGTCAGGTGGTCAAACTGGGCAGTAAGACCTTCTCCATACTGACAGTCCACTCATAGTCTTTATACGGCCACACAAAGGCCACATAAACACTACAGCCAAATTCGGTTGTCACGTCACCTTTTAGTGGTTGCCGAGCAACACACAAATGTAAACAAAGGTGTTTGTTTGTAGAGTAATTTGCAACAGCTTCTAACGCTGCTCAACTAATCAGAATCAAGGACCGGAACTATCTGTTTTATAAATGACCTTAGTGTCAACATCATCATCAGATTTAAAAATTCAAATCCTTTAAATTCCACTTCCCAACATTCTAATTCAAATTTTTAAATTCAAATTTGAATTCCAGCCTTGCAGTGTTGTAACTAATTCAATTCAAATACACGCTGTACGGGAATTGTATGGGAACTAATTATTAGCCTATCTAGTATCTGATCTTATATTTGAAGCAACGTTTTCTTGGACCTGAAAGCACTTTGGCTTTTTAATTGACGGGCGTTCAAAGCTCGATTTCAGATGTAAGAAGTCTGTTTTGTTGCATTAAGATGTTACACTGGCTGTTAATCCATCTGACAAGTGTTTCCATTGATCTCTGGTGTGTCCGCTTTCATGTGCGATGGTGGAACAAAGCTTTTTCTGCCAGGATTCCTCATGTCAGTTCTTCCTTGCATTAAACGCTAATGATTACGGTGGGAACAGGCATCTGTGAGGCATGTAATGACATAAAGCATTTGTTCTAGTCCATTAAATAAAAGCGCATGCAAATTTTCACAAGTCATTCTCAATTGGTTTTAATATCTTGATATTTGGACGAGTCGAAGAATGTGCGTAAATCTCATGAAGCCTGTCAAGAAATGTTCCAGTCATATTTCAGCCAACACGTGAGGATTATCAGGCAGAGATTAGATCATATCTGAATGTGCTATGAATTTAACGGACATTTGGGAAGGCATTGTGCGTTAGGTTTACTTTATGCACCTATTCTGGGAAAATAAATTTATGAATTTTAATTGTTAAAAGCTGGAGAATTTGGACGTTTGAAGGCAAATAATTAAAAAAAAAAAAAAAAAAACTTTTAAGACTTGCTGTGTAAGAAAACAATATCTATCTATCTATCTATCTATCTACACAGTTGAAGTCAAAAGTTTACATCCCCCTTTCAGAATCTGCAAAATGTTCAAATGCTCACTGATGCTCCAGAAGGAAAAACCATGCATTAAGAGCCAAGGGGGTGAAAACATTTTGAATTTGAAGATCAGGGTAAATTTAAGTTATTTTGTCTTCTGGGAAACATGAAACTTCTTCTTTAGGCAGTACTAAATGAAACAACTATCAACTAAACAAACAAACAAACGTAAGAATACAGTACTAAGAATCAAGGGGATGTAAACTTTTGAACGGGGTCAAGGGGGTTCTCTTGTGGACTATATAAACATCTTTTGTGTGAAATATCTTATTCAGGTCAGTACTAAATAAACAATAACATGCATTTTGTATGATCCCTCTTATTTTGGTAAAATAATTAACATTTTGCAGATTCTGAAAGGGCATGTAAACTTTTGACCTCAACTGTATATTACATCATATTGCAGTTCACATCACCATGAATGACAAAATAATTAACACAGCCTTATATATAAATGACTTTTAAAATAAAAACAATAAAAAAGTCACTTAAACATTTAGATTTTAAAAATATTCAGTATTTTACTAATTTACTTGCATGTCTTGTGACCATTAGCCGACTTAAGAGAATTGTGAATTTGCAAATGTGTTGTTAAATATTGAAATGTTAATGTAACATCTCAAGTTTGGGAACCTCTGCCTGCACTACAATGATGAGAAATATCCAGTATTTTGTTCATTATTTTTATTATTATTTTTTTTTTCCTTTTAATTTTAAAATGAAATATTATCTGTACATCTTGACCCATTTCTTGAGATTAAATCATGTTGAAACAATGAGTTTTGTTAGCTGATTTAAGATCACATAATGATATAATCTGATATTTAATTAGATATTGTAAATTAAATGATAGCTCATTATATTAAAATATTTTAAGTCACATTGTTTATTGTTATTGCATTGCCTTCACAACAAAATTTTAGCTGTATCTGCAGCTCTCACAGTGAATCATGCTGTTCCAACTTCCAAATCAGAAATTAAATCATTTGTCATTGTTTCTGTTCTTTTCGTTTGTGGTTACATGTGTTGAAATCATTTGTGTGTCTTTTCCCAGTATGTTCGCAGTTCATGTAAGCATATCTGACGACTCCAAGCAGTGAGGCCTAGTGTGTGTGTGTGTGTGTGTGTGTGTGTGTACACACCCGTGTTTACTATAGGTCTCAACCGCTTCCTCTTCCATTGCAATCCATCCGTATTCACAGAGGAAATCATACGCCATCCCTTTCCCGCCTCACACAGATTCATCCATCACATTTTCCATCTCAATCAAATCTGCTCACCACAAATGTGAAACATGACACAGTGTCTTCCTAAACTTCTTATCCCACTGCCAACTATAACACCGAGATGCTGACTGACCCAAATCCATATCCCGTTCCTCATATCCCCTTCCATATTCCACATTATCGGGTCACTCTAAGTTTCCATACTGAGTGAGTTGAATTACTCGAATTGCTTTAGCTTTGGTATCTGACGTCCATCTAGCTTAGTCTGAAATCCCACCATAAAAATGTTCCAATCCAGCCACTAAAAGGATATTTGTCAGCTTGCATGTTGGGAGAAAGGGTTGTGTCAGTGTGGAGTGATATATTAGCAGGCTGTCTGCGCTGTCTGAACAAGTGAAGGAAATTTCCTCCTGTGCAATAGTTGTTTCCACCATTCCCACTGTGCGCCTTTTCTAGCATATCCATGTAATTGACATTTCCAGCTACCATTTGAAGACTTTATTTTGTATTACAGTACTTACACTTGTTGCCTTTGCATACCTATTACTACACTCTAAAAAAAAATGCTGGGTTTAAAACAGCCCAACTTGAGTTATTTGGCAACCCCACGCTGGGTAAACATTGAACAGAACACATGCTGAGTTATTTTGACCCAGCTGGTTGGGTTGAATGCTTTTACCAAACATGCTGGGTTGTTTTATTTAACTCAACTGTTGTTTATAAATTATGATGTTGCAGGCTTAAAATGGACTGGAACTTATAAAAACACACACAGAATTACTAGAGGCAACCGCAATCATCAAAAGATGAACATTTATTATTAAGCGAAAACACATGGACAAAATACAAGACAAATTGAATTTATTTGGGTGAATACAGTATAGTTCACAATACTACCTACATTTAAACGTGTTTAACAAGCATTTTAGACATAAAAAAATGTAACATTTAAAAATTTAGCGTATTCCACCATTCTCTGTAATCGCTTTTTACCAAAATAGCATTCGTTCTTGCGCCGGCGTGTTGCAGGCTGCAGCCTCGCGTTTTACTCGTACCTGAAAGATGTCCTGACAGACTCCAAAACCTGCCCATAAATAAACAGTGCTGACATTAGAGAACATGTTTTAACATCAAATTAAAGGAACACTCCACTCCAACTCCCTTAGAGTTAAACAGTTGAGTTTTACCATTTTCAAATCCATTCGGCTGATCTCCGGGTCTGGCGGTGGCACTTTTAGCATAGCTTAGCATAGATCATTAAATCCGATTAGACCGTTAGCATCTCGTTTAAAAATGACCAAAGAGTCTCGATATTTTTCCTATTTAAAACTTGACTCCTTCTGTAGTTACATCGTGTACAAAGATGAACGAAAAATGAAAAGGTCGATATGACTAGGAACTATACTCTCATTCCGGCGCAATAATCAAGGAACTTTGCTGCCGTACCGTGGGTGCAGCAGGCGCAATGATATTAAGCAGCCGTCAAATTTGCCGGCTTTAACTCTGCATCTACACAAACTTAGTGCCGGTTCACTTTCAGGCGCTGCGTAATATCATTGCGCCTGCTGCACCCATGGTACGGCAGCAAAGTTCCTTGATTATTACGCCAGAATGAGAGTATAGTTCCTTGCCATATCAGCAAAAATTACAACTTTTCATTTTCCGTCAGTCTTTGTACACAATGTAACTACAGAAGAGTGAAGTTTTAAATAGGAAAAATATCTACATTATATATGGTCATTTTTGAGCGAGATGCTATCGGTCTAATCAGATTCAATGCTCTATGCTAAGCTATGATAAAAGTGCTACCGCCAGACCCGGAGATCGACTGAATGGATTCAAAAACGGTAAAGCTCAACTGTTTAACTCTAGGGGAGTTGGACAATGAGCCTATTTTCAAAAAAAGTGGAGTGTTCCTTTAAATTAACTTAATACTATAACGAATAAAATCCATTTATTTTATGCAAGGCAAAAGGCGTTTCCATCATGCCAAGAGACTGCTGTTGATGCAGCTGACTGACATCTCGTCCTGTAAAGAAATGAAATAAAATGTATACAAGCCTTTATTTAGCTGAAGAAGCGCACCAAATCGGCGGCACTGAGAACTGCTTTCTCCTGTAGAGGACTCAAAAAGCCTGTACTCTGACTGTAACTCAGCACCTGGGTTGTTTCTTCGGAGACAGGCTCAACCCAGCGGTTGGGTAGAAAAAAATGACCCAGCAACTTGGTTACAGAAAAACTACTCGGTACCTGGGTAAAAAGAAATAAAAAATAACCCAATAAAATGACCCAACAAGTTGAACCCAGCATTTGGGTTAAAAATATAAATAACCCAGCACCTGCATAAAAATATTAAAAACAACCCAATGAAATGACCCATCGGGCTAAACCCAGCATTCGGGTTAAAAAAATAAAAAATAACCCAGCATTTTTTAGAGTGTATAACGGTTATTAGAACAAACCAACTCATTGTTTCTTCTGAAAATGTAAAGATGAGATCCTGTAGTTCAAACTGTGAAATCATGGCTTTAGAAACATCAAGATCATGGGTTTGATTCCCAGGGGATGCAGGAACTGATAACATGTAAATCTTGAATGCAATGCAAGATAAGTGTCTGCTAAATGCATAAAAGTAATTGTCTAGTTGGATGTGAAAGTGTAAAAAATAATTGCATTTCTCTGGTCAGCCTTAAACATTTAAATATGCATGTATCAAACATCAGTAAAATGAAATGAAAATAAAATTCAGTCACTTTAATGTATTTTTTTTAGAAGGCACGTTTTGTACACTTTTTAATGCATGTACACTACTGAAATAAATTAACAAATAACTCATACTGACAATACATTTTTGAATGGAGAAGTCAGTAAAATTAAATAATTAATTTAAAGATTTATGTATGTTTTATTTAGCAAGAATGCATTAAATTGATCAAAAGTGACAGTAAAGGCATTTATAATGTTACAAAAGATTTCTATTTCAAATAAATGCTGTTCTTTTCAACTTTAAGTTCATCAAAGAATCCTGAAATCCTGGTGGTTTCCATAAAATCATAAAGCAGCACATTTTTTTTGAACATTGATAATTATAAGAAATGTTTTAGAGCAGCAGATCAGCAGTGTTGGGAGTAATGCATTACAAGTAACGCAAGTTACATAATAATATTACTTTTTTTTAAGTAGCTAGTAAAGTAACGCATTACTTTTGAATTTCTAAGAAAATATCTGAGTTACTTTTTTCCCCATTTATTGTTTGACAACTCTCCTGTCGGGAAATTGGGAATAAACATGATGTTACTGTATTGTGGACTAAATGTGATCATGCATTAATTCATCTCACTCACAAAAAAGAGATTCAGTATTCCTCAATGAATAGGATAGTGAAATGCAAACTCAGAATATAATAACCCTGTAATAATTAAATATGTTAAAAAAAAACAAATATCCTTTATGTATTTAATCCTATTTTATTAATCAGTGTCTTTGCTGCTGACATTTGATGATGCAATTCAACCATACTAATAAGCAAGAATTACTTTAGATAAACTAACATTTATGCTTCATTTTTTTTATACCTGAAGAGTGATCTCCTGCATAAATTTGAGGTGAATTCATTTCACCTTTGGTGTAAAAGTACTTTTACATTAGAATTGTTTTATAAACAAACAAAGAAGCAAGCCCTGCCTAGATTTAGAAAGTAACGCAAAAGTAACGTAACACATTACTTTCCATAAAAAGTAACTAAGTAACATAATTAGTTACTTTTTCAGGGAGTAACGCAAAATTGTAATGCATGACTTTTAAAAGTAACTTTCCCCAACACTGCAAATCAGCATATTAGAATGATTTCTGGCAGATCATGTGACACTGAAGACTGGAGTAATGATGCTAAAAATTCAGCTTTGCACCACAGGAATAAATTACATTTTAACACATATTTACACAAAACACAGCTTTTTAAATTCTAATAATATTTCACAATTTTTACTATATTTTTGATTAAATAAAAGCATTTTTTTTTAAACATAACCGACTTCTTTCAAAAACACTTTTGAACACCTTTCTCTAGCATATGTGTTAGTATTTTTTTCAATATATGTGTTTGTACAGCTGTTGTTCGATTGAGTACCTTGACCAGTGCCTTGATGTTTCCTTGTCAACGTCTTGAGCCCAAGTGCTCCACAGCTCTGTGTTTCCTGCAGTTTTCTGCAGTAGTCAGTGGAATTTCAAATGTGTCTATTTCTTCCCATCATGAGGTATTTACCACTGCAAATGTACAAGCCTTTAGCATTGTCCCCCAGAGCCTCGTAAACCAATGAGATCGCGGCTTCCATGAGCTCATGGCGTGACCGGCCGGACTCATTATTAATGAGGCACATGTATGGCCATGCGAGTGTCTCATGAGTTTTGAGCACCATATGCCCGCTTTGCTTTGGAGTTGTTGGTTGTATTTTTAAAACAAGCTGGGTGGGCAGAGGTACAGTATAAACTATTAAACCAATTGGGAAAAGCAAGCCAGAATGTTTAGAGTTTTGCAATGGTTTGGTTTTCATTTTCTTCTCTAAACCTTTGGGTATTGTAGCACGTGCGGAGTGGAAAAATGACATGTTTTTCATCGTCATTTAATTAATCTCCAAAAGAAACATGTTTGTGTTGACATGCTTGTGTAGAGTTTAACTTTGAACCAAGATGGTTCCTAAATAGCAGCTTTGTCTTCAAGACAGTTTCACATAGATTTACCATACAAGTAATTGATTATACTACAGATTTTAAGGGCTTCAACCTCCAGAATCAATATGCATGGGTGTTTTCGGAGTGTGTAGCGCAGGTCAAACCCCAGGCATGACCGCTGTCAGCTGTGAAGTCTAAAAGAAGCATCAGAAAACAGTTGTCTGATGGTTTCCTTCCACAGGTTGTTCATTCACTCGGGCCAGGCTGCTAAAAAACGTTTGTTTGTGTTCGCTTGGCATGTTCCATCAGGTGTGCTTATTCACTGGAAAATGGGTGTTAGGGTCCAATCAACTCGTATTTGATTTTTAAACCACTTGAAACGCTGGTTGAACTATTTGTTTCTGGAATTTTTGAGTTTTTCATTGATGAAGGTGCATGCAAAGTTTCAACGCAAATTTGTTTTGGAAAAACTACAAATTTTGCTTCCTTTGATTATGTTTGAGGGCAGATTGTGCAGTTTGCCAGGAATCAGTGCTTTAAAAAAACAACAAAAAGTCTGGTAAAAAACTGAAAACTTTTTATTGTAGCCTGCCAAACATTAAATGTAAATTGCATGAGAGCTTATGAAGCTCAAATCTCAAAGTTTACTTTGATTGAAATTGAAGACTTGTCTGCTGAGTCATCCAAGGAGAATTCACCGTTTCTTCATCTGTCAGAAAGAAATCTGTGAGAGTTTTTTTTTGGTTGATGGTTTGTTGGACCTCAGTTACTTGTAGCACTGAAAAGTGTGAGAAACCCGGTTTACGCTTGCAAGGGTTTAAGAACCAGAGATGAAAAGGCAAATACATGTAGCAATAAATGCTGGCATGTACAAATAATGTTAGATATTAATTCTGCTTAGTTGTGTTTATTCTCAACTCAGTGTGCAAATAGTCACGACAAGTACTTATGACTTAAAAAAGTTTTTAAAATTAATTTGTGCAACTAAATGTTGTGGGTCAAATTGACCACTTACACGATAGAAATAACACAACAGAAATGAGGAAATTTGTTGCATGTTTTATGTTTTTAAGCTCTGTCAACCTACAAAAGAGTTTTTTTTGTTTTTGCATCATTTTTTGGTGTTTTTCAGTGTTGATTTTTTGGTGAAGTCACTTTTCCATTTCCACATTCCCATTTAATGAATGTAAATTGGTGTCAAGCAGTGTTGCCAAGTCTGTTTTTTTTCTGCAGAATTGAGCTACTTTAACTCTGTTGTCGTGGGTTGTTTTTGATGTTTTGAATTTAACCCAATTTGAAATTGAACCCAACATTATATTTAGTCTCTGAAATGCGAATTTACCAGGGGAACCCCGACAAAAAAACGTGTATTTTATCCCCCAGAGCTTGATTTTTAACAGGGGACCCCACCTCGAAATGCGATTGGGCTAGTTTTGAGTAGGATTTGGGCGGGTTTTGTTGTGAAAACTTGGCAAACCATGGTGTCAAGCTCCAAAAAAGAAGTCAATATGACATCTGTGCTTTAGCTGAACCTTCAAAAGTCATTAGATACAGAAAGTCGATATTTTTAAAAATTGATTGGCTGTTGATTTATGCTGGGGGAAAAAGGTGTCAAATTTACTGCTGTTAAATTCCAAAGACAATTAAAAAGAAATTGCAAGTAACATTGAATCAAACATGGAATTTTGACGTAGAATATAAAACATAGTCCAATTTTTTTATTTACAACTTTGAGAAAATTATTTGTTACAGTGTAATTTAAAAATGCATATAATGGAAACTGCAGACTTGATATTTGTGCTGATTTTTGGTTGAAATGTTCTGCAAAATTGATGTAAACATGGCAAAACATTCTTATTTATAGCTGAGAACAGTCATGTTAGTCAGTATGTATGTCAGAAACATGCAAAGGATGAATGATTGGTGTTCAGTGTAGCAGCATTTTCATGTGTGGTTGATTCTGTGTAGATCGTATCTGGTTTTAAAGTAGCTTGCCAACATGGCCCGTTTTAATACAGTGTTTCAGATAAGAAACTAAACTCATAATTCCTGCTTTTTGTTCAGCTGATCAGTCGGAAGGACAAGGCCACGTTTGAGAAGCTGGACTACCTGACCTCCAAAGAAGAGAACTACGCCAGGATGAGAGAGTACATCCGCTCCCTCAAGATGGTGCCCTGCATCCCCTACCTGGGTGAGTCCTCATCTGTCTGCTCTCTCTCTCTCAGTCTCTCTCTGCAAATGTACTTTACTTCACCTTACAGTGGGACGAATGAATGGGAAGAATTACCAAGGGATCAAGGGATTTGCCCCTGCTGGTAGATTCTGTAAATACATTATCTGGTTCTACAAATCTTTCTCCGATGTTGGCCGTTCAGATAGTTTTTTGCAATTCGCCTGATTCTGTTTTAGAGATTCAAAAAAGCATGAAATTGACTTCTCTGTATATTTATACATATAATGTATCTCATCTGGACATTAGAACATACTGAGATGTTGAGTCGTCGTTTCATAAACACATTGATAAACTTTGTTCATGAAACACAAGCTGAACAGATTTTAGCTAAATCATTCATGAAAACATTCTGATGTAGAATGTCACATTCAATTCAGCGCAACATTTACGTAAGAATAGAGAAACTTGTTCTGTTCATGTTTCGTGGGGCCAGATGTTTATAGTTCGTCTTTTCAAGAAATGTGTGGAAATCTACAAGCACTGCTTGTCTTTAGGTTTTGATTTAGGCAATATCATGTCATTTTTGGTGACCTTACAAAATTTCTAAAACACAATGATAGCATGCATAATGCATGTGTTTTTAATATGATATTTGCCTTGGAACAAGTACTCTCAGAGTTTAAATATGAAACATGCAATTTAGATTTGTTTTATTATATTAGACATTTTTTCAGTGTTTTCCCGTGTTCTACTCTAATGCACATTAGACGTCATTGTTTCGTCAGCGTCATTGTTTGTGCTCTGAACTCTATCAGAGAGATCACAGACGTACGGTTCTCATTATCTCACAGATTTGCAGTAAGTCTGGAGACTCAACAATAAAATGATTCCAAACCCTCTGTGCTGTTACAGCAGCATCAGTGACCAGGGATTGTTGGAAACTATGTCTCATATTCCTCAGCACTTAGTCATTTACAGCTGCTGTTCTGATTTAACTCAAATTGGGTGAAAATGGAGGGATCCACACATTAAATGCTCATATTAAGTACTCTGAGTTTGATTTGTAGACATGCTACAGGTGCTGTTTTTTGGGGATTGTGCAGGCATTTCTTGGACACGCTGTACACACATTCTAGCAATTTTGTTGTTGGGATCACATGTTGCCTGGACACAATCGGTAGTTTTGTTTACCCAAACCATTAACTAAATACAAAGTGTTATCCTTCTTGTGGCTTATTCTGGCCAAAAGTTGTTCACTTAGACATTAAGAGATTGTTTGTCTGGCATGTTAAGAGCACCAAATACAGCCTGTTTCCTGCCTGTGTGCGATAGAGTATGTCTGTGGGCTTTGACGTAGTTATTTTGGACTAAAAAGTAGTGCTGTCATTTTAATTTTTTCATTTAGTGAAGATGGAAAATGGCAAGAACACATTAAGGGGCCATACAGTTGTGGTCAAAAGTTTGCATCCCCCTTGCAGAATAATTAAAAATGTTAACTATTTTACCGAAATAAGAGGGATCATACAAAATGGATGTTATTGTTTATTTAGTACTGACCTGATGAGATATTTCACATAAAAGATGTTTGCATGTTGTCCACTAGAGAAAATAATAGTTGAATTTATAAAAAAATGACCTGGTTCAAAAGTTCTTAATACTGTGTTGTTACCTGAATGATCCACAGCTGTGTTTTTTGTTTAGTGATAGTTGCTCATGAGTCCCTTGTTTGTTCTGAACAGTTAAAGTGCTCGCTGTTCTTCAGAAAAATCCTTCTGGTCCTACATATTTTTTGGTTTTCCAGCATTTCTGTAGGCCTATATTTGAACCCTTTCCAACAATGACTGTATGATTTTGAGATCCATCTTTTCACACTGAGGACAACTGAGGAACTCGTATGCAACTATTACATAAGGTTCAAATGCTCACTGATACTCCAGAAGGAAAAATGTTGCATTAAGAGCTGGGGGTAAACTTTTTGAATTTGAAGATCAGGGTAAATTGAACTTATTTTGTCCTCTGGGAAGCATGTAACTCTCTTCTGTACCATCTGAAGGGTAGCACTAAATGAAAAAAATATGATATTTAGGCAAAATTAGAAAAATGTACACATCTCCATTCTGTTCAAAAGTTTTCACCCCCGGCTCTTAATGCATCATTTTTCCTTCTGGAGCATCAGTGAGCATTTGAACCTTCTGTAATAGTTGCACATGAGTCCCTCAGTGTGAAAAGATGGATCTCAAAATCATACAGTCATTGTTGGAAAGGGTTCAAAAACACAAAAATGCTGGAAAACCAAAGAATTTGTGGGACCTGAAGGATTTTCAGAACAGATAAAGAACAGCGGGTAGTGCTTAGGACAAACAAGAGACTAATGAACAACTATCACTAAACAAAAAAAAAAAAACAGTTGTGGATCATTCAGGTAAGAATAGAGGGGATGTAAACTTTTGAACCGGTTCAGTTTTATATATTCAACTATTGTTTTCTCTTGTGGACTATATGCAAACATCTTTTATGTGAAATATCTTATTCAGGTCAGTACTAAATAAACAATAACATGCATTTTGTAAAATAATTAACATGTTTAATGATTCTGAAAGGGGGATGCAAACTTTTGACCTCAACTGTATCTTAAACAGATTTGATTTTAAAATCGATAAATGTGGACTGTAGGTCAGATTGCTATTCAATAATACTGTTTTTGTTTATTAAAGGTATAGTTAAATCAAAAATAGCAAAGATGTACTATAGATGAGGTTGTTTCTTCATGCCGTCAGAATGACAGTCCAAAGAACTGATAAAAACATCACAGTAATCCACATGACTCCAAGATGTTTTGACTTTAAACCTTTGCTTCTGGGCAAAATACAAGTCCATAATCCATAATTGCGCTTCCTGCAGTGAAAACACCATCTCCTGTTGTGCTCTCACATGAAAATCAGCAAACAGATTTGTTTAGAACTGTTTTGGACTGTTTTGACTTGTAAATGGTGTTTGATCTCCTGATTCAGACCAGACAACTTTTTTTTTTCTGGTGAAGCGATATTATTGATAGAGGACTAGTATTTTGGCCAGAAGCGACAGTTTAAAGTTAAAACATCTTGATTTACTTATCTGACACAATGCACTGTAATTAGCTTCTTTTGGTGGCTTTTTCCTAATTGTGATTAATTTGATTGAATAATTAAAATTTATCCAAAGCAGCTTACAAAAGACAAACAAAAGCATTTTGTCAAAACATTTACCAGATTTATTAGACAACTAGATTAGGAAGCCACCTAGACAATAATCAGCATGTTATGTTATCAAATTGCTGAAATTGTAGTCAGTTGACAGCCTCATTAACAAGCCTACAAAATGGTGCAGGGATGTGAGAACTGACTGACCCAGCACAGTGTTATGCTTTGTACATAAACGTACTAATACCTTCATGTGTTGATGTGTCCCAGCACATGGTATTCAGAGTATGTACTTGTCCTAGTGCCCTTAAAATGCCCTGTCGTGCTGAACAGTCAGTGTGTTGTTCTCTCTGTTTCATCTGCTCTTTATGTCTAGTCATTGTGGGTGGGCATCTGCTTATAGTAAACATAGAAAAAATGCCACAGAAGATCTCCTGTCTCCTGTTGCACACGTCTATACAATCTCAAAATCTCTTTACTTAATCTTGGTAACCCCAAAATGAAAATGTGCTGAAATGTGTAGATGACTACTATATTGTAACACATTTGGAGAAATGTAGCATTACATCACTTGCTCACCAATAGATCCTTTGCAGTGAATGGGTGCCATCAGAACAAGAGTCCAAACAGTCCAAAATTTTTGTTTAGAACTGTTTTGTATCTAAATGGTACTGTGCATATTTCTCCCCTGATTCAGACAAGAGAATGTTTTGACTAGAGGAAGCAATATTATGGATTGGGTACTCATAATTTAGGTGAAAGCAGCGATTTAATAATAGATTTGTTTCTTACAAACACAGAGATCTTTGCTTCATGTGGTGTGGATTACTTGTGGATTATTGTGATGTTTTTATTAGCTGTTTGGACTCTCATTCTGACGGCACCCATTCACTACAAAGGATCCATTGGTGAGCGAGTGATGGAATGCTACATTTCTCTAAATCTGTTCAGTTGAAGAAACAAACTCATCTACATCGTGGATGGCGTGAGGGTGAATACATTTCTAGCTAATTTGAATTTTTAAGTGAACTTTTCCTTTAAAACATGTTACTTTTTACAGTTCAGTTCATTTCTGATTAATAAAATCAGTTCCACCATCTACTTTTCCTCAACAGTATCCTGTTTCAATTGCAAGTGCTTTACATTACAGAAGTAAAATGGCTTGCAAATGGCAATTTCATTTCATACCTGACTTTAATGTATTTTCCAGCGGTTTACAGGGCTTTCCTCATTTGGAAACTAATGGTAATGACACCATTTTTCATTTGTAGCGACAAAGATGTTTGAGCAGGAAAAGTTTTTGCTCTGTTCTGTTGCACTCAGAGTCTCCAGTAGTGCCCTTTAGAGCCTTTAGTTACTTGTAAAAGTGAAAACATTGAGGTTTGAGCTCAGTCTCTCTATCAGTGTTTATAATGTACTTTAGTCCACAGGCCGAGACTTGTGTATATTTTTTGCAGCTGATCAAAGAAGAGCTTGTCTCTACACCATGGTAGCTGTACATAATTTATTGGAAAATTCTGTAAGTACACAACACAACCATACTTTGCGTTACAAAAACACTCACACATAGTTTCTATATACAAATGGTTTCAAAACAGCACTCAGTCTAAACGGCCAGAGTGAAATCATTCAAGGACATATGATTGCTGAACACAATGTTACACTAAAACACACTAAAACGGTCAAGTAGACAATAATATAAAAGACAGACATTGCATTTGTGTGGGTGAGAAAATAGATGCATACACAATGCCTCGGCTAGATTTACCTCTAAATGGTGACCAAAATGATTTTTTTGCATGGAAAATCCTATGTAGTTCACTTGAAGGCACAATTGCAGTGTACCCTTTATTGGAGGTCAATGCTAAAACAAAAGAGGCTTTGCATTTATGCTGCTAAATGTAGCCCAGTCATTGACATTTTCAGACCTTTCGTTACATTTGTGATTAAATGTTAATTTTACCAATTCACATGTCTTAAGCTACAAAGACTAGGCTAGATTTACCTCGAAAATGATGACCAAATTTCAATTTTTGCATCAAAAATACTGTTTAGGATGTCCAGAAATCCTAGAAACAATTGCAGCGTATCCTGTATTGGAAGTCAATGCTATAGACAGATCAAATGAGAATCTGTACGTGTTCAAATGCCTCCACTAGTACATAACAGGTCATGTTTAATAGCACTAATGTAAACTCAAAAAAAAAAAAAAAAGTTCTTCAAGGTTAGACTTCTTACAGTGTGAATGAATAGACTCTCCATTTGAAGCACACTTGTAAGGACGCACACAATGCTGTTCGGCTTCCAGGTCATGTGGAACCTGTGTTGCCAGGTTTGTCAGTTTTTTGAGTATTTTCACTTGGTCTTCAGTGTCCACAACGCCTGGACACCATTTGGGCAGAATCCCATGAAGACTTAAGTCGTGTCTCCTTCATGAAGTCATTGCACTCATTATTTTTGGTTTTGGATATGTATGACTGCATATTATGAATTTGTAACAAAGTAAACAATCAATAATTAACAAAAAACAAGACATTAACATTGCACTTTTTACAACGTTTTTTGAGTTATGCTGCATTAGGCTTGCGTTTTCCTTCATGTGATGTTCTAATGGAAAGTGTTGGGATTCGGTCGGATCATCATAGTGACCTTCTTCAAGGAATAAGATCCTCCGCGGAACTCGGCCCAGTAAACTCCATCCTGGTAGCGGCTGCGGTAATGGCCACCGCGGTACCACACGCCGTTCAGGTTGGAGTGGGCACAGGCGTTGTACCACCAACCACCCTTCTGATAGTGGGCGCAGTTTCCTGTGAGAGAGGAAATAAGGGTTTTGAGTAAGTGAACTCTAGTTGAGTAAGTGAATTCTTGATGCTCGATCAGTGCTGGTGTAATACCTGTGTATGCGTCGTGATCTCTGTCCAGGGTGGTGAACTGTTTCCCATTGTGCCAGGTGAGCGAATCCCCGGCGTTGCCATGGTAACGGCCCACCCGTAGCCGGTAGAATTCCGCCTCAGTCTCCAACCGGAAGCTGGCGTATTCTGCAAATGTCTTCCTGCCTGACCAGTCCTCCAGCGTCACCAGTAGCTTATAGTTGCCCTGGTTGGTCAGCCAGTAGATGTTCTCCAAACCAAGCCAGTATTCACCATCAATGTTCCCAAATCCTTGCTAAGATAGAAAAGACAAAGAGATTGTTAGACAAACAATTCTAGCTCAAAATAATATAAAAATATTTATTAATATATGTTATACAATTATTTAACCCAATTGTATAATTATTACAGGCTTCGTACACATATTGTAAAATAAATTCCAGGACTTTCAAGGACTTTTCAAGCACTACTTTTTTGGTTTAATCAGGGATCTCACTTAAGGTTTGGTGTTTCCTATTGTTTAAGAAAAAAAAAAAAAACTTAAAAAAAAGATAAAACAAAAAAAACGTCCCAAGCCCCAGTCCCAATCTGAATCAAATGATTCACACTTCATGCTCCTATCTAAAGCAAAAGATTTGTGAGCCAACTTCCAATCTAAATCAAAGGATTTACGATCCATGCTCCAAAGCCCCGATCTGAATAATGATTTGCGAACTATCACTTCAGATCAGGACTCGGAGCATGGATCTCAAATTTTTCAATTTGCGGAATGAGTCAAGAACCCGCTCTGAAGTTCCGATCTAAATCAAATGATTCGCAAACCCGCTCCGAAGTTTCGATCTAAATCAAATGATTCGTGATCCACGCAGCAAAATCCTGACCTAAATAATGATTCGCGACTGGATCATTTTGAAACGGTGAATCATGTTGCAACACAATGGTTTTTAAATGGTTTAAATGAATGGCTCTTTTAATTTGATCTGGTTTTTCCTAGTGAATCGCTTGAAATGAAAAGAAGTCACAGGTTTGAATCAATCGGAGTGGTTCCAGCTTAAATGACTCACTCAGTTGATTTGGTTTGTCTGTTCCGCTTTTGTCTTCAGCCATGTTTACACGACAAGGTCAGTACTACTACTGGTTTAGCTTGATAGTTTTATGACATTAACTGAAATAAAAAAGTATGATGTTTTTTAATTTTGTGAATTTTACGTGAAGAGATATGTGCTCATTGTCTTTCAGTAATTCAAGGACTTTTCAAGTACCTCTTCAATAATATTGCTATTTTCAAGGGTTTTCCAGGCCTTACATTTCAAAAAGTCAAATTCAAATACTTCAAGCACTTTAAGCATGTTGTACAAACCCTAAAATATTATATTATATTATATAATATTATATTATATTATATTATATTATATTGGTTTCATATTTAAAATATTTTTTATAAATATTTTATAACTTTTTTTTTTTTAAATATATAAATACTTATCCTTAAATATCCTGCTAGCTGATGAAATTTGAAAGAAACCCAGCGATATCGTACATGTGTTTGTATTTAGCCGTCTTAGCATTAGGAGTCATTATTCTTTCAGGAAGCAGTTCTGACCAGTATCTAAAACTCCTGAAAACGTACTGCATGTAACTAGCTGATGGCAGACAGAAATTACACATTATGTCACAGACAAGTCAGCTCAACACCTAGTATAGCATGAAGAAACAGGAACAGAGCTGATTAATGCATGTGATAAATCACCAGCGAAGACTTTCACTCCAGACTGCTGTTGTGTTACTCATTGTTTAAAGAAACAGTTCAACCAGAAAATACAATTCTGTCATTATTTCCTCACACCCACAAGTCATTCCAAACACTGTTTTTCCATGCAACACAATGGAGAATCTTTATGCAACATTCATATTTGCGTGCAAATTCAGAAGTGGCATGCTGATGCGACATGCAAGGTTTGAGATCGTTAATGCCAAAGGAATTTTATTTTTTTCATAGCTTGACAGATGTGTTCATTATGAACTGCATAGAAATTTATCCTCAAAATATATCCTTTTATTGAAAAAAGTTGCATGAATGCATCTTCACTCACTAGTAGTTTTAAAAACTATAATATTGTTCACACAAAGCCTTTGATATAAAATATTTTTAAATAACATTTTTATTATTTTAATTAATTTTCATAATGCATTTTAACTTTGGTTGCAATTCAGTGTCATTCAGTGTCATTTTAGTGCTTTTCAAAATGTTTTTTGAGCAGTTGAGTGGATATAGTCATCAAGTTATTTCCCTTAACATTGGCACTTCTGTTCCTGATTTTACTTCTGGACTCTGATGAGATCGACAGAGTGTTTCCGTCAGACAGTGTTTTTGTGGAAAAGCCCTGGCCCTTGTTTGAAAACCTTGCCCATCTTGCATAACCAAATTCCTTTGACGTTTGAATGCGATGATCTGGATGATTTCATAAATCACAAAAAGCCGCAGTTTGCTATGAGACTGACCGGTTAAGACATGTTGTCTTGAAAGTCTCTCCATGCACGAATGGCAGGGTTTCAGAACAATGTGGGTCTCATTACTTTAACTAACTGTGACCAAGGGGGAGTTCCTGCTCTTATCCAATGATGGAGATCTGAAGCATTGCATTTAGTTTTATCAGTGCTGAGTGATGACGTATGCACGCATGACCTCAGTATGATCACATCATCATCATTTGCATGATATTTTCCCGCATAAACTTACATCATTATTAGGGGTGTGACAATACACAATATTGGGTTCACAAGAACAAGATGAGATAATATTTTGCACTATTTCTGGCCCGGGACCACAAAAGCAGTCATAAGTGGTACGGGTATATTTGTAGTAATAGCCAACAAGACATTGTTTAGGTCAAATTTATCAATTTAATTTTATGCCAAAAATCATTAGGATATTAAGTAAAGATCATGTTCCATGAATTTCCTACCGTAAATATAGCAAAACCTAATTTTTGATTAGTGATATGCCATGCTAAGAACTTAATTTGGACAACTTAAAGGCTTTTTTTGCACCCTCAGATTCCAGATTTTCAAATAGTTGTATCTCGGCCAAATATTGTCCTATCCTAACAAACCATACATCCATGAAAGCTTGTTTGTTTAGCTTCCAGATGATGTATAAATCTTAATTTCAAACAATTTGCTCTTATGACTGGTTTTGTGGTCCAGGGTCTCATTTTTAAGAAATCACAAAATGCAAAACAATGCAGGTGCATTTTAAAATGTTTCAACTAGTCATCTTGTTATGGTTGTCACTTCAGTTCTGCAGTTCTTCATTCAAAACTGCAGACTTGTTTAGTTGTGGTGGCTTTGTTTGGACTATTTAGTTTGCAAAATTGTGACCCTGGACCACAAAACCAGTCATCTGAAAAGGGTCATCTGAAAGCTGAATAAACAAGCTTTCCATTGATGTATGTTTTGTTAGGATGGGACAATATTTGGCTAAGATACAACTATTTAAATAAATGGAATCTGAGGGTGCAAAAAAATCTAAATATTGAGAAAATCACCTTTAAAGTTGTCCAAATAAAGCTCTTACTAATGCAGATTACTAATCAAAAATTAAGTTTTGATATATTTACCGTAGGAATTTTACTAAATATCTTAATGAAATATGATCTTTACTTAATTTCCTAATGATTTTTGGCATAAAAGAAAAAGCAATAATTTTGACCTATACAATGTATTTTTGGCTATTGCTACAAATATACCTGTGCTAAATAAGACTGGTTTTGTGGTCCAGGGTCACAATTGAGAAAAAAACGATAATATTGACTTAAAATTGAACACAATATTAACTTCTTGTTTATCAAACTATTTTATAAAATCAATATCGCATTTTCAATTGTTCTGATATTGTGAGACAGCCTTTCATCTCTACGGGAAATACTGTCGCATTTCAATATCGCAAGATCTCTTATTACACTGGAAAAAAAAAAAAAATTGTAAACAAGAAAATACTTTTTCTTGTTATATTTATTTATTATATTTACTTAATATATTTATTATGTTTTACAAGAAAATACTATTTCAGTTCTTCTGCTTAGAAATTGTTAGTTGCTTTTTGTGAAATTTACTTGCAATTTCTGAGTAAAAAAATTGTTCCTATAACATTTTTTTTTTTTTTTTTCATCGTTTGGTTGTGGTTAGTAATGTTTAGAAATGATTTTGTGTGGAAATCAACACATGTTAGAACTGAATCAACACTGAACTGAGCTGAATCATGTTACTATTATTTTCTGTAGAGCTGCTTTATAGTTGAACTACAGTACATTTGCTTCATAACTAATGAACTTTAGCAACTTTTGCACTGAACTGAGCTGAATAATGATGCTATTTGTTTTTAGTGCTGCTTTACAGCTGACGTTTGTTGCATAATTAAAGAACTTTGCAACATTAGCACTGTTATTTTCCAGTTTACTAATGTGAAACTGCTTTGAAACAATCTGCATCATATAACCATTATGTAAATAAATATGACTTGACTTAGAGAAGCTGTTGATGGAGCTTAATTTGTATACTGAACCCAGAATATTTATTTATAAACATGTTATGTTAGGTAACACGGAATATTCTGTTGCCGTCATCATCTTACTTCAAAAATATGAACACAAACTTCTTTCTGACCTTATACGTCTCCCAGTTTCGGAAGAAGTTGACCGATCCGTCCATGCGACGTTGTATGACAGTCCAGCCGCCGGGGTCGTGTCTCTGGTCACACCAGACCTGCATCAGCTTGTTGGTGTTTTCCGGCTTCACCAGATACATGCCGCTGTTGGCGTGTCCTTCCTCTAGAGCCTGTAAACAATCTTTAAATGGCCCTGTTTGGAAAGCAAGCACATGCAATATTGAATGCGTGGTTTTCTCTACAGGATCTCTGAATTTAATGTCAAAATTAAATCAGATGTGGTTCATAGCTGCTTTAGATTACATATAGACAGTGCTAGCCATCAATCCAGCTGTTTTCTGGACAGCTGATTAGATTATGCTTTTCTAAAAGAACAGTTGCGAAAGAGAACCATCATTTATTGATGAGTGATGCCTGGCCAGGACCTCCAGCTTGTTTTATTTTGTGCATCAACTGTGTTGCAGCTTTCTTAGGTGTAAAAATTGCAAATTTGGTAAGCATATTAAATGCATGAACCCTTAAAGTAGTCATGCCATTTTTGTCCTCACTGACCTCATGCTATTAAACCATGCACTTATGCAACCATTGAAGCGGAGATGTTATTTTCTCATCTGGACTCACAAGTTTCCAGCAGCACAATGCTGTTTTCATTATGACTGCATGTTCTCCACACCTTTTTGGGCAACATATAAACTGCCCTAAAGAGATGGAAAATCATGTAGAGAATTAGTACACTGGCCTTGCTACTGACTGAATCCACCCTGCCTTGAGCATCCCTGTAAATGAGTCTAATGAGTTTGCGAACTTCAGTTCATGAGCCAAATCGCACCTCTGTTCTCAGACGGGATACTTCAGGTTATTGTTTCCATATTGTCTGGCCACCTTAGAGTGTTTCTGCCAAAGGTCTAAATGTTAACGGTACTTTTTTCCATTTGCAAGCTAATGTATTTGGTGGAAGATCCTTGCATGAGGATGTGTTTTGAAGTAAGATCACACCATTTGCTACCAGACATGATTACATTCAGATTTACACAAAGAAGCTTGTCTTAGTAGGTTTAGCATTCTGATCCTAGCGAGTACCAGCTGTTTGTCTGCTTTGGATACCTTGCAGGAGATCTGATCTGAAAGTGAGCTGCTTTGCCAGGGAAATTTATAAAAACAAGCAGCTGTGAGAAATGTATTAAAGTGGATTAAAGGAATAGTTCACCAAAAATGAAAATTTGCTAAACATGTCCTCACCCCAGGCCGTACAAGATGTAGATGTTTGTTTTTTTTCATCAGATTTAGAGAAATGAGAGTCCAAACAGCTGATAAAAACAGCACGATAATGCACAAGTAATTCACACCACTCCAGTCTGTCAATTAACATCTTGTGAAGCGAAAAGCTGCATGTTTGTAAGAAACAAATCCATCATTAAGGCATTTTTAACTTTAACAGATCGCTTCTGCTTAAAATATGCGTCCATAATCTAGTTAAAAATTCTATCCTCTGTTGTCCTCTTGCATCAAAATCCACCCACATATTTGTTTTGAACTGTTTTGGCTTGTAAATGGCGCTTGATCTGTGCATATTTCTCTCCTGATTCAGACCAGATGACTTTTTCACTGGATGAAGGCGTATATTATAGCTAGAGGACTCATATTTTAGCTGGAAGTGATCATTTGAAGTTATAAACGTCTTAATGATGGATTTGTTGCGAGTTGTGTGGATTACTTGTGGATTATTGTGATGTTTTTATCAGCTGTTTGGACTCTCATTCTGACAGCACCCATTCACATCCATTGGTGAGCAAGTGATGTAATTCAGTGTTACTTGCCATTTATTCATTCGGGTCATCCAAGATGTAGATGAGTTGTTTTTTTCATCAAATTCTGGGAAATGTAGCATTCCATCAATTGCTCACCAGTGAATGGGTGCCGTCAGAATGAGAGTCTAAGCGGCTGATTTCAAAAAAAAAAAAAAAAAAAAAAGTCAATAATCCACAAGTAATTCACCACCACTCCAAAAGTGGTCAGGTCTGAATCAGGAGAGAAATCTGCACAGATCAAGTACTGTTTACAAGCCAAAACAGCTCTAAACAAATTTGTGGGTGGATTTTGATGTGAGAGACAACGGAAGATGTACTTTATCACTGGAGGAAGCGTCTTAATGATGGATTAGTTTCTCACAAACGTGCATCTTTTTGCTTCTCAAGATGTTAATCTGCAGAGGATTCATTGCTGAGCAAGTGATGTAGTGCTACATTTCTCCAAATCTGATTAAGAAACAAACTCATCTACATCTTGTACAGCCTGAGGGTGATTACATTTTTAGCAAATTTTCATTTTTGGATGAACTATTCCTATAAGTGTGAGCTTGCAAATTACATCATCAGTACAGAGTCAGACCTATTGTGAACTGTATCGTACTCTAATAATGTTACCAAATTATAGTGAGACATTAATCTGTAGGTCAGCTGCTTTTAGAGAACATTCACTGAAGTTCTGTCTCAAATTATCCTCCACCTTTTGTCACGCTTGTTGATTTTCCTTCAAATGCTAATACAATGGAATCTCTTCAGACGAATCTGATTCGTCACAGTTTTTGTTCTGATTCGTCTCGGCCTTTTCGGCGACTGCTGTTTTCGACATTTCGTTTCAGATTAGTAGCTTTTTTGCTGTCTGCTGCTGAATAATCAAGCATTAGGATCTCCGAAGGGTATGACTGGAATCAATCTGCTTGTGACCAGATCGTTTTCCAGACTGTGAATGAGCAAGAGCCTTCTCATCTCATGAGTAAGGGCTACTCACAGTCTGCTCTGAAATCACAGTCGGCACTTTTTGGAAGGATCTTTTGTATTCCGTAAAAGTTTTAGACGATTGTTCATCAGCTCTTTCTGCTCTATTCTATGTACAAAGACATATTTTCAGAGCAAGCTGTCATGCAAAAACTAATTTTCATATTGTAAAACAAGCTTTTTAGGGTATAATTTATTGATATATTTTATATAATTTGTATATTTTATGCACCACAGTTGAGTATCAGCCCAGTTTTGATGATTTGCATTTGCAACTTTTATTACCTTCAAATGTTTTCAAATGCTGTACTGAATAAAAGCCTCTGATAAATTATTAATGTTTTACATTTATGCATTTAGCAGCTGCTTTTATCCAAAGCAACTCAACCAGAGGTCCCCGGCTCAACTTTTTGATACTGCTAATATTTTTTAGAAGAAAGATACACATGTATAGTGATGAAAGCCGAAATATTAAATGTCATGGATGAATAGTTACGGAGTAATCCACAATTTTGTAGAGGAAGGTGAAAATGGCAATTTTCACCTTAGATACCTTAGATAGAGTCAAGTTACAGGCATCAAAAGGGTATTTTTATACAGAGGTTGGTAGTTCTATTAGTAAAATCAGTTGACTTAAGCCATCTTTGTTATATTATGTGCAAAAATATTATATTATCATTCAATAATGTTATATTATCATTCAAAAATGGGGAAACAGCACTTTTCAAGTTTTTCTTCAAAGTTTGCATGCCTGTAACTCAAGAAGTATTAAAGATATCTTAATGCCCTTTTATATATTGGGTCTTAACCAACTTTCCTTTTGGCTTTTCCTTTTAAGGCCCTATGAAATCCGGTTTCAGAGATATTGGAATTTCAATATGTTAAAATTTACACATTTTCAGTGGTCAAAAACCAAATGTGGGTCAGTTTGCAAAAATATGAGACTTCTTTTCTTTTAAAGAGGAATATCTGAAGAACAAGTAATGTTAAAACTAGAGATGTATCTCGTTTCTTTCTGTCAAGACAAAGGCATGGAATATACCAGTCTGAGTGCCATAAATATTCATTTTCCAAAGTTTGCGTGCCTATAACTCAGGAAGTATTAAAGATATTGCAGTATGATTTTAGATTCTAGTTGTTAATAAACTTTTCTTTTGGAATCTTAATTTTCAAGGCCCTACATCATTCAGTCCCAGAGATATGTGGATCTTAATGAAGCTCCATGTCCAGATTGTTGAATGTTACCCATTTCAGTGGTTGAAAACCAAATGTTGGTCACTTTGCATGCAGCCGATGCTTATTTTATTTAAAGAACAATGTTAGAAAAAGAAGTAATGTTGAAATTAGAATTGTATCTCATTTCCCTCTATCAAAACAATTGCATAATCAAAAATTTGAGATGGGGAAATTTTTGAAATTTGGTTGATTTGACACGGAATGACCGTTGAGTAGGTATGTGACGAGATCTCGTGGCAAAGCGAAAGTATTGTATGTATTGTAACGCTTATCCTCTTCTGCCAGGAGGTGGCGACAACTCCCCGTTTAAAAAAAGTATGTCATTGAATCATTCATTTGGGAAATTTTAATAGTCAAACAAGTCTTAATGAAGTGAGACACTGACTCCTTCATTGAATGCTTTTTATTTATTTATTTATTTATTTTGTATATATGAATATATGTTTTTAAAAACCTTAAGCAATGAACAGTTTGTCAGAACCACTAGTAAATTACGTTATTTTGTTTCGTTTTCTAATCTTTTTTTATCTCAAGAATCATGGTCTCCAATTTATTAAAAACAACTGGGATTTTCAGTTTATCCAGAATCGCGATGCTCTTTTTTAAATGTTGTTTATTACTGTATATAATTCATTAAATTGGACGTTTAATTTCATAAAGTTCAAAATGCACCTACATTTTTTTGCATTTTGTCTTTTTCAGTTGAATAAAAGACTATTTTTTAAAAAAACTATATTAAAAAAGGTTTAAAAATCTTGTCTCGTCTTGTTCTCGTGAACCCAGTCACGTCTCGTCTCGTGGGATAAGTGTCTCGTCACACCCCTACCCATGAGATTTTCATTTGCAGGTGTAAACAGCATTAGATATTCCCAACTCATCTGTTGCTTGTGGAAACTAAGACTAAATGCTTAAAAGCTGTGCATATGATAAAGTAGCTAGTCAGTATTTTAAGTTGTTTTAATCATGTAGTGTGGCATATTTATTAGAAGTGTGCTGTCAAGTGATGCATTGCATGTTGTTAAGTGTGCATGAATCTGTTAAAATAAAGCGCATTAGCACATTAGAGTTGTTTGTTGTGGGCGAAAATCTTGCTAATAACTTCCAGAGGCGTGATTTAATGGCATGTTATGAAGAAAACAGAGCGACAGGATGGATTTACAGAGGACTGCAGTGGATACAGTATGGAAGCTAACTTCAGCCATAGGATAAAAATATAAAAAAGGTCATTATGATTTCTTTTTCATCTCACAATTCAGACTTTTTCCTCCATTTAGGCAGGATTGCAAGATTAAAAAGTCACAATGACCTTTTTTTTTAAACCCATGGGACAAACAAGCTTCCATAATATACAGTACCATGCATGCGTGTTTTGGTGATGTTTTGGTTTTTGTAAGGAAGATTTAAGAAATGTGGAAACTGGTTCATAATCACAACCATATACAGCCACCCCATTATTTATGTTCCTACACTGCATTTCATTTATACAGCCACATTTGAGCATCCCGTGGCAAACAATATTCAGTTACCACAAAGAAATTCCCTTATAGCAAAATAGTAAACAACACTTAAACAGATCCCTTCCATCAAACCACAGATTCCTCTGTAAAAGTTAGCTGAATGGTGTCTGGAATCCCCAAATTAAGGACTTTAAAGTGGTTCATGTCTCGTAGGGTTTTCCTCCCAAGATTAATGTGCACTCTTAATTCAGAAGATGTGTTGCCAAATTATTGTGTTGTAATGGGACGTAGGCCAAGCTCTTTGAGCAGGGAAATCCACGTGTTGCCTGTGTCGCTGAATTTTTAAGGCTGTTTTCTTTGGAAGCGCTGATATAACCAAACCACTTAGGCGTATCCATACCTATTTATCATACTCGTTGTGCAGAATACAATTACCCTTGTAAATCTGCTAAAACTCTACAAGAAAAGGAAGATTGCTGGCTGCGTAATGTTTAGATGTTTCTCATTACTCACCCTGATCCTATTGCGTGTACATAATGTTTTGCAGAAGCGTGCGTTGTGGAGACTTGCGTCATGGTTTTGTGAGGAAATGTTGTCTTTAACGTTTTCTCTAAATGAGGCAGTGCCTAATGTTTCTTTAAGTACTTAACTATATGCTTAACATATAGTATCCTTCCAACGTTTGGAAATGTTCCAGGTTTCAAAGAGCAGTTTTGGACAGTGTGAGCATAAATCCTTGTCAGTTCTTGGAATAAATGGATTTAAGTAACTTGCAGTTATCGTTGCAACGATAATATCTTTTTGTTTACTTTACAAATTGTGCATGACAGATTATTGATTGATTGGCAATTCAATTTTGTGCACAGCAGACTAATTTAAACACGGTTTAAAGATTTAGTCTCATTTGAAAACAACACATAGATGGTTTGTTAGTCTTGTTTAAGATGGTCTTAGCTGGTTTAGCTTGGCAGCCACCTCCTAGGAGACCAGCTAAAACCAGCTTAGACTGGTTTAAGATTACCAGGGTTTAAAATCCTTCCAAATTCTGGATTCAATTTTTGATGTTTGTGCTGTAACTTATCAAAGCAAAGTCATCACAAAATGCAGAATTTTATGCTAATATTTTTCAAAAATCACACTTTTTCCATACTTTTGGAGGGTGTTGTATATACAGTATCTAACAATACCGCTTTTGGTGCTGTTTTTGACATTACAATTGATGCAACTAAATGTGTGTCTTCATACGTATTCATATAAACCTGTCAATGATTACACTGATTTAGAGGGATGGTTCATCCAAAAATGAATACTCTTTCATCATTTATGTGCCCTCGTATCATTTAACCAATAAAACATATTTTGAAAAATTGTTTTTGTCCATATAATGAAAGCCAGCGGGTCTAAAACAACATTCAACCCCACTGCCTTGCATTTTATGAACTTAAAAAAACCCCACAATTTTAAAATGTATTTTTTAATGTTCCACATAAGAAAGAAAGTCATATGGGTTTGGTTTAGCATATGGCATTAAAAGGATAGTTGACCGAAAAATGGAGATTTTCGTCATTTACTCACCCTCATGTTATTCCAAACTCATAAGACTTTGGTTAATCTTCAAAACGCAGAGATAATCACTTCATATGATGAACAGTTTTTAATTTCATTTTATTTAGGCACGCACGTTTAAGCTTCCTTGTTTAAAATATGTGATGCACTCTGTGTGTCTGTGTTTATATAAAAGCCTAGAAGTAAATCTGTTCATTATATAAAGCGATCGTATCTCTTCACTAGACTTGGATTACGCCACTCGGGTTTGTTTTATAATGCCTTTACGAACATTTTTGGATCTTCAAGTTTTGGTTATCTGGACTTTCGATTGAGGGAAAGAAAACCTCTTATGCATCCTTAGGGACTTTTTGTCTTTTTCATTATGGCTGTGTTAATGCAAAACAGCATTAATTTGGTAAAAATGTGTTGTTGTTGTTTTTTTTGTTTGTTTTTTTTTCAATAAATAAATAAATAAATATATAATATTTCGCTCTGATTTTCTATCAGAAATAAGGACCTTAAGGACAAAAATATCCCCACTGAAACCCATAAATATTAAATGTATATGAAAGCCTATTTACAAATTTTGCATGATTTGTGCAAAATTTTGCATGATTTATGCATGATTTATTACAAATTTCTACATTATTTATTTATATTTATTTTTCTTCACCTATTTTTCTTCTTCATTTTCTAAAGTTTGACTTGAGGCATATACTTTTTTTCTTGTTTTTTGTGCTTCTGCTGAAAAATTTAAGTTGCAGTTATAATTGTGTGGTCCTATTGGTGTGGTTTGTACATGTGTACTAAGAAATTTGTGTGTTTGGTTGGTAGTTATTAAAAATAAATAAATCTGACATTGCACAAAAAAAAACAAACAAAAAACAATGCATTAAAAACTACTTAGCATTTAGTATATAAAAAATGCTTTTTTTATTTATTGTTTATTTATTAAAGTGCCAAAAAAAAAAAAATCTTTAAATGGTTAAAATCCTGAAAGTGAATTAGGTTGGGTAGTTCAGGACCAAGATGTGTAAAAAAAAAAATTCTATATACTATATTTACAACTTATTTTTTTGGCATGGGCATTCTTGTAATCTAATGACCTTTTTCAAATTGCACATGGATTAAAAACATTTTCATGTCTGTAATGTTTCAAAGACCTACCTAAAGTCATATGGGTTTGGAAAAACATGAGGGTGAATAAATGATGACAGATGGAGTGATGTTGAAGATACTCACCTGAGGGTTTATCTGTTGAGAAGCTGTGCGTTTCAGAGGCCACTGTCGGTAAAGTTGGTGGCATTGCTTTGACGTTTTGATCACTCTGGATTTCATTGGTGATCTGGTTGTTGTTGCGGGTGTAGGTCGGTGGGTGGAAAGGCCTGGCGGGGGAATGGTGGACCGGCGGTGGAGGTGGTTGGCGATGTTGTGGAGGCTGCGGAGGCTGGGGGAGGATTGCAGGCGGCTGGTAAGGTCGCGTTTGTCGTACAACACCACCTCCACCACCACCACCACCACCACCAATACCAACACCAACACCACCACCACCAACAAAGCCTCCTCTCCTGCATTGCTCTTCAAGCTGCATTATAAGCGCGCTTTGATTGCTCGCAAGCGATGCAAGGTGCTGGTATTTGTGCTCCAGATCCCGATAGCGTGCCGTTAGCTGCTGCATCTCCGACGTGTGATTCAGCACGCGGTTCTCCAGCTGAGAAACCTCAAGTGCATTGTCTCTCTTGCGGATGATCTCGTGCAGCAGCTGCATGTAGAGCTGCGTGACCCGTGCGTTCATGTTGCGCGACTCCTTGCGAAGCAGCTTGACTTCGTTGACCACACCGCCGTCCACCTCCACCAGCTGCTGCAGTGTTTCAATCTGCCGCCGCTGCTTGTGCAGCTCTCCGTTCAGCAGTTCCAGCTCCTGCTTGTTCACGCGGTTCTCCAGCAGGTCTTCCGGCTCTTTAGAGTTCACGCAGATTGCGCCTGTGGTTTTGCGCTGAGGCACTATGAAGGTGTAAGAGCATTTGTCAGGGTCCGAGGTGCTGGAAGGGTCGGCGGAGCGTTTGGGGCGACTGGCGTACATGAACTCGCTTTCGAGTATGTCATCTCGGCTTTCGAACTCCTCGGCGAATCCAAGGGAAGCGGAGTCGGGTCTGGATAGGGTGATGGTCAGCAAGGCCAGAAGAAAGCGCTTTAAAGTGAGGACAGTCATGGCTCTCTGAGATGCGTTTCTGTGCTGGAACATGAAAAATACAGTAAAAAATGTGAAATATTATTGCAATTTAAAATAACTGTTTTCTATGTAAATCTATGATAAAATGTAATTTATTCCTGTGAAGCAAAGCTGAATTTTCAGCATCATTACTCATCTACAGTGTCACATAATTCTTCAGAAATCATTCTAATATGCTGCTCAAGAAACATTTATTATCATTATCAATGTTAAAAGCAGTTGTGCTGCTTAATATTTTTGGTGGAAACTGGTGCTTTTTTCCAGAATCCAGAAGTGTTTATTCGAAATATAAGTGCTTTGCAACATTTTAAATGTCTTTACAGTCATTTTTGATAAATTTAATGCATCTGTGCTGAATAAAAGCATTCATTCCTATTAAAAAAATGACTGACCCCAAACTTTTGAACAGTAGTGTAAAAAAATGGCATTGCTGAATTTTATGCATTTATGCATTTAATGCAATGTTCAACTGGGCTTCCCATGCAAGTTGCCTGATTCCGATGCAATGCAACAGGCAGAGATGCATCTCTGACACGTGTTCGTACTGTAGAATGACAATTAAAAAACAGCACTGATGCAATGCAAGTTTGCATCCTGTTTGAATGACCCTAATGGTTCCTCATCATTTGAGTCCCTTTGTTGAATGAAGCGTAAATTGGATCTTAAAGCCATTAGCTGATGAAACATGTGTTGTGTTAAAAACCTTAGAAGGTCCTTGGTGATTTTCCAAAGAACCAGTCTGGTTTGCCCTGGTAAAGCATCTGTGCTTTTATCCAAAGTGAATTACTCTGCACCATTAGAATTACCCAATTCTAATAGCTTTTGGATTGTGCCTTGTGGGATTTGATGCTAAATCTCTTCAAATACCTGACAGGTCTTAAACCATTAGGCCTCACATTGGCTTTGCTTTATATGCAAGTTTGGCCACACAAGTTTTGGTGTATACATAAATGTTTAAGTCTGTTCATTGTGTAATTGATACGGATAAGCAGAGAGAATTAAATATGGTTGATAATGTGGTCCTGTGTTTCCTGCATTGTTTGCAGCGACTGAATCTCCAGCACCACAACAAAACAACTCATGTTTTAGTTGTGTTTGTATGCCAAGTGTACACTGATTTACAGACAAATTACTCTTAGTAACCAGTTCTTTTAATGATTTGTTCAGAAAAGCCCAAAAGCCGAAGAGTTACTGGTTTGAATTGGTTTAATGAATCTTTTGCAAAATCAGAGCAGTGACCAAATCCGCATCTTACTAACTTTTACTCTCATGTTTGAAATGTATCATTACTGTCAGTCACAAAATGAAAATGTAGTGTACTTAAGATTCTTGAAACATGAATCACCTGCTCATATGAAAACTTGTATATAATTTAATTTAATTTTATTTTATTTTTCTCCTAGTATCTTAAAAACATTAATGTCTAAAGTCTGATAACACTGTAATCAGCACAAACTGTGCTACAATAATATGTGACCCTGAACCACAAAACCAGTCATAAGGGTCAATTTTTCAAAATTGAGATTTATACATCATCTAGCTGAATAAAAAAAGCTTTCCATTGATGTTTGGTTTGTTAGGATAGGACAATATTTGGCTCAGATACATCTATTTGAAAATCTGGAATCTGAGGGTGCAAAAAAAAAAAAAAAAAGAACAAAACATTGAGAAAATCGCCTTTAAAGTTGTCCAAATAAAGTTCTTAGCAGTGCATATTACTAATCAAAAATTAAGTTTTGATATATTTACAGTAGTAAATTTACAAAATATCTTAATGGAACATGATCTTTACTTAATATCCTAATGATTTTTGGCATAAAACAAAATTTGATCATTTTGACCCATACAGTGTATTTTTGGCTATTGCTACAAATATACCTGTGCGACATAAGACTGGTTTTGTTGTCCAGGCTCACATATGTGAGCAGCTTGAATGTACATGTTTGTGTTTTTGAGAAACAAAGTTTATGCGTGGTTAGTGAAAAACAAAATTTTTAAGTCACTGAAATGCCCATGAAAAACATACAGAACATTTGTTCGCAAAACTTTTGAGAACTGGATGTGGTAGACTAGAGTTTTTTTTCTTCAAAAATAAACATGAAAATCATCCTGTTCACTCATAACAGAAAGCTGTATATTTATTTAACTTTTGTAAAACATGTTTTGTGTTACAAAGATGGATATGTGAGGGAGTGACAGTGGCCATGAATATTTAGTGATTCACATCTGAGAAAATATTTGATTTTTTTTTTTAATAAAAATAGAAATAAAATGTAAATAAAATTTAATCACACATTTTTTACATATACAATATTGTGCATATTAATACTGCAATACGGTTCATTAAATAAGTCAACATGTTGATTTGGTCACTGATCTAACTGATGCATTGAGCTCATTTAGTAAATGATTCATCAGCCTGATTCAAAACCAGTAACATGCAAATATGTGAGTCTTTGTATATGATTCATTAAAAGAATATTTTAATAAGAGTCATTTGAATTAGGTTGAGATTAGATTGAAGTTAATTAGATTACACTAGTTGTGGAGACTTACATTCACAACAGCTGTTGTGGTGCTGGAGACCAATTGTCATTCTCTCAGCTTAGCTGAAAATGCAGTTCAGCCGCAGGTACCTTACGAGAGAACTTACTTTTAGTTGCTAAATATCACTCACATATTCTAACAAGAGCTGCAAACTCTTATGATCCATAAAACAACAAATCAGGCATTACAGGTCAAATCTGAGGTGCTGAAGAGTTTTTATAAAGTCTCAAGACATACAGTCTGAACATCAGATCAAATCCTAAAAAGTCTAATGTATGCACATGCATACAGATTTTGCTACATAAGTGCATGTGTATGCATGTTTGGTGTTTCTGTAATCTCTCCAGCCACTGAATGACTGAGTCATAGATTTACACCCCAGCACTGGAATGCGCTAATTCAAGGATGGGAAAAATCAATCACACGCAGTGCCTGGTATGGTGTGTTGTGTGTACAGATCATCTCCTGTAGCAACAGACTCAGCGGTCCATGTTTTTCATTGTGTTCATTAGTAAGTAAGAGCTCCTTCCCACTCATTTCAGGAATTGCTTCAGAAGTAAACATTGAACAGAGAGCTTTAAAACAATAGTACTGCCGCAGGGACTTCTTAATGCGTCATTTAATGCTGAAAACCTGTGAGTTTTTTTATTTTTTAAGTATTTCTAATATCTGAATGTCTTTTGTGGTTTGGACTGAATGTACAAACAAACATTCCTCACTTTGACTCATCAAAAGAAAACGTATTCCAATCAAGCAGAATATAAACAAGATTGCACAAGACACTCAGCAAGGATCTCATGCATGATGAATCATATATTCTTTAACAATTGCATAACTCTATTAGTGGAGATGTTTTTGTTGTGCATTTGTCTTGGCGTTGATTTAGGAAGCATGTTCATTGTCTGTTAAGTATTAGGATTTTTCCAACCCTGTATTGCATTTCTACACTGTATTCACAGTTGTTGTTGTTTTATAATATATGTTTAACCCTTTATGTGATGTCAGAATTACCATATTCCAACAAAAAATCTCTATCAAAGTGCCCAAAACATCAACTTACTAATGCACATTTTACTGTTTGATGCTTATTTTATTATATGTTGTGCATTATTTTTTTTTATGTTTTGCGAAATAGAGACAGTGTTTTGGTGTCATCACCAATAAAAGCAGCACATGGATCTGTTTTACTGTAATGAGCGATGCCAGAGTCATTTCCATGGAGTCATGCATAAGAAAGCAGCATTACATCATTGTTCAGAATTCAAAATTTGACTTGGATTTCACGGATTTAAAATTTGATTAGAATTCAAACCCAACTGTAATGATGTCATAATGGACTGCCGGCTTGAGCCTCTGATGTCATCGGGGTCTCCTCTTCTCTCCGGCTCTCAATTATCTGGCTTTCTTGGATAGTTTTCAGCTTGCATTAACTGTAGCACTAGTATTCGCTTAGGAAATTAAACTGTAGTCTTCTCTTTCAGACCGAAAGGTGAGAGTGTGTCTTTTGGATACTAATCCAGCTTAAGGGATTTCTGTGATGATGTGGGATGAACCAGTTACTCTTGTTTTTATTTCTGTTTGATGACTTTATTATTGAGTCCAAGTATGGATTCATTCGGAAATACAATTAGTATTACTGCAGCACTCTTAAAAGTAAAGATTTCAGAAGGGGGTTTTGGAGTGATTTGGGGTTCTTTAAAGAACCTTTCAGCAAACTGTTCTTAAAAGAACCATTTTTTCTTAATGTGAAGAACATTTAAATAATCTGAAGAATCTTTTTCCACTATAAAGAACCTTTTGTGCAGTGGAAAGGTTCTGTGGAGATGAAAGGTGCCAATGCCAATAAAGAAGCTTTATTTGCGTGAATGACTAACAAGTACCAAAGACAATCACTAATGAATCATTTGCATTCATTGCTCTTTGTGAAGAAATTTCCCTATAGATGTGGCAAACACTAAAATTTTTTTTTTTTTTTCTGATTTTATGGGTGATTATGTCATAAGCTCTTGTTGAAACTAAATGTAATGTCCTGACCTCAAATCCTCAAGTACTTGAATGTGTGATGTGAAGTTCAGGCAGTAATTGTTTTTGTGGAAAGTGTGATTGCATGCTAGAGGATCATTACTGCCATTACAACATCATTATGCTGAACATTTTTCACTTACTCGTTTGTTTGTACCAGATACAACATGTTTTGATGAGACTTTTGTGCATCATTCCACATTTAAATATTTACATCTATGCGTGTGGAAAATGCTTTTATCCAAAGTGATTTACATTGCATTCAAGGTGTACATCATGCATTCCCTGGGAATCGAACCCTTGACTTGGCATTGCTACAGTGTGCAGTTCTCTTAAAACCCTGAAATGTCTATTAAATGTAATTTTGTTTTAGTTATGTTTAGTTCGTAAAATTTTTTTTTATCAAAATTGCAACAATTAAATTACTTGTGATTTGAGCATCTGGCACATGAATAAATGTAATTGTTCTTTAAATGTCCTGTGGAATCTGGCGAAGAAATGAAAATGAATAAAATATCATGCAAAGTCATGCACATTTCTACAAAGAAATCCTGGACATGAAGAGTTTGTGTTTTGAAGATTTTCATTGCATGATTTATGTGCCAGTCCTATTCATTTGTAAAGTTGAATCACAGTATAAAGGTGAAAGCCAGAGAACATGATTCATGTGGCTTCGTCATCTTTGTAATCAAACAAACAGCTCTTACCAGATAGTGTGCTGATGTTCCCGGCTCTTTTCCTTTTTTTTCTCTTTGCTTTATCCCTTTAATCTCTCTCCAGGCAGGTTGGATGTTGTCGTCCCTGAAGTGAAAGTCATCACCGATCCACCACTGTCCTTTCTGTCCTGTTCTCTCCCTCTTTCTTGTTGTCTGTCCCCCGGCGTGTCTCCTGTCATAGGATGATGGGTGACAGTCTCATTTTGTGTCCTTGTGTCCTAAAGTGTCTTTAAGTGTTTTTAAGTGCGGTTTAAGTTCAGTCCGCGTGTCCCAGCATGTGTCTGCATGTCCTGCTGGAGTCTCTGTCCAAGTGTTCCTCCAGCTGCTCGCTGTTAAATGTTCACTTTGACTGACACATTGATTTAGAGAGAGTTGTCCTTAACTTCCACTCATCACCACTGAGCACAGGGAACACTCTGCTTTGTCTCTTTCCCTCCTCCTCTCTCTCTCTCTCTCTGTCTTTCTCTCACTCTCTAGTTTGTGGTAATGCTGTTGTTTTTGTTTGGCCCCGCCCCTTTCCCCTCCCCCTGGCACAGAATCAATGATCATCACTATTGATACACTTTTACAAATAAAGGTTCTTTATTGGAATTGAAGGTTCCGTAAAGATAGAACTTTTCCATTGGACAAAATGTTCATTATAGTAGAAAAAAAGATTCTTTGGATTATTAAAATGTTCTTTAAGGTTCTTTTAAAGATCTGTTTACTGAAAGGTTCATTTTTGGAACCAAAAATGTTTATTCTGTCATTTCTGCGAAAGAAAACAAAACTTTTGGAGTATTTTTGGAAAAAAGTAAACAATAAAACACTTTTCATTCACACACGATTCCGTGTGAGTCTGTAAAGAGGCACATTTAAAACATAAATCATATTTTTCGTGGTGTCTGTTAAGGCATGTTGTTCGTACTTGCTCATACTTGGATAACACTATACAAAAATAAAACAAAACAAATATTATGAAATGTGCAGAAAGTGCACATATTTCCAGAGTGACAGCAGTGGATAATGTTTTGGCTCTTTTGCCTCTCTTGAGCTCATTGTTTTCTCAAAACATGTTATGAAAAGTCACGTGAAAATGATGCAGTGCCCCCATATCATTGTAAATGGATGATTACGCTTTAATGTAATGAGAACCTCCTATTTTTTGACCTGAATGGGTCAAACTGGTGGAAATTACACATAACAAACTGGCTTACAGCTTACTTAGATTTCATCACTATCTGACACACCCACATCTGTTGAACTTGAAATGACCTTAAACATGAAATGATTAAGCTTTTTAGTGTTTTTAGCATTTTCTTTTCATTTTACTTCTATGTGATGCCTAATATAGCAGTGTTTATAAATGCGACACTTCTTTTTGTTCAGATGTCACTGCTGTATTTCTGCTTGTTCATAAGCGCCACCTACTGTCAGAGAGTGAATTTGCATTTTTTTTTTCTGGACCAATTTTATACAGTTGAGGTCAAAATTTTTCACACATCTTTCAGAATCTATAAAATGTTAATTATTTTATCAAAATAAGAGGGAAAACTATTAAACAGAATGATGATGTGCACATTTTTCTTATTTTGCCTAAATATCATATATTTTTTTTTATTTAATATTGCCCTTCAGAAGCTACAGAAGATACGTACATGTTTCCCAGAAGACAAAATGAGTTAAATTTACCCTGATCTTCAAATTTCAAAAGTTTTCACCCCCTGGCTGTTAATGCATCGTTTTTCGTTGCTTCAAAACAACTTTGAACATGCTACCTGAACATGTACAGTAATGCACAAAATGTAGTACAGATAAGATGTCATTACTGTCATTACATAAACTGACTAAAGGTCTTTGTTGGATATCTGTTTGATGCAGGTGGTTGTAAATTATCTGATGTTTAGTTTTTCCTGATCCCCATTACATGCTTTTGTTCATGAATACAAGATGTCCAATCGCTTTTTGGCTGCGTATTTAGTTTCATGTCATTGTACATTTAGCTGATCTGTACGCTTGTAGACTCCAGTATGTACTGTAGAACTTGTAAAACTTCTTATGAAGGTTTATGGTTCAGACATGATCTCATTCCCTCCTGTCTGACGGATAGCCTGATTGATGGGACACACAGGTGAGCCAAATAAAAGAGAGGTGATGTACTCTACTGAACTTGAAAAGCTCTTCCAGCAGGAGCATGTTGCTGTGTTTCAAAGCAATGCCCATGGCAGCTTGCGATGCGGTCTTCATTATGTCTGTATTAATGCCGAATCTTGTGACCGGCTGCGTCTGCATCAGCACATTGTTCCTCGCTGCTTGGGATTCCTGGGAGGTGATCAGCAGGAATGCCCGCTTTACTCGAATGTTCGTGTGGCTGCAGTCACATTGCAATTTTGCAAAAGAGCAGCTGCTATTTATTATCAACACTATTTATTCCTGTTAAACTTTTACAATATATATCATGCTTTATTAAGGTAGTCATGTCTTTTTTCCTTTGATTTAATAGATTGTCTAACAAATTATTTCTGATGTTGATCATGATTCTAATGCATTATAATCTTTCAGATATAACCAAAAATTATTTTAATGATTAATATATTTAATTGTTAAATATAATTTATTGTACCTGTTTATAGTTCGCAATAAAACGTACCATGTTAAGTTGTATTATAAAGCATTATAAGTTAAGTGGATAGTTTTGAACTTCTGACTTTAAATTCTAATATAATTCTTCTTCTGCTTCTTATTTCTTTATTATCAATAAAATTAATTATATTTAACTGTTTAACAAATTAATAACTAAGATATTAATAGTTATTTATTTACTACATATTTAACATATATAAGAATAATTAAAATGTTGTTGTAAATAATTACATTTTTATCATTATTATTTAACTGTTAAATGTAGTAATAACTAAAATATCAATAAAGCTATATTATTATTATTATATTTAACAAATATATTCATATATTAATGATTAAAATAATAATAATTATATTACATATGCAAATATCTGTATTTTATTATTATTATTATTATTATTATTAATATTATTATTATTATAAATAATAATTACACTGCTATTAATAAAATTAATTATTTAACGGTTATATATTAATAACTAAATATTAGTAAAGCTACGTTATTACTATTACATTTAACAAATATATGATTAAAATAATAATTATAATTATATTACATATGCAAATACCTACATTTTATTAGTAGTAGTAATAGTAGTAGTAGTGTTAGTATTATAAATAATAATTACATTATTATTAATAAAATAAATGATTTAACTGTTAATATATTAATAACTAAAATGTTAATAAAGCTATATTATTATTGTATTTAACAAATATATTCAGATATTAACCATTAATAATAATAATAATGATGATAATAATAATAATAATAATAATAATAATAATAATAATAATAATATAATAACTATTATTATTATTATTATTATTATTATATTACATATGCCAATATCTACATTATTATTATTATTATTATTATTAATAAAATATTAATAACTAAAAAAATAAAACTATATATTTAACTAATATATTAATGATTAAAATAATAATTAGAAAATAATAACTATTGTAATTATATTATACATGTAAATATTACCTACATTATTATTATTATTATTATTACACCATAGCCAGTTCATGGTTCATTCAGACCACTTTTTTTAATAATAATTTAGCTATTATTGAAATTATTGAGCTGTTTTGAATGAAATGGCAGGGGATTTGAATAATGGAGACCCTAAAAATTCAGATGTTAGATCTGTTTTTTTGGGTGAAGGGCCAGAATCTGAAGAACAAGTGTGTCCAACTGTTTCAACGACCCCTGCGGACAAAAAAAAAAAAAAAAAAAAAAAAAGACGACTAACACAGAAACTGCCCACACACATTCACACGCTCTCTCTGCTCACCTGTCAGCACAAAGACTTCTTTCTACAAGCTCCTTTTCTAAAGAGACTCTTTAACTAAGTATCTGAAGTATCTCTTGTTTTTCTCATAAATAAAGCAATGTAGAAACTCTACACTGAAAACAACCCAGAAACATAGTAACACCCTGGAATATTTTGCAGGATTCACATTTTGTTCAGAGAATGTAAAAAAGGAAGGAGGTCGAAATGGCCGTCATTCTCATTCTCTCTTTCTCAATCTGTAACAATATTACTGACGGACAGGCTGATGGGTGTTTCTGTTCCCGCTGACTCAAACATTTGTCCTGCTGTGTGGTCTCTCGCACACTTTCATGTGTCAGTTACTCTATCAATAGCATTATAAGCCTCAGTAAGTGAGATCGCAATCCACCCGGTGCTTAGGGAAAACACAGAGTCGGGACTTGGTATTTTTCGGCATGAAAAGATTTATGCTGAAATTCCACAGCTGAACTGAACTCCTGGGAATCACTTGTAATTTGAACTCGGCTTTGCAGCCTGTCTTTGCTTTGTTCGGTGTAAATCTGTTGATGAAAACAGCAGCGCACTGCATGTCTACAGTAAATCTGCCCCATGCTGTTTTGGCCCACACAAATTGAGTGTCTTTATGAGAATTTACTACCTCATGCCATCCCAGAGTATCATTACATCGCCTGCTCACCAGTGGATGTCAATGGGTGCCATCAGAATGAGAGTCCAAACAGCTGATAAAACATCGCAATAATCCACACCACTTCAGTCCATCAATTAAGATCTTAAGAAGCGAAAATATGCATGTTTGTGAGATACTAATCTATTATTAAGATGCTTCTGGACAAATTTAGAGTTCACAGTACATAATAACGCTTCCTCCAGTGGAAAAAGTCTGTCTTCTGTTGTCTCTCACATCAAAATCTACCCACAAATTTGTTTAGAGCTGTTTTGGCTTGTAAACAGTGCTTGATCTGTGCAGATTTCTCTCCTGATTCAGGCCAGACCACTTTTGAAATGGTGGTGGTGGATTGCTTGTGGATTATTGTGATGTTTTTATCAGCTGTTTGGACTCTCATTCTGACAGCATCCATTCACTGGTGAGCAAGTGATGTAATGCTACATTTCTCCAAATCTGATGAAGAAACAAACTCATCTACATCTTGGATGACCTAATTTAATAAATGGCAAGTAACACTGAATTACATCACTTGCTTACCAATGGATTTGAATAGGTGCCGTCAGAATGAGAGTCCAAACGGCTGATTAAAAACATCACAATAATCCACAAGTAATCCACACCACTCCAGTCCAACAGTTAACACCTTGAAAACAAAAATATGCATGTTTGTGAGAAACTTATCCATTATTAAGATGTTTATGGCCAAATTTAGAGTTCATAATCTATAATTATGCTTTCTCCAGTAAAAAAAAAAAAAAAAAAAGTACATCTTCTGTTCTCTCACATCAAAATCCTCCCACAAATTTGATTAGAGCTGTTTTGGCTTGTAAACAGTGCTTGATCTGTGCAGATTTCTTTCCTGATTCAGGCCAGACAGCTTTTTCACTGGAGGATGTGTTATGGATTATGGACTTGTATTTTAGCTGAAAGCAACTTTTGAAGGTAAAAACATGTTGGTGATGGATTTGTTTCTTACAAAAATGCAGGTGTTGGCTTCTCAAGATGTCAACTAATGGACTGGAGTGCTGTGGATTACTTGTAGATTATTGTGGTGTTTTTATCAGCTGTTTGGACTCTCATTCTGATGGCACCCATTCACATCCATTGGGAAACAAGTGATGGAATGCTACATTTCTCCAAATCTGATGAAGAAAAAAGTCCACAACAAAACCAGACCACTTTTGGAGTGGTGGTGGATTACTTGTGCATTTTTATTTATTTATTTTTTAATGAGCTATTTGGACTCTCATTCTGATGGCACCCATTCACTGGTGAGCAAGTGATGGAATGCTACATTTCTCCAAATCTGATGAAGAAAAACTCATCTACATCTTGGATGACCCGAATTAATAAATGGCAAGTAACACTGAATTACATCACTTGCTCACCAATGGATGTGAATGGGTGCCGTCAGAATGAGAGTCCAAACTGCTGATTAAAAACATCACAATAATCCACAAGTAATCCACACCACTCCAGTCCAACAGTTAACACCTTGAAAAGCAAAAATATTCAGGTTTGTGAGAAACTAATCCATTATTAAGATGTTTATGGCCAAATTTAGAGTTCATGATCTATAATAATAACGCTTTCTCCTGTGAAAAAGTCCATCTTCTGTTGTCTCTCACATCAAAATCCACCCACAAATTTGTTAAGAGCTGTTTTAGTGCTTGATCTGTGCAGATTTCTCTCCTGATTCAGGCCAGACCACTTTTTCACTGGAGGATATATTATGGATTACGGACTTGTATTTTAGCTGTAAGCAACTTTTGAAGGTAAAAACATTGCTGATGGATTTGTTTCTTACAAACATGCAGCTTTTGGCTTCTCAGGATGTTAACTGATGGACTGGAGTGGTGTGGATTACTTGTGGATTATTGCAGTTTTGTGGATTTTATCAGCTGTTTGGACTCTCATTCTAACGGCACCCATTCACATCCATTGGTGAGCAAGTGATGGAATGACACATTTCTGTAAATCTGATGAAGATTCGTCTACATCTTGGATGACCTGAATTAATAAATGGCAAGTGAAACTGAATTAAACATGAAATTTTAAAGTAGAAATACTGAAATAGTATTTAAAAAAAAAAAAAAAAAAAAAAAAATTGTAGTGAGTAGACTACTTTTATGGTGCTTTTTTAAAAGTCAGTTTTAGAGCTTTCTTTGCATAGAAAAGACCAATGTCTGCAAAACATCTGATCTTGTGTTCATGAAAGAAAGATAATCATATGTTTGTGATCAAAAATTTATATTTGGAACAACTTGAGGGAGAGTAAATGATGACAGAACTCATTATTTTGTGTGCTGTTCCTTTAAGAGTTGCCTGGAGTCAACATGGTGTAACACATAATCACAATGTGAAATGTTTAATGGGATGATTAAAATGGGATATAAAATGAACAAAATAAACAGTAGAGTTAATTTGATCCATCTTGGGTTGCTAAACAGCAAAGTTGTTTCAGAGGCAAAGTGAGTTATAAAGCCTTTGATTATGAATGATTATGAAGACAGTTTTTTTTTGCACTGTTGAATCATTCACCGTTAGACCAGAAACATATATTAAGAATTTAAATAGTTGATGGTGCATGCAAAGGAACAACCAGTGTTGCCAAAGCACTGCATTTGTCCATATGTTTTCCTGCTTTCTGTTCCTCTCAGTAATAAATAAGACTAAACTCAAAGGCAGAAGATCAGGACGTGCTTATAACGCAGGTCATGATGTGAAGCTTAAGCATCACTTCCAGTGTTGGATTGCGCAGCTTTTCCTTCGATGTTCTGCCGATGGGATCATAATTTGGCAGCAGATGCTGTTTTTAGCCTCAGCTGTAAAACGGAATGAGGTAAGAGCTCAGAATTACAGTAAATCAAGAAACATTTAGGAAATCACACTGAGAAGCGGACATTGTCGTAAAGCAGCGTCATTTTCTTTTTCCTTTTAATGTTGTGGGCCAGTGTTTGGGGTCTGTTTCAGAGATGTCTAGTTTAGCCCTGTACCTAACGGGACGTGGTTAGTGTTGGTGGTCCAACTGGGACCACAGGGGTGAAG
The DNA here is from genome assembly GCA_036247105.1 of Cirrhinus mrigala. Lineage (NCBI taxonomy): Eukaryota > Metazoa > Chordata > Actinopteri > Cypriniformes > Cyprinidae > Cirrhinus > Cirrhinus mrigala. The sequence continues at coordinate 44,080,162 of CM070011.1, forward strand.
GGAGAGCTGGTTAATGTCCTCTTGAAAAGTCTTACCACATCCCATTATATTATAAATTATCCAACATGTGTAAAATAGTTTTTTTCTTTTTTTAGTATTTTAAATTTAGCTTTTATTGTTCTATTTTTATATTTATATTTATTATTATTATTATTATTATTATTATTATTATTATTATATTTTTTGAATTAATTCAATTTCAGTTCAAAAATTTTAGTGCTACAGCAAAAAATAAAATAAAATAAAATAAAATAAAAAAATAGGAACAAATTGTTTTTTGACTACTAAATGAAAAAAATATTAATGTTTTTTTTTTTAATCAAATAATTATATTTGTTACATTTTAAATAAAAATCTGTCTGATGAAAAGCATTGAAGCTCGAAACGTCACCTTGTGGTGAGAACATAAATAAATATTTTTCTATTTCTGGAGCTGTGGTGTGCCTGCTTTGATTTTTCAGTTACATTTTAAATAACCACAATTTTTAATTTTTAATTTGTATTTTATTATCTGATTTTGTTGTTGTTGTTGTTGTTGTTTTTATATTTCTAAATATTATAATTTTTATTATTATTATTATTATTATTATTATTATTATTATTATTATTATTATTATTATTATTATTATTATATTTTTAGACTTAATTTATTTTTTGTTACAAATTTTAGTTTTTAGTTTTTTTATTTTAATTTTATTTTATTTCAGGTTTACTTAAATTACTAAAAAAGTTTTTAGTTACCAAATTTCCAAATACAAAACTTTGGGGTTAGTAAGATTGAAATTAATCCTTTTATTCATCAAGGATGCATGAAATTGGTTAAAAGTAGCATTGGTAAATGTTGCAAGAGATTTCTGCATCAAGGAATCCATTTCCAAAATAATATGAAGCAGCACAATTGTTTTTAACTCCGATAAACATTTATAACAGAAATGTTGCTTGAGCAGCAAATCAGCATATTAGAATGATTTCTGAAGGATCATGTGACACTAATGACTGGAGTAATGATGCTGAAAATTCAGCTTTGCATCACAGGAATAAATTACATTTTACAATATATTCACATAGAATATAGTTACTTAAAATGGTAGTAATTTTTCAAATTTTTGCTTATTTTACTATGTTTTTAATTGAATAAATGCAGTCTCAGCGAGCAAAAAGGCTTTCTTTTCAAAAACGTTCTTACAAATGCTGAAAATTCAGTTTTGATCACAGAAATAAATTACATTTTACAATATATATAAATAGAAAATAGTTATTTAAAATGGTAATAATTAAAAAAAAAATCTTGTTTTACTATAATTTTGATTGAATAAATGCAACTTTGGCGAGCAAAAAAAGTCTTCTTTTAAAAACATTCTTGCAAATGCTAAAAAATTCTGCTTTGATCACAGGAATAAATTGCATTTTACAATATATTTACATAGAAAACTGTTATTTTGAATTGGAATAATATTTCACAATTTTTTTTAATATTTTTTACAATTTTTGATCAAATAAATGCAGCCTTGGTGAACAGATTTTTTTAAAAACATCTTACGACCCCAGACTTTTGGGCTTTAGTATATAAAACATAGTTTACATTCTTTAGTAATTATACAAGTTTTTAATGTGCTCAGTGACCCCATAAGCCATTATTTGTGACGTCCTTCTTCTTTATAAACTGAAGCACAGAAAGGGGAAGACGTCTGTCATCAGAACACTCTGGAGGAATGTCAGAGCTGAAAGGAAACTCGCCAGGACCTTTATTTTTATAGGACGACCCTTTCCCTGTGACCTCTGATCAAAGACGCTTGTAAAACAGCAGTGTGTACACACACCCTAATGAGCTGCTTTCTGTGTCCTCTGTCTCTTTCTCGCGCTCTTTTCATGTTGAAGTTCAGTCTCTTAAAACACTCAGGCCAGTTACGTTAGTTGTGGCCTTCAAATGGTTTAGTCATAAAGAAACTTTAAGTTTGCACATTTCGGCTTGAGCATTGTTTGGATGAAGTGGTAGACCGAAATCTACCAACCAGTTCTGTTTTGACTCAGTTTTTCCTGCATTTTCCACCAAAATAGTGGAAATATAATGAGAGTGTTATTTACCAAGAGTTAGATTGGTCAGTCTTAAATTACAGAGTTTCTCTGCATACAAACCATCCAAGAAAATCAGAAAAGTTTCTCTGTCCAGTGGAACACTGTAATTAAATATAAAAAGAAATTAAATTAAATTAGACTGCAATTATCCCAAAAACATGTACATACGCAAACATGCTATGCTCATTTCTCTTTTCCTAAGTCAGTAATATTTTAAATTAGATTGTATTTTAAATTTTATTTTAATTTTAGTAATTTTGTTGTGGGTGAGTGTTTTTTTTTTTTTTTTTTTAACATGTCTGTATAATTTTGTATTTAGTTTTGGTTATATTAGTGCTTCAACAAAGTAAACAATTTTGCAATTTTAAATAATTAAATATAATTTAAGTATTTCTAACCGAATACAAGTATAATTATAATTAAATATAATTAGTTTTTGGATTTTTATTAATAGTTTTTCCCCATGAACTAATTATATTTAATTGTAATTGTTTAAATATTTATAAATATTTAAATTATATTTAATTATAAATATAATTATATTTTTAAAAAATTATTATTTTTTTTATTTTATTTTTTTTACATACATTTTACAAATGTCGTTATAATTTAGTATTTGGGTTTTGGGTATTTTAGTGCTTCAATAAAGTCAACAAAAATAAGAAAGGTTGCCTTGTCAACTAGATTATATATAATACACTTTTGTATATTTTATTTCAGTTTGTTTATTTGTTTTTTTTATTATGTTTGTTAATATGTTTATTTTTTTCCAAATAATGTACATTTTTAATTATTATATTTAAACATTTTTTTGTTAAACTTATGAATAATTAAAAAAAAAACATACTACATATTTATAAAATAAATAAATAAACAAATAAAGATTAAATATTTTGTCTGTTCAGTTGCATGTGAAATATTACCTTAAAATCTTGAATGCTTCAAGTAAATCTAAGGGGTTCAGCTAACAAAAAAGTTTTGGAAGCCCTGATCTAAACATCAAGCCATTGTCTTGGCTGGAGATCGTAATAAACATTTCAAATGTTTAATGTACAAAACATTTCCAGCGTGATCCGAGAACATAAAGCAACGTGCATAAACGTACTGTCTGCACATTAGACACGGCGTATATATTCTTCCTCAGCAATTATACGCCCAGCGCTGTGTTTGTTTTGACTGTGAGCTTGGCTACTATTTCACCCAAATATATGTAGTTTTTTTTTATAGTGAACACTCAAGCATGTTGGGGATTGTTTTATGAGTTGGGTCTCCTGGTTTCTATGGACCGTCCTCTCTAAATCCCCTCCATGTGCTGACACCATCATACTCGCTTTTATTTTTATTGCCCCTCAACCGGAGTCCCAGTCGTCTAATGGCGCGAAAAGCGCAGTAAAACCCTTACCAAGTTGACCTGGAGACTGGCTGGTTGTTTCACACCAACAGTCAGATCTCCGTCTTTTATCCAGTGTGAAAATCAAAGATCAACCACCTAAAATTACCTTTGGCTGTTTATTTAGCGAGCGCTACTGTGCCTGCTTGTTTTTTTTAATGGTGAGAAAACCATCCAAGCATGATGTCAGCTCATTAGCCGAGCTTGAGCCCAAACAAACCTGTTATTACATCCATCTTCATCGAACACTGCTATCCTTCATGCTGGAAACACTCGAGAGATCAAACCGTGACCATTACGCCTCCAAACTGAAATAAAATTGCCCCTTGGCTCATTTGGCTCCGCATGCCAGGCTAATTCATCGCATGTGGGTTTTTGGGTTAATTTGTTTGTTTTCGTATCTTGCGCGACGCAGCTGACAGGCAGAAAACCTGTGACCGATCACAGGCGCTTAGGCACAAATGGTTGCTTAGAGTCAACATTTGTGCCTATGACCGTTCCGGAGCGGTTTCGCTCCCTTGACCCTCGTAACACACACTCAAACGATCACTTGACAGCTCAGACTTATTACCTCAAACATCTCACACTCCTTCCCTCCCCCATGGAGTCGTAACGCTCCGTCAATCTGCCGTAACTTGTCATCGTGCTAATCGGCACCTTTACGCTGTTGCGCTCAAATACGCACACCTGTATCGATGGGAATAAAGCTTTGATTAGACTACAACACAGCTCCAGTTTGAGTATAAAATCTTTAGGACTGACCGCTGTTGTGCAAGTGATGAAATCGTGACATCATGCTTGGATGGTTTTCGCACCATTAACAAACAAGCAGGCACAGTAGCACTCGCTAAATAAAGAGCCAGAGGTAATTTCAGGTTGTTAATCTTTGATTTTCACATTGGATAAAAGACAGGGATCGGATTGTTGGTCTTTAAAGACTTTTAAAGCGTTTTATAGCATCTAAGCTGAATGAATGTCAGTAAAGACATTGCAAAACGATATTAAGTTGTTTTCCGTGCAGAAAGAACTTTGTGTCTGCTCGTGTCTGTTCTTGTCGTTTCTAATCTAAGGCACGTGAGATGACATAAGCATCAGAGATTTTGCTATTTTTCGGATTCATGCATGTGCATTAGAAATCAGTAGCTCATTCCCTGTTTGTTTGTTTTTTTATAGCAAATGATACGAGTGATAAGAGGAAAAAGTGAGTGAAGATTCATTAATTTTTATAGTGTCTTTTTTTTAAGATCTGGTGGTTGCATCCCAAATGACAAAAAAATAAATACAATTTTAAACAGTACAGGTTTTTATGGAAGCTTATTTTCACCATGGAACAGATAATAGCAACTTTTTAATCATGCAGTTCAAAATTATTTCTTGAAAGTTTATATCTCACAATTCCGACTTTTTTTTTTTGTAATTGTGAGGAAAAAAACTGAATTGCAAGATATAAACACAGAATTGCAAAGAAAAAAAGTCAGAATTGCAAGGTATAAACTCAGAATTGTGAGGAAAAGTCAGAATTATGAGATGCAAACTCAGAATTGCAAGGAAAAAAAGTCAGAATTGCAAGATATAAACTCGCGCCATTAACAAACAAGCAGGCACGGTAGCGTTCGCTAAGTAAAGAGCCAGAGGTAATTTCAGGTTTTTAACCTTTGGTTTTCACATTGGATAAAAGACACGGATCGGATTGTTGGTCTTTAAAGAAAAAGTCAGAATTGTGAGATATAAACTCAGAATTGCAAGATAGAAATTCAGAATTGCAAGGAAAAAGTCAGAATTCCAAGATATAAACTCCGAATTGTGAGGAAAAGTCAGCATTATGAGACGTAAACTCAGAATTGCAAGGAAAAAAAGTCAGAATTGCAAGATATATACCAATCATGCTAAACCTGCCATTTTATCTACGTGGAAGAACTGTATTTGTTCGGTTAGAGAGATTTTGGACATTTAAACCATTTTTAGTAATTTTGTAATTATTCCATTTATGTACCTGTATTTTTTTTTTTTTTTTTTTTTCCCCAAATTCCTGAAGTGCGATGGGTGGGGAGAGGGTTGGAGGGAGGTTGTGGGAGGTAGTAATTGTCTGATACTTTTTCTTGTTTGATGTAACTTATATGCTACTTTGAAAACAAATAAAAACACTGAATTGCAAAAAAGAATTGCAAGATATAAACTCGCACCATTAACGAACAAGCAGGCACGGTAGCGCTCGCTAAGTAAAAAGCCAGAGGTAATTTCAGGTTGTTAACCTTTGGTTTTCACATTGGATAAAAGACAGGGATCGGATTGCTGGTCTTTAAAGACTTTTAAAGTGTTTTATAGCATCTAAACTGAATAAATGTCAGTAAAGACATTGCAAACGATATAAAGTTGTTTTTCGTGCAGAAAGAACTTTGTGTCTGCTCATGTCTGTTGTTGTCATTTCTAATCTAAGGCACGTGAGATGACACAAGCATCAGAGACTTTGCTATTTTGCACATTCATGCATGTGCATTAGAAATCAGTAACTCATTCCTTGTTTTTTTTTGTTTTTGTTTTTGTTTTTTTATAGCAAATTATATGCACAGTGTAGAGAAAAAGTGAGTGAAGATTCACTTCAATTCAAATCAGTTTTGTGAGATCTAAACTCACAATTGTGAGGGGAAAAAAGTCAGGCTTGTTTTAAATTTGGAAGGAACTGCAAAAAATAAACTCAGAATTATGAGGGAAAAGTCAGAATTGCAAAATATAAACTCAAAATTGCAAGGAAAAGAGTCCAAATTGCAAGATACAAACTCAGAATTGCAAGGTAAAAAAATTTCAATTTTGAGTAAAGCTCAGAATTGCAAGGAAAACTGCAAGGTGAAACAAGTCAGAATTTCAGAAATGCGAGATGTAAACTCAGAATTGGAAGGAGGAAAATGTCATATAAACCCAGAATTATGAAGAAAAAGTAAAATTGTGAGGAAAAAAAAGTCAGAATTGAAAAATAGAAACAGAATTGCAAGATAAAAGTCAGAATTTTAAGGAAAAAGTCAGAATTGCAAAATATAAACTCAAAATTTTGAGAGAAAAAGTCTGAATTGCAAGATAGACACTCAGAATTGCAAAGGAAAAAAGTCTGTAATCCAAGATGTAAACTCAGATTTGCAAGAAAAAAAAGTCCAAATTGCAAGATAGAAACCCAGAACTGGAAGGGAAAAAGTCTGAATTTTGAGATGTAAACTCAGATTTGCAAGGAAAATTGCAATGAGAAAAAAAGTCTGAATTGCAAAATATAAATTTAAGAATTAAAAGGAAAAAACGCCTGAATTGTGAAATATAAACTCAGAATTGCAAGGAAAGAAGTCTGATTTGCAAGATATGAACTCAGAATTTTGAGGGAAAAAAGTCTGAATTGTGAAATATAAACTCAGAATTGCGAGGGGGAAAAAGCCTGATTTGCAAGATGTAAACTCAGAATTGCAAGGAAAAATGTCTGAATTGTGAGACAAACTCAAAATTTTGAGAGAAAAAGTCTGAATTGCAAGATAGACACTCAGAATTGCAAAGGAAAAAAGTCTGTAATCCAAGTTGTAAACTCAGATTTGCAAGAAAAAAAAAATCCAAATTGCAAGATAGAAACTCAGAATTGGAAGAGAAAAGGTCTGAATTTTGAGATGTAAACTCAGAATTGCAAGGAAAATTGCAATGAGAAAAAAAGTCTGAATTGCAAGATATAAATTCAAGAAGTAAAAGGAAAAAGCGTCTGAATTGCGAAATATAAACTCAGAATTGCAAGGAAAGAAGTCTGAATTGCAAGATATAAACTCAGAATTTTGAGGGGAAAAAAGTCTGAATTGTGAAATATAAACTCAGAATTGCGAGGGGGAAAAAGCCTGATTTGCGAGATGTAAACTCAGAATCGCAAGGAAAAAAGTCAGAATTGCAATGGAAAAAATTCAGAAATGCAAGATGTAAACTCAGAGTTACAAGGAAAAATATCTAAATTGCGAGATATAAGCTCAAAATTGCAAGGAAAAAAGTCAGAATTTGCGACATATAAACTCAGAATTGTCTGAAAAAGTCTAAATTGTGAGAGAAAAAGACACAATTACCTTTCTTAACCTTCCATAGATTTCTAGCCACATACAAATGTCGATTTGTTGTTTTATATTTTTTTTATTAGTTCAGACTACAAAAAGCTAAATGTATATGAATCCATTATGCCAAATCGAATTTCTGACAGAGTCGAGCGGTACACCAGCTAATCGATAGTATAAATAAGTGGTGTGTGAGAATCTGTACATGTAGTTTAGCTTGTGTTTGCTGTTGCTCTGGGTGAATCTTTTAGTGTTTGCGATTGTCAGGATGAATTAAGTGTGATGAGCTGCATTCTTACAAACCCAAAGCTCCCGGCCACAAATCCCGACAGCTGTCAGCTGATGTTACACAATTCCCACTACAGTCCTGCGAGTCCTCTTTCCCTCCAGACGAACCGCTGTAAACGGAGGGTCACATCTACCTTATCCGCTTGTGGGACGTCCAGCTGGAAGCACTGAGCGCTGATCTGTGTATGGTTATAAAAATCAAGCACCAATGTACAACAATTAGAAGCTGATCTTTTGGAAAGGCCCGCAGAGCCGAGTTTACGCGGCCTGTCATTAGCACGCTTTTTCCCAGTGGAGGAATGACTGCATGCAACGTTTATACAGATTAGCGTTAATGAAGTTTGTATGTTGTGAACATGATGATGTTTCGTTGTGGTGTAGCGGTCGTATTTAGACTAAATAGTTTTGGGATGATGGCACTCGCAGCTGCGTGACTAAACTATAAAATTACTGAAAATTACGCCAGCTTTTGTAATGCATAACGTAGCGTTTTGTTTTTTTTAAAATTCGGATTCTTTAGTTACATTATTAATGATGACAGTCATATAATCCACTTTTTTTTATTGTCCCAGTTATTCATTCTTGAGAGCACTTACTGTACTGATAAAGGATTATTTTAAGTTCTTTCTCAAGAGAGTTGACTTCCTTTAGTTTCTTTAGAGGATTTGAAGTTTGTGTGGTGATTGACAGGTGCTGCTGGTGACCCCTGTGACTCTAACTGTGTTTCAGCAGAAACTTTGAGCAATTAAGTCTGAAAATCCTACACTTCATTTGTTGTTCCTTGTCCACAATGACCAGCCTTTTAAAATTGCTGGTGTGAAAGTGATTTTGTGCCTCTTTTATAACTATAATTCCTGACTACATGTATAAAATCAAGTGAAACATTTTGAAATATGTGTCATTTCATTGCATCTAAATGTCTCACAATGCCAGGATGTTTTTTTAATGTTTTAAAAATATAAAAGCACAAGATATAAACACTAGCTATGTACTATATGACACTAGCTATGTTTCCATCACCATGTTTATGTGCATTTTGAAGTATCGCATCAGAAACGAGTGATGGAAACAGCAAAATTTAAAAAAAAAAAAAAAAAAAAACATTTTTACGCTTGCTTGATTGCTTGATTTTTTTATTTATTTTTTTTTTTTTTAATTTTGCGGTTTCCATCGCTCGTTTCTGGTGTGATACTTCAAAATGTGCATAAACATGGTGATGGAAACATAGCTAGTGTCATAATCAACATTGGGGGTCAAGGACACATGATTGAACAAACTGATCTAAACACTGAGTCTTGGACAGTAACACACTTTTGTGCTAAACATTCTCACTGTGTAAACAGTGTAAACACTCATACCACTTTTATATCTTGTGCTTTTATATTTTTAAAACATTAAAAAAAAACATCCTGGCGTTGTGAGACATTTAGATGCAATGAAATGACACATATTTCAAAATGTTTCACTTGATTTTATACATGTAGTCGGGAATTATAGTCTAACTAGTGAAATGTGTACAAGTTATGTCCCAATAATACAGCAACAACTAAAGCAAAACTACTTAACTACTTAAACGTAATCTTACTCATCAGAGTGATATCCTCCACTGGATCAAGCTGCACGTCGCACTGTGTTTAGAGATCGACCAATATATCGATTTCCTGATATTTAAGCATTTTACCATAATCGGTTATTGGTTTTGTAATATCGGTTTCACCGAAAACGCCGCCATCTTGTGGGTGTTTTGAGAATTGCGCACACCGGATTGAGGCATCTGAGGAGAGACGAGACAACAACAACGGTATGCATAGGTAAATCATACTTGCTTGTTTTGCTGTAGTTAGTACATTTTATTTGACATAACAGCCGTTAATGGACATATTAGATGTGTTGCATAAATTCCTGATAGCTAGTCTGTGCAGCTTGGCTCTAAGAAATAGAGACGAACTCACTGAGTCACGTATAATCTGTCAAGTCCTGTCCCAACAAAGTCGTAAATTTGCCTGAATTAAATAATATACTGCCACGAATGAGCACATGTTGGAAATGAAAGAGCTGAATTTAATTCTCTCTTTGTTGTCTATATGCTCATCATTAGTCATGTGAAGTCATCTGTATTTTGCTGTTTACTCACTCTGAAATCAGTTTCATGAGGTGCCTTCGTGCAAAAACGCTGCCTGCAAAGTCATTGACTGTATAAATAAATAATAATAAATAATAAACCATTATTTCGCTAATACACATCTAAATAAATGGAAATTATTTATTATCTCTGCGAGCGATCGCAGTTTGAGTATAGTTCTGTGTAAATGCATAAATAGACAGCGCTTTGTCAGCAGGCATTTTATAATCTAGAACAAAAAAAGTAGTAATTCTGATGTAACATACCAGTTGAGAAACGCAATAAAATTTTGTTTGTTATATTCCAATATTCCAGAGAATATTATTCAGTGAAATAACATTATCCAGTGAATTATTCTTCACTCTTTAGCCAATTAAACATTAAAAATGAAGATGATTCCTGTCCTTTATGTATTTTCTCCATTTTAAAACATTCTGACATTCTACATTTATTTTGCTTATTAGTGTTGCAGCTGATGCTTTTTATTCATAAAATGTTTTTATCAAAAAGTAACCGAGATGAACTTGAATCTTCAGGTTTGTTTACGGAGGTGATGTTGGAGTTTTCATTCGTCTGCATGTCTCATGTGGATGTTTAAAATTTGAAAAGTGGAGCCGCTCGCGGACATGATCACATTAGACAGCTGGAGCTCGTGTTGATTTCATATGGATTACTTCATCAGAGAGAGTTTGTTTTTGACATGGCTTCATGTAAAAGTAGACATTCAAGCTTTCTATACATATATTTATCATGTTTGTGAGGCAAGTGTGTGCTGAGATTCAGGTTGTTTTATTTGCATGTCTTTGAAGTGAGGTGACAGTGACCAAGATGGCAGAGAGCGCACCCCGTTTATTAAAAGCGATTTGTTTTGTTTTTATTATGGCTATACACAAATAAAAGTAGACCCTTTGCAGTTTCAAATGATACCTTATTCTTATCTGTGCGATCAAAAATGACGAAGTATTTTTATTTCTTTTCGTGGTCATGAAGAAAAAACGAGACAGACGGCACCGGTCTTCGACCCCAATGTCTGTTAGACATGCTGAGATATGAGCAGATATTGTCGGATCATCAGGATGGAATGAGAAGTAGAGTTGAATGTCATCAGCATAGCAGTGATATGAAAGTCATGTTGCTGAATGACAGAACCTAGTGATGCCATGTGGACAGAGAAGAGAAATGGTCCAAGAACTGAGCCCTGAGGCACCCCAGTATCTAGATGTTGCGACTTGAACACCTCACCCCTCCAAGATACCTTGAAGGACCTATCTGAGAGGTGAGACTCGAGCACTAGAGTGCAGTTCTTGAGATGCCCTTTGCCAGTAGGGTTGACAAGAGAGACAGATCCAGCAAGATAAATATTGAAGATTTGGAAGCAGCCCCTGCCAATCTTAGGGCTTCAATAACCGAGATCAAGGCAGTCTCGGTTGAATGTCCACTTCTAAAGCCAGACTGGTTGCTGTCCAGGAGGTTTAATGTTCATGTATGACACATGTGAGCGTAAATAATATCAGAATGTTCATATCTGAGTGAATATCCCTTCAAAGATGTGAAATGGACCGTGTTTTGGACCGAACACACACGTTGTCTGTTTTACTCATCGCCTTTTGTTCTCTCTTGCTGTTTTTTCATTTTCTCTTTCTCGTCAGTCAGATTTCCTCTGACCATTGTGTCAGGTAAATGTTGTGTTCTGGAATGGACGTTTGGCAGAGCTCAGAGCTCCTGTCCATTTATCTGCAGCAGGGGAGCCGTGTCCAGTCCCAGGCCTGCACCTTTATTGGATTGATTTATGATTATAGGACAAGGGGTTGCCAAGCCACGCTGTCCCTGCTTGGAAAGTTTGTTTATTTATTATGTTTTAGTGGTGATGTGAAAACCAGCAGCAGCGTAATGAGCTGCTTCAGAGGTCAATCAGATGCTTTAGTGTGGAGCCACAGTGAAAAGCGGCTTCGTAGTGTCAATCTGGTGCGGTTTTGAGTGCCGGTTTCTTGATGTAACCACATGAGGAGGTCATTATCTGTGGGTAAGATCACTGGTGGTGTCACAGTGTATTAAAGTGAAGTAATTCAGTAAATCTTAACACAATTCAGGTAAACATCCTTCATATAAACAGTGTTTTAAATGGGAGTTTAAATGATACTTCGCTTGCAATTTTGTCACCATAAAGGGACAAAAAACAGTAACTGGTGCCTGCATGCTTTTAACTTAACTTAAGAGGAATTTTTTTCCTTGCCAAAGTTGCATTTATTCAATCAAAAATTTTGTAAAATCAGTAAAATTTTAAAAAAAAATTACCTTTTTAATTAACCATTTTCTATTTGAATATATTGTAAAATGTAATTTATTTCTGTGATGCAAATGTGAATTTTCAACATCATTACTTCAGTCTTCAGTGTCACATGATCCTTCAGAAATCATTCTAATATGCTAAATTGGTGCTCAAGAAATACTTTTGATTAATATCAATGTTGAAAATGTGTCCTGCCAAATATTTAATATAAAACGGTACAGTCTGACAGATCATACACTGGTTATCTGTGATTCAGCGTGTAGTTTATGCAGACAGATCCTTGAAACACATTGTTTTAGATGCTGTTATTACAAGAACACTTCTTCTCAGCCACTGATCCACATTTTACCTTTTACACCAAAGTGTTTTACACCAAAACATTCTCTCAGGTCCGTAATTTCTGTGAAGCCTTTCACTTAAAAAAACACTCTGAACTGCCTAGCAACGACATAGCAACATTCAGAGCAACTTAGCAATTAGCACATAATCCGTAAATCCATAAAAGGGATGTTATGGATGCTTGAGTCACATATTAAACACGTATGTCATTATATGGACTGTCTGAGAACCTCTACAATGTTTATTTGTCAAGTTCACAGTGAAGAGCGACTCTAACAAGAACAGTATGGTTCCTCTCGATCCATGTGTTTTGTGACTCATCTGATAAGATTTTGAGTGTTTATACGGAGATGTACAGCCTGAAAACAAACCACTACATCATATCCTCTGCAGTCCAAACATGTCTCTTCATCCCTCTCTTTCGCTCTCTTTCACTCTCTGTCCTAAAGATGAAGGTGCTTAATGTACATGAAGATGATAATGCGTTCTGAAAGGAGCTCATGCTTTAAAATCAGCCATAAAATTGGCTCACTTAAAGATAATTGAACGGAGAATAACAAGACGTGCCTTCTCTCCGCTTTTGCTTAGATTGCAGTGGAGCGTTTGTCCGATTCACAGCACGTCTTTCCCAACAGGCACAGTTGGTGATTATGTGCATTTCTGAAGCTGTTGAATCCAGAAATTCTTCATTTGTATTCTCGTCTAAAACTGAGTGTGATTCAGTATTTTGAAATGTCCCTTCCAAACAGGGTTCAAAATAAAGATGTGGCAGTGCTCTCAAAGGAAAAAAACTTTGTATGTTATTTATCCTTAAAAGGTGTGTATTAATGCCTTAATGTACTAATATGTGCCGTTTATTGGTAGATGAATCACAAAAGTGCTATTGGATTTATTTTCAAACAATATTCATTTAGAAATTGCTAGTAAATGTCACAAATAATTACAAAGTAACGGCAACTAGTAGAAAGACTGAAATAGTATTTTCTTGTAAAACCTACTTTAATTATTATTTAATTTACAACTTAAAAAAAAAAATAATAATTTTTGGTGTACAACAGTGACAAGCTGATGCACTCCTAAAGCAGCAAACTTTTTTTTTGTCAGCCGGACCTCTTTGACATGAAATATTTACTTAAGACCCTTTTCATTTTTTTTTTTATGATTTAAATATTTAAATTTAAAACCAATTATTTCAGTAATATAATTACACATTTGCATGTTTGTGGGTGTCTGATGTTGGTTAAAGGTCACAGGACATGCAGGTAAACAAATAAATTATTTTATTTATTTATTTATTTTTGATTTATTTATTTTTGCTTTTTTAAACATTTAAATGTGACATTTTATAGTTTATATAAGTAATTCATTATTAGATTTGGTTTGGGGGAAACCCTGCCTTTAAGGTATAAATTTGACATTTTTATAGTCAGAGCAGTATTTATCTGGTACAGTATAATATATGTGTATAAAATACACATATATAAATATGTAAAAATATGTATGTATGTATATATATGTGTGTGTGTGTGTGTGTGTGTGTGTGTGTATGTATGTATATGTATATATATATGTATATATATGTATATATATATATATGTTATATATATATATATATATATATATATATATATATATATATCACACACACTGAACCTCTTTGACAAAAAATATTTATTTAAAGTAATATTTCAGAAAAATTAAACTGCACTAGAGGTATATATTTCACATATTTACAATCCAAACAGTATGTATCTGGTACAGTACAATAAGGATTAGTATATCAAAATATTGTGTTTTTTTTTATTTTTTAAATATTAAATAAAACATTTATTATTCACAAACTTTTTTGTCAGCTGAACTATAAAATATTTATTAAATGTTTATTTTATATATATATATATATAGATTTACATATACAATGAAGATTTTTATGTTATTTAAAAACATTTTGAGTAGTAGTGTTGCTATATATTTAGTGACACTGGTTTGTATGTATGAGCTCATTGCCTGGCAGCAGTTTTGTCCAGCTCTTTTATATTACATTTCCTGTGCTAATGTTCAGGTTTAAAGATGCTTCAGAGGATATAAGTCATCAAAATTGCCTTTTTTATTGGTGGTCTATGTATTTCAATGTTGTTCAGTGAAGATTTGATTCATGCATGTCGTTGGGACAGAATTTTTTGTAGTAATTAATTGCCAAAATTGCAATTAACAGTTTGAGAATTTTTCCTTTTTCTTTCATATGCATGCATAATTCATCATATGTTCAGAGTAAAGAGGAACAATCTAAGCCAGACATGAAGGACATCATTTTTGTCCAAGACAGTAACTTGTGCAGACGTGTAGCTATAAAACACATCAGAGAAAAGGCAGTTTCTCACAGCTGACGAGCACAACCAGAGCCTGTTGCCTGTGCAAAGACCTGGTTTGTGTTGGATGATCGGTCTTGGAAGCAAATCACAACTTCGTGAACTTTGCTTCAGCACGTTTTCATAGTCTCTTTGGGCAAACGTCTCTGATTGTGTAATAAGAACAACACATGATGCAGAGCTGCGCTGTCCAAGGTGAATGTTGCAATAGAAGGAAGGAACGGTGATGTACTGTTCGATCTGTCAGGTTTTCACCATGTGCTTTGAGACACTGTTATGTAAGATGCCACACTGCTGCCTTTTAAGGGCACAGGAGAGCCTGTTTAGTCTGAGCATCTCATCAGTGAATCCTTCTTCAGGTTTTTCCTGGAAAAACAAAAGATGACCTTAAACAAAACACACCCCAGGCAAAAGACAAGGAGTAAACTGCGATTTGATGTTTGTAATCACTTGTGCAATGTGTCTGTACCTTCCCACAACTTTCATCCCATGTTGTCAAACAGTGTTTTTATATTTAGTTCAAGTGTTCGAGTGAACCTCACGAAACCTGCAGATAACATCCTGAAATAAAAAAGGAAATAGGAAATGATGTGTTGCACGATTTTCAGGGCTTTGTGCTTGGAAAGAGACCGGCATTGCTAATACAATGGCAGAGATGTTGATTGTTGTGTTGAGCGCTGATGTCATAGAGTGGATAGAGCCATACAGTGACTCAAATTGTGTCAAGGCTGGTCATACAGCTGTGTGTGTGTGTGTGTGTGGTCTTGCTCTAATATCCTGGTGGGGACCTAAACCTGAATACACACAGGCTCATGGGGACTCGTGTCACCGTGGGGACCCAAATTGAGGCTCCCATGGGGAAACAAGCTTATAAATCATACAGAATGAGGTTTTTTGAGAAAGTAAAAATGCAGAAAGTTTTCTGTAAGGGTTAGGTTTAGGGGTAGGGTTAGGGTAAGGGGATAGAAAATACAGTGTGGACAGTATAAAAACCATTGCGCCTATGGAGAGTCCCCACAAGGATAATAAACCAGACGAGATGTGTGCGTGTGTGTGACTGATCTGGTTGTGTGTAGACGTTGTGTTGACAACACATGTACTTGAAGTTTCTGATCTTTTATTGCTATATTTGGACTAGCTTAAAATATCTGCTTCACTTCTATCTGTCTGTCTGCCTGCTTATCTTTCTGTCTAACATTCTTTTATCATTCTATCGTATCGTTGTATCTATCATTTTTCCATTCTATCTGTCTGTCGTTCTATCATTCTGTCATTCTGTCTATCTATCATTCTGTCGTTCTATCATTCTGTTGTTCTATCATTCTGTCATTCTGTCTATCTATTATTCTGTCGTTCTATCATTCTGTTGTTCTATCTATCTGTCGTTCTATCATTCTGTCATTCTGTCTATCTATTATTCTGTCGTTCTATCATTCTGTTGTTCTATCTATCTGTCATTCTGTCGTTCTATTATTCTGTCGTTCTATAATTTTGTTCTTTCATTCTGTCGTTCTTTCTATCTATCTATCTATCTATCTATCTATCTGTCATTCTCTTATTCTGTCGTTCTATCATTCTATCTATCTATCTATCTATCTATCTATCTATCTATCTATCTATCTGTCATTCTATTATTCTGTCGTTCTATCTATCTATCTATCTATCTATCTATCTATCTATCTATCTATCTATCTATCTATCTATCTATCTATCTATCTGTCGTTTTATCTATCTGTCATTTTATCATTCTGTTGTTCTTTCTATCATTCTGTCGTTCTATCTATTATTCTGTCGTTCTATTATTCTGTCGTTCTATTATTCTGTTGTTCTATCTATCTGTTGTTCTTTCATTCTGTCGTTCTATCATTCTGTCGTTCTATCTATCTATCTATCTATCTGTCTATCTATCTATCTATCTTTCTATCTATCTATCTATCTGTCGTTTTATCTATCTGTCATTTTATCATTCTGTCGTTCTATCTTTCTGTTGTTCTTTCTATCATTCTGTCGTTCTATCTATTATTCTGTCGTTCTATCTATCTGTCGTTCTATCATTCTGTCGTTCTATCATTCTGTTGTTCTTTCTATCATTCTGTCGTTCTATTGTTCGTTCCATTGTTCGTTCTGTCGTTCTATTTATCTATATTGTTCTGTCGTTCTCTCTATCATTCTATCTATCTATCTATCTATCTATCTATCTATCTATCATTCTATTGTTCTATGTATGTATCGTTCTATCGTTCTTTCTTGTTCTTTAATTCTATTGTCCTGTCCATCGTCTATCCATTCTATCTATCTATCTATCTATCTATCTATCTATCTATCTATCTATCTATCTGTCTATCTATCTGTCTATCTATCTATTTATCGTTCATTAAAAGTATGTCTTTACTCTGTCTAATGTGACTGCTTATGTCTGATGATCATTTTATTCATGGTAACACATCACCTCTCATGGTCTCTGGCTCAAATGAAGGCAGAGTTTAATAGAATCCGTCATGCTGTGCCACTGCTACGGGCCATTTATTTAAATATGTGTTTTGTTTACAGCACAAAAACACATGATTCTGTAGATGAACATCTCCATCTGTTTTGCTGAGGACAAGCAGCCTGCAGCGGTTTACCCAGAACACCATAAATAAGCTGACGTATTAAACTAACCCTCCAGGTCATTTGCTCAAATAATGCTCTTCTAATCATTAGCAGGGCACCACCGTTTGACTACACAGTTATGGGCAGGACTTTTGCCTTGTTTTATATATTAGTCTGATTTATGCTTTTATTAGATTGTGAGGACTTCCTCTCTCGGTTTGAATCCAGACATGTGGTTTTCATTGAAACATTTATTTGCTAGATTACCAGCCACTTTTTCTCTTTTGCATGGAACATTATTGTTCCTAGATATTATATTTACACAAAAGTTATTCAAAAACATATATTTATTTATTTGTAAATAACTTTTGTGTAAATATAATGTCTAAGAACAGTAAAGTTCCATGCAAGAGAAAAAGTGGCTGGTACTCGAGCAAAACCACAGTAAAAAAAAAAAGCTACACGTCTTGATGTCTTGATGGGAAAAAGTTAAAAATCAGATGAATCATCAGATGAAAAGTTGCTTAAGTTGTGTGTGTTGGAATAATAGACACCGCTGCGGTGTGGGGGTCCCGACCCTGTGCTAGTGTGCATTAGTGAAACCCATCTAATGGTTCGCAGGAGGCCATGCCATCTCCTCCACAGCGATGCCACATGCTTTCTGATGCCTCAAACATCTGCTCTCATTCTCCAGAGACCTCAGCTGTTCGGGTGGAAACAGATTTTTCATTCTTTCCACAGCTGAACTACTGTATTCACTCCAGCGCTTATTATTGAGGATCATGAACACGTCCGAAGGCCTTTCGCTCTCAGTAGTTTGTCTCAGCTTGTCTTTTGAGTTTAATTCAGATTATAGATTAGGGGTGTAACGGTACACGTATTCATCACGATCCGTCACACTCATCCCGATCCGAATAAATTCATAGTCATAAGCGATCAATCCAAAACGGGGTGCGGTAATGCAGCACTAACTGTCACGACAGGAAAGAGAAGAAGAAGAGACAATCTACGCACCAACCTAAAACAAGACCGACGAGTTCATCTGGCACGCAAGAGCTCAAAGTACTGCCTGCTTGTTTAAAATCAGCAATGTGGGAATGTTTCGGGTTCTAGAGATCCACTGGTTGACCGGTTATAAACCGGAACTGTTTTTTAGTTTTATTTTGGCCGATCTCGATTCCAGAATTGCATGCAAACTGCATTGCAATCATTTCCCAAAATTTAATTTGTGTGGAATTTTTATGAAGTCTGTAAAGAGGAGAAAATACTGTAGCGGGCAGATCAAGCTCACTGTTCATGATGCTCGAAATACAGGAAGACAACTATGTGGGGGTTTATATGAATGTACCTCTGAGAGGAACTGACCATCTTCAGAAATGTTTCAATGGCATTTTCTTTTCTTTTTACCTCCATGTGTATTAAAGTAGTGTTTATAGCACAGCTGCTTTGTTTACAGCGGTAACCAAGGAAACTCTACATTGCTGCTGTTTCATAAGCGCCACCTGCTGTCGTAGAATAAATTTGCTTTCTTTATTCAGTCCGTCTGCTGGTTTTTAATGTAGCATCATTTCACAAATCTAAAGTCGGACCATTCTGTTTTTGCTTTAAATCTTGAAATAATGTTATCTAATTCAGATCAAAAGCAACTGCTTATGCTATTTATGTATGTAGCACTGCTCCCTTTTTAAAATAAACAAAAAAAAAATAATTGCGTGACACTAAAACAGAGGTATGTACTGAACCGTGTAAAAAAATTTCTATCTCTCATCATCTCTCATCATATGCTCACCTGCACATTTTTACAGTCCTGTATTATTTACCTTCCTCTATGAAACACAAAATTAGATGTAAAAATGACTAATTTACACAAAATAAGAAAAAAAATCATGCTTTTGTAAATCGTATCCATTAAATCTCAGAAGGAAAAAAGGCGTGAGATAAAAATTCGAAATTATGAGATAATACATCATCATAATTATGAGTTAAACAGTCAAAATTATGAAATAAACTGAAAGATTAAAAAATCATAATTATTACATAAATTGAAATTGAGATGAAAACTTATAATTATGAGATATGTTGAAATTGAGATACTAAGTCATAATTATGAAATAAGTTGAAAGTATTAAATAAGAGATAAAAAGTCACATAATTGTGAGATAAAAAATTTAAATTATATTAGATGGCAAATTATAATCATGAAATAAATTATAATTAGGAGACAGAGTCATAATTGTGACATAAGAAGTTGAATATGAGATGAAAAGCCATTAAAAAGTCATAATTATGAAATAAAAAGTCTACATTATTGAATGCTAACTCATAATCATGACATAAATTGAAGTTAAGAGATTAAGTCAAAATTGTGACATAAGAAGTTGAAAATATGAGATGAAAAGTCATAATTATGAAAAGAAAAAAGTCAAAATTATAAGACACTAAGTCATAATGAAATAATAAATCGTAATGATTAAATATGATATGAAAAGTCATTAATGAGATAAAAAGTCATAATTGTGAGATTAAAAAGTTTAAATTATTAGATTCCAAGTCATAATCATGAGATAAATCGAAGTTGAGATTTATTCATAATCGAAATTAAGTCATAAAATAAATGAATAAATAAAACAAAAATGTTTTATTATTATTATTATTATTTATTTATTTTTTATTTATTTTTTCATTGTTTTGACTTATTGCATACTATAATATAATGCATCAATTTTGACTTTTGAATTTTGACTATCTCATAGTATTATTATCTTCAGTGCAAGTAGATGGTGGATGATTCATATTGTCAGACTGCTTTTACTGTACTTTTTTCGGACCTTGGTGATAGAAATCCAGCTCAGGCTTTAAAATCTCGTTTTTGTGTTCAGCATAAGAAAGAAGGTCATACAAGTTTGGAGCAGCAGGGTCAGTACATGATGACAGATTTGACATTTTTTGTTTAGATTGTATCATGAAGAGATCAGTGTTCAGTGCATACTAAATCTTCACATCAGCGGTTCTCGCAGAAAAGAGGATTAGGAAATGTCCTAATTGTGAATGTCGTGCAGATGTGTAATTTCTACCTTGTGTCTAAATCAAGATGCATTCTGAAGTAAATTAAGGCCAGTAGTGTCCACTTGTCCCTGCAGTACATGTCTGGTTCTTGTTAGTCAGTTCGTATCACGTGTAGCGCAGCCTGACTGAGGTAATACACTGTTACTGGAGGTGCTTTATCTCAATCTCTTTATTAGATTTACAATAATTCATCACAACTTAACAGTTTTTCTGCTCTATTATTAGATGTCTGAACAAATATCAGCATTTAGTAAGGCTGACAGAGAGTAAATAATTTCAAATAAAATATTTTCAATTTATTTATTATTAAATTAAATGAACATATTTACATTTTTTTTTAAATGCATTAAATGTATGTATTTATTTACTTATATTATTGAAAACATTACATTAATAATTTTTAGGAATTAAGAATTTATAAGAATTTCAAATAAATTGTAATTAAAATGTTTATTTATTTATTTATTTATTATAATAATCTGTATTAAATAATATGAAATATTTAATTGCATTCATAATTATTAAAATGTAAAACAGCATCTAGCAATTCTTTGTAAGTATTGATGTTTAAATTTCAGTAATTATTTTTTTTGCAATATTATATGTTGTTTTTAATTCTTTTGTTGGTTATTTTCATATGTTGGACAGAACCTCACAGTCTGATTGAGAGTCAGAATTTAATGGTAATTGCAACTCTTTTCCTTGCAATTCTGAATTAATATCTTACCATTTGGACTTTTGTGCAATTCTGAGAAAAAAAAAAATAAAAAATTGTGAAATACAAACATGTTATTCTAAGACGAAAAGTAAGAATTTTGAGATTTGCAAGGAAAAAGGTCAGAATTGTGAGAGAAAATCTTGTAATTGCATTTTTTTTTTTTTTTTAATTCTGTGGCAAAAAAAATAAAACGATAATAATTGAGAGAAGTAAACTAAAGAATTCTGAGAAAAAAGTTAGAATTATGAGATGTAAACAGAATTTGGAGAAAATAAAATAATTATGATAAGTAAACTCGTAATTTGAAGAAAAACAGTTATAATTACTATAATTCATCGCATGTCTGTACAGATCCGATGTCTGTACAGATATCAGCATGTAGTAAGGCTGACATAGAGTAAATAATTTCAAATAAAATATTTTCAATTTATTTATTATTAAATTATTTTAAATAATTTAGAATATTTAATTGCATTCATTAAGTTATTTAAATATATTTTCAACACATTACACACATTAGCAATTTATTAGTTTGTTTGCATTTTAATTTTTTCATTTATTATTATGTATTATTTAAAATTATAGAAATTCATTTTTAAATAAATTCAAATTATTATTATTATTATTTTTTATTATTATTTAAAAAAAAAAAAAAAAGTTAGTTGGTTAGTAGCTATTAAATAAGCCAGACACTGTACAGTCAGTTGGTCAGTATGACAAAATAAATCTTTTCATGGTGATGCATCATCCTGGGTTATTTGTATTATGGCTATAATGTCAGCCTAAATGTCCGTATCAGTGGATCCATAATTGACATTAATTCATACAGTCGATCCCTCTTCCTTTTCTCAAACACAGGGATCTACCTGCTGGACATGATTTACATCGACTCTGCTTATCCTGCGTCTGACAGCATCATTGAGACTGAACAGAGAACCAATCAGATGAACAACATCCTACGGGTGATCTCTGACCTCCAGATGTCCTGCACATACGGTCAGTTCATCAGCTCTCAGTCAGCTTCGCAGGATATTTAGTCATGAAATCTGTAGGGAGATTTCAGTTACACGTTTATATATACATGCACGCGTCTGACCCTCGACATCCTCCTCACAGATCACCTCGTGACCCTCCCGCATGTGCAGAAGTACTTGATGTCTGTTCGCTACATCGAGGAGCTTCAGAAGTTCGTGGAAGACGACAATTTCAAGTAAGTAGGTCTCAAAGGTAAAATGCAAAGGGATTGTATTCTCCGCATAGCTCCTGCTATGATGACTTTAGCAGGATGCATGGCACCAGGAGTGACCCAAAGCGAGGGCGACCTGTAAGCCAGATGATTTAAGTCTTGGCGAACAGGAAATAGCAGATGATTGCATTTGTGTTTTTCTGGTTGCAACATGACAGTCGATATCCCTAGGCATTGGACACTGGGAATTCACGGGTCGCTGCTTTTATAGGCAAACAGCATGATTAGATTTTTGGGTGGCCGGCACAGTAAGCAGCAAAGTCATCACATAAATGTGCTGAAACTGTAACCGCCTTTAGACGTTTTGATTGTGCCATTAAATAGCGTTTTACACAAATGTAATGTGTTTTCATTAAAATCACTGGGTGTTCTGTGAGTTTGAGCAACATTGCTTAAGCTCAGCAGGGTTTAGGCTGACTGAGTCCAAACACATGGTGAAACCAACTGTGAGATAATAAATAAATCTTCATATGCAGTTGTTCCAAACCATATAATTTGCTCCTTAAGTGGTGAAACATAAAGGGTGTATTATTTGCATAACAGCGTCCAGCAACTTTGTGCCAGTATTGTTCTTTAAATTTGTACTGAACGTCATGTTGGTTTACCTTTATACCCCTAATATGTATTTATTTACTTACTTACGTAAATGTAAACGAGCATCTAGCAATTCTTTGCAAGTACTGTATTGTTGTTTAGATTGCAGTAATTGCATTATTTTTAGCAACATTTAAAGGGGTGCTATAATGCTTTTTCACTTTTTGAATTTCAGTCAGTGTGTGGTGTGTATCTTTGGGCATAAAAAAAAGATCTACAAAGTTACAAATCTCAAAGTCCACTCCAAAGTGAGATATTTCATTTGTAAAAAAAAATCTCTTTCCAAGAACTGCATCGAACGGCTCCTTTGGACTACAGTGTTTGTTTTCCGCATGCAATGATGTCACAATGCGGTCCATTAGAATATCATTAAATTAAATCCCGCCTACGAAAATTTGAATTGTTGGGGGGTGTGTAGGGACGAGGTGGGGGATTAGCAAAACTTTAACGATGCAGCGCGAAGAGCCGCTTCAACGAGCCGCAGCGCAGCGGGTATAAACACAAGCATTGACTAGAGTGGCCGCTTCAGAGCCGTAACACGCCGCAGACGCGTGCAGTACAGGGGGACGAAACACATGCAGAAGCCGCGATCTACTCTGGTTGCCACGTCGGAGCCATAACGCACTGCAGACGTGTGCAGTGTGTGCTAAGACATTTATTTATCATAGTGTAGATAGCTTCACTTATAACACGAGTGATTTTAAAAATGCAGAAACTTGCACTAGAATAGGCTAGGCTAATCAGTGATGATGTTTTTTGATAATGTTAGGTTGCTTTTAGCCTTATGATGGAGCTGGTTTCGGGCAATGAAACTAAGTATGTAAAATAATTAAATACATTAGCACGATAATATCATGTATCTGCGATCTCGCAGGCTGAGGATGGGACTCAGCACTGCTGTACTGCGTATTATTTACTCACCCTCCATACATCCTAGGTGTATATGACTTTCTTCTTTCAGACGAATGCAATCGGAGTCTAATAAAGTTTAATAAAGTGCGTCCATCCATAATAAAACGTGTCTCAAACGGCTCCCGGGGGTCTCCTGTAGAGAATCGATGCGTCTTTGTAAGAAAAATATCCATGTTTAAAACATAAGATTCACTATTAATCTAGCTTGCGCTAACTGCTTTGACAAGGGGTGTAGCAGGACGGAAACACCGTCTAACACATTTCCTTTTTTTGGAAGGCTGGCCTTCATTAAACCTGGAACTAATCGAGCTATTTGTGCCAGGCTAGAAGATATGTATTGTAATAATGTAAAATATGATGAAAAATAATGCATTTTTCGAACCACCAAGCATGAGAGCATGTTCTAGTACACCCCCAAAACAAAATCAAGACTTTGAAAAAGAGCATAATAGGACCCCTTTAATGTTGTTTTTTTTTTAATTCTGTTATTAGTTATGATCGTATGTTGGGCAGAGCCTCGCAGTTTGATTGTTAGAATCAGAATGACTATAATGCCAGGGCAGTTTAAAGGTAATTGCAATTTTACCTTTTTTCCTTGCGATTCTGAACTTCTGTCTTACCATTTGGACTTTTTTGCAATCCTGAGGAAAAAAACTGAATTGTGAAATAAAAACACATGATTCTAAGAAGAAAAGTCAGAGATATGAGCTTGCATTTGCAAGAAAAAAGGTCAGAATTGTGAGAGAAAAACTTTTGCAATTGCCTGTTTTTAAATTCTGTGGCGAAAAGGCAAAAAGTAACCCTAAACTGAAATGTAAACTAAAGAATTCTGAGGAAAAAGTTAGAATTACGAAATGTAAACATAGAATTTTGAGAAAATAAAAGAATTACATGATGTAAACTTAGAATTCTGAGAAAAAAGAATCACGAGATGCGGACTTAGAATTCTGAGGGAAAAATAGAACTATGAGATCTAAATTTAGATTTCTGAAAAAAAAAAAAAAAAATCTGAATTATAAGATTTAAACTTAAAATTCTGGGGGGAAAAAAAAGAATTACGAGATGCTTTAGACCTCAATGACCTCGATGAACTTTAGACCTCAAGAAAAAAAGTCAGGATTGCAAGATAGAAACACAGAATTGTAACATATAAACTCATCATTTTGAGAGGAAAGTGGAAAAAAGGGGGAGAAAAAACAGAATTGAAATTCTTGAATTCTGAGGAAAAAAGTTAGGATTAGATGTAAACTTAGAATTCCGGGAAAAAAAAGTTAGAATTATAAGATTTACACTTAGAATTCTGAGAAAAAAGTTAGAATTTTGAAATGTAAACAAAATTCTGAGAAAAAAAAGTGATAATTATGAGATAAACTTAGAATTCTAAGAAGAAATTTTAGAAAAAAGTAAAAATTATAAATATGGATAATTAGAATTCAGAGAAAAAGGCTAGAATTATGAGATGTAAACTTAGAATTCTGAGGGGAAAAAGTCAGAATTGCAAGATATAAACTCAGAATTCTGAGAAAAAAATTAGAATTACAAGATGTAAACTTAGAATTCTTAGAAAAAAGTAAGAATAATGATATGAAAACTTAGAATTCTGAGAAAAGTCAGAATTACAAGATTTAAACTTAGATTTCTGGGAAAAAAAATAATAATTACGAATTATGAGGCGCACACTAGATCTCCAACCAGAAGCTGTAAGGAATGCAGCTGGTCTCTCTTTGTTTTAATGTGAACTTCTAAAGTTCTCCTCTCCATTTCATACCATCATGAACAGCTGTGAAGAGAATTTGCGAATTAGCAATTCATCAGAGTGCGTTAAAAGAGCCTGTGATTATGCTGCATTTAAATGTTTATGCTTCAGGATGAGTGATTATCTGTGAGACGCTCATGTCAATGCTGTGAAGAGTCTGTTATTGCTGGCACGCACTGCATCAGAAGTACATCACCATATTAATGTCTCAACATGGGAGAGGAAATGTGATAATGAGTCCAATATCCGATATCACCCCTGCTGAAAAGTATTTGTCTGTTGAAGCAATCATATTAGCACACAATTATGAAATATTATCTTGTGCTGTGTTTAAATTGAAATATCCTTCATCGACTGGTAAGAAATCAACTTTAACGGAGATTTGAAACCATAACATCATGTTTTGCTGAGAAGCCAGTGTCTTTTTTCTCTTTTTCCTGTGGCCGTTGATCTGTGACGACTTAGACATAAACACGTCCCTCCATCACTCTTTCATTCAGCTCGTCTGAAATGATTGTTTTCTTGGCTTCACTCACTTCAATGAATTTGGAGTGAATCCTGTGCAGACAACAAACGATCAGTAAACGTAGTTTCTTTTCGTCGAGTTCTTCATTCTCAAGTATGCAGTCTCAGGGAATACATTCATCACACATCACATGTCTTATACACAGGTTTTGAAGAAAAAACAGACTTAAAATTGTGTGACATACCCAAAATATAAATATATATATGTAATAAAATTAAAATAAACTCAAGTCTCAACTACAAAGATTACATTACATTGCATTTTACATTACATTTTACATTACATTACGTTACATTTTTACATACTTTTTGAAAGTATATGTATTACATTTTGTCATTTTAAAATTAGGATATTTAGCATATTGTTAAAAGGTTTTTACTTATCAAAAATCAAAATACATTTATGTTTTAAAATAAGATTTTTCATTTATAGTTAAATAGTTGTATGTGTATATATATATATATATATATATATATATATATATATATATATATATATATATATATATATATATACACACACACACACACACACACACACATACACATACTCACACAAGGTTTTTTATATGTATACGCTCATTTGTGCACATTTTTTAAAATATATATTTTTATTTAAAGTTACATTTTTACATACTTTTTGAAAGTATAGGTATTACATTTTGTCATTTTAAAATTAGGATATTTAGCATATTGTTAAAAAAATTTGTTATATTTTTCATTTAAAGTTAAAAGGTTTTTACTTATCAAAAATCAAAAAGAAATATACATTTGTTTTAATATAAGATGTTTGATTTCTAGTTTATATATATATATATATATATATATATATATATATATATATATATATATATATATTTACCTATTTTTGAAAACACATGTACTGTGATATTTTTGTACAAATTTATATTTAAATTTGTATTTAAAAATACATAGAATGAGACTGCAGTTATATTTGCTAAAAATCACAGAGCTTTTGTTGTGGGTTCAGTCAGGAATTCATTGTGTCGTTTGTCATTTTTTAGATGAACACATTTTTAAAGTAGCTTTTCAATCTTTGTTTATACAACAGAGGGACTCTGAGTTTCTGTCATGATGTTATTTGTGGTTTGCCATATCTCAAATCTCCAGGGTGTTTTTGCACAGCTCAGCTCTGTTTTATAGCGGGTGAGATGGGCTCAGCTCCAAATCTCGATGATAGTCGGCGGTTCTCATGTGGTCTCCATGGTGACGTTTTGTCTGTGACCCCGTTACGACCTCACATGGCCGCAAACGTTCGGAAACCGTAGGGTGTGCTATTGAAGTTCATCCAGGATTGACATCATGCTGCTGGCTGTATCCTGCCCGACAAACCCCAGCCTCCCTCATCACCGGTGGCCATCTCACTTTTTGATCCATGGCCAGCATAGCGGATGGATTGTGAACATGAAAGAATTGAGGGCTTTTGCATTGCAGGTCCACAGGTCTGGAAACACTACACATGCACCAGGCTGGAAAGTGAACTTCACGAAATGTTCTAAATGATTTCCAGTGTACTGTATATATGTTTTGCATATTTACTATGAAAACTTGTTTCCACCACAGCATAAAAAATGTTAAAAGTTATTTTTGACTTTTTATCTCACAATTCATGCTTTTTTTTTCTCCCTTTGTGAGTTTCAAACTTTTGAAACTTTTTTTCCTCTGAATTTTGAGTGTTCATCTCGCAATTTTGATTTTTTTTTTTTCCTTATAATTCTGGGTTTACGTCTCATAATTAAGACTTTTCACAGAATTCTGAGTTTACATCTTGCATTTTTGACTTTTCTTGAAATTCTGATTGTACGTCTCGCAATTTTGACTTCTTGAAATTCTGAGTTTGTTTTACAATTTAGTTTTTTTTTTTTGTTTTTTTTTTTCTCTGAATTCTCAGTTTACGTTTTAACAATTTAGAGTTTTTTTTCTTGGAATTTTGAGTTTAAGTTTCACAATTTAGATTTCTTTTCTCTGAATTATGAGTTTACTTCACAATTTTGATTTTTCTTTGACTTCTGAGTTTACGTTTCACAATTTAGGTTTTTTTCTTGGAGTTCTTTACGTTTGACAGTTGAGTTTTTTTTTTTTTTTTTCTTGGAATTCTGAATTTTTTTTTTTTTTTTTTTTTTTTTTTTTTCCAAAATCACAATTTTGACTTTTTTCCTCTCTTCTAAGTTAAAATCTTGCACTTTTGACTTTTTAAATCTTGCAATTTTGACGTTTTCTTTTTCAGAATTCTGAGTTTACATCTTACAATTTTGACCTTTCTTCTTGGAATTCTGAGTTTACATCTCACAATTTTATTTTGTTTTTTTTTTTTGTTTGTTTTTTTTTTTCCCCCTCGGAATCCTGACTTTAAATCTTTTGACTTTTGACTTTTCTTGGAATTCTGAGTTCATAACTCTCCAACATGCAAGAAAAAAGTCTGAATTGTGAGCTATAAATTCAGAATTAGAAGGGTAAAAAGTCAGAATTATGAGAGAAAAAGTGAAACTGTGTAGTACTCAAAGTAAGTTGCACTTAGCTTGTCGCAGTGCATTCTGGGATTGGCTTATCTGTGGATGCATGTGGTGCTGCTTTATAATTTGTCTAGGCAGCATCAATTTGCTGCCTACCGTTTGGAAACAGCCACTGCATCTGGAGCTTGTCCTTGAGACCTTAAAATGTAGTCTTGTTATGGTTTGGAATAGTTTGACATTGTCTGTTTTCTGAACTCTCAACCTCTGTTAAGTCATTCGAATCTCATCGGTGAAAACTTTTGTTTTCATTTCATGAGAAATGCTGTTATGTGCAAATTAGCAGTGAATGATTGATTGCTGTCATTATAGTGCCTCTCCAGGGATTTCTCCACCCCCATAGGTTATCTGACTCTGAATATTTTAATTTCCCTGAAACAGTGTGTTATCCTGAAAGAATCTGATCTTTTCTTTTATAAATCCCCCGCTCACTGTTTTAGGTTGTTGAGTTGCTGTTTTTGGCGGTTTCATTTTGTTCTTTGGCTATCAGTACATGCAATCTGTCTCGTGTTATTTAGTGAGGACTTTTTCTTTAGTGTGCCCATGGTGTGAAACCGGTTCAGTTTTCTGGAGGTTGTCAGATGTCATTTATGCAGATGTGTTTGGAGATGTGCGTTTTAAATATTTGAAAATATTTAGTGATTTATTACAGACATGAAGTCATTGATCTCTTGTTCAATCATATCTGGCAAAAAATGTCCGTTAGCTACATTTAAGATGGGTAAACCAACTGTAAAACATCTAATATGTTTGCTAACAAGTAAATAATGTGGAATAACTGTAAACAAATCCCTGATGTAAGATTTATCCTGTTTATAAACAATAAAAGATACTGTACTGGTAACTGTAACCATAATATTTTTTTTTTTCTTGTTAAATTGTTTTTATGGTGTGCTTTTTATATTTAAATATTATTATTGTGAATATTATTGTTACTGTTTTAACTTTATTATATGTTTCGGTGGGAAAGGTTTTCTATATTTTCATTATAATTTTATTATTTTTCTCATTTTCATTGCATTTAAAGTCTTAGTTATTTTGTTGTGTGTTTTTGTCATTTTATCTGTTTTTTATTTCAATTTTAGTTTCACTTATTTCATTGCATCAGGTTACTCTAAATAAAAATGAGATGAGCTAGCTGACATAAAATAAGGTCAAGTTTTTTATGTATTATTTCAATTAAAGTTTATTTTATTTTATAACTAATAACATTTTTTTTTATGTTTTCAGATCATTTTAGTTAACTATAAAACTATAAAACTATAAAATTATTTGCTCATAACTTCAGGCAAAAGTTAATATTTAGTAAAAATTCAGGTCATAATGGTTTTACGTTTATGCATTTGGCACATTTTGACACTTTTATCCAAACTTTATTTTACCTCTACTTTTTTTTTTTTTTTCAGTTCATTAATTCGCTGGGAATCGAACTCATGACCTTGGCCTTGTTGTTTGAGATGCAGAAGATTGGCTGCGTGTTGTTTATTTTGAACGCTCCTTTCCAAAGCTCACCGCCAAAATGCCATTAAAGCCTGTTTTTGCATATTTTGTGCATTCAGAATGTCAAATCATAGTTGGTGGTGTGGAAATAAGAGATTGCATTTCGGTTTATTGGATTGTTAACAATGAGTCCCTTCTGGTCCCCTATAAAAACGTGAAAAGTTATCAGCCCAACAGATCATGTTTGGGTTTCTCAATGTCTCCTTTAGGTCAAGCACATGACTAGAAATGCCAAATGCAAGCATGAACAATGTTACATCACCACTGAGGCCTATAAGAGCTTTTCTAGCCTTTGAAAGGTTTTGTGCTGTATAATGTTTTTTAGTCTCTCTAGTTGTTTTTCAAGTGATGACTTTGTACATAGACTTACATAGTCATTCATCAGGGCAGGTTAAGTTGCTGACTAGGTGTTAATATGTAAATGTGGGTGGTTATATGTTAATGAACTTGTAGTTTTGGTTTCATAATCATGGTTATTTCTATCATTTATGCTGTTTTCATTCAAGAAATGTTCTTGCACTTGGGGAAAGCATATGTAATGTATCTCTTTAAAGTAATAGTTCACCCGAAAATAAAAATTTCCTATAAAATGTAGAGATGTAGATGAGTTTGTTTCTTCATCTGAGCAGATTTGGAGAAATGTAGCATTGCATCTCTTGCTCACCAATAAATTATCTGCAGTGAATGGGTGACGTCAGAATGAGAGTCCAAACAGCTGATAAAAACATCACAGTAATCCACAAGTAATCCAAACCACTCAGTTAATATCTTGTGAAGCCAAAAGCTGTGTGTTTGTAACAAACAAATCCATCATCAAGACGTTTTTAACTTCAAACCATTGCTTCTAGCTAAAATATGAGTCCTCTATCCATAATATTGATTTCTCCTGTGAAAAAGTAATCTCTGTTGAATCAGGAGATAAATTGGCACAGATCAAGCACCGTTTACAAGCCAAACAGCTCTAAACGAATATATCTGTGGATTTTGATGTGAGAGGACAACAGGGGATGGCTTTTTTCACTAAAGGAGGTGCTTAAAGAACATCTTAATGATGTATTTGTTTGTTACGAACACACAGCTTTTGGCTTTACAAGACTTTAACTGATCGACTGGAGTGGTGTGGATTAATTGTGGATTATTGTGATGTTTTTATCAGCTGTTTGGACTCATTCTGACAGCACCCATTTACTCCAGAGGATCCATTGGTGATGTTATATGCAAATTTTCATTTTTGACTGAACTGTACCTTTAATAGAAAAGAGCAAGAACAGAAATGAAAAAAAAATAAAATTTTCCATGATATGTTTGTTTTAACTTAAAAGTGACATCTCTTACAGTAAAATAAATCTTGAGTGTTTAAGATGGCACTGTTGGTTGAGGGTAAAATGATGTGATGATTTCACTAACATGTCTTATTTTGGGTTTATGGCAACTCCGATTCAACTAAATTCATCCTCAAAGTCTGTACCGTCAGCCAAAAATTAGTTGGTTTTGAAATATTAAATGTACCAGTCTGAAGCTTCATGGAACTTGTGGAGTGTTTTGGTGAAACTTTTGCTTGTCTTTCCATTACAGACTGTCTCTAAAAATTGAACCGGGAAACAGCTCGCCACGCATGGCCACATCCAAAGAAGATCTTGCAGGTAAGACAGCCTAAATGTCATTATTTCCACAGTTTACTTCTAATCTATCTGCATTTTGTTGTTGAAAGGGGTTTTGTCATATACATTTTTATTAATTTCGTAATTGTTTTGCCATGAGGCCCAACTTAGGTGCAGTTTTCTATTTGAATATATTTAATAATGTAATTTATTCCTGTGATCAGTCTTCAGTGTCACATGATCCTTCAGAAATCATTCTAATATGCTGATTTGCTGCTCAAGAAACATTTCTGATTAGTATCGATGTTGAAAACAGTTGTGCTGCCAAATTTTGTTGTGGAAACAGTGATTGATGTTTTTCTATTCAGGATTCTTTGATTAAAAAAAAAATCAAAAGAGCATTTATTTGAAACCAAAATCTTTTGTAACATTATAACTGTCTTTACTCTTACTTTTAAACAATTTAATGCATCCTTGCTGAATAAAAATATTTATTTCTTTAAAAAATAGTCTTACTGACCCCTAACTTTTGAATGGTAGTAACTTACAAAATACATTACAGTCATTTTTCTCCAGCATCCATTATGTTGTCCCTTCTGAATGAGGTCACTGGCCCCTGGTGGTTGAGTAAATGAAGGTGGTTGAGTCCTCTTTGACTCATTGAAAGGGCAAAGGGAACTGAATGTGGACTGAGAAAACAAACAGCACATAAATGGCTCTCAACGGAGCCTTAATTTCAACATTGCAAATCTGCATCACATCACCACATGCAGGCATCAGTCATTGAGCCCAGAAAACATGATGAACCACAGTCATTGAGCAACACTTTTAACGGCAAGCCACATCACCAGAGTTCTGCTATTTTAAACTGGACAATTTATGACCTATTCAGTGTCATTTTTGCTGCAGTTATGAAATTAACCAGTATTTTAATTTCTAGCTAATTGCTGAGTTTTGTTCCAGTTAATGAATCACTATGTAGGTACTGCTTCTTTTGTTCACCAAGGCTGCATTTATGTGATCAAAAATACAGTAAAATCAGTAATGCTTTGAAATAATATTACCATTTCAAAAAACTGTTTTCTATTTGAATACATTTTAAAATGGAATTTATTTCTGAGATCAAAGCTGAATTTTCAGCATCACCACTCCAGTCTACAGTGTCACACGATCTTTCAAAATCATAAAAAAACTGTTTTAGCAATTTAATACTTTTATGGAAACCATTTTTTTTTTTTTTTTTTTTTTTTTTTGGTGAAAACAAAATTCAAAAGAACAGCACTTATTTGAAGCAGAAGTCGTTTGTAACATTATACATTTCTTTACTGTCTCCTTTGAATTTAATGCATTCTTGCTGAATATAAGTATTCATTTCTTTCAAAAAAACAAAAACAAAAAAACTTTCTGTTCCCAAATGTTTGAGCAGAGTGTATGAGAGCTCTGAAAAGGTGTTTAATAGCATCTCTGATATAAAATCAAATACTGATTTATTTATTTACTATATTTAGTTTACATTTTAAATGTATTTATTTGCCTGTGTATGCTGTTGTTATATTGGTGCATGCAAATTCAAGTGGTTAAATATTTATGTAATATCTCATGTATTTTAATTAAAAATATAGTTTAACTGTATTCCATGTGCATTTAAATAATTCTAATCCTCTAGACAACAGTGACTATTTGGAGTGATACTTCTCTGATATATAAAAAAAAAAAAAAAAAAAATGAAAATGTTATATATAATTATATTCGGCATCATCAAAAGGCATAAAATATTCAGGATTTCTCAGTCCTACATTATATTCATTTCTTTTTATCAGACGTTTTTGGGTTGAAGTGCCTTTCTGATGGGCATTGTGGGATATATTTCATCACAGATTGTATAATTACACATAATGTTATCTTGAGTTTAATTTGCCATTAATTTACTGTGGTTAGTAATAATTTAAATTATAATAATTATAATAATTTTACGCATCATTTTTACTAGCCCAGATTACCTTGTGTGTTTTGGCCCAGTGCTCACATGAGCACATTTGTGCTGAAATTGAACAAACAATAGTCGATTAGCCTAAAGGACTGGATCATTTTGTGATCATCACATAATCATTAACTCCTCTAATTGAGGTACAGTACATCTGGTTTACTCACTGCCAAAAACCGTTATTTTTTGGCACTTATAACTGAAAGTTTAAATTTCCTATACCACATTCACCGTCTTTTGTGAATGTTAGCCATGTAATGAACATATAGGTGTGGATTTTTAGTTCTCTTTGAACCACTAAAAGTCATACGTTGTAAATACTGTATGTTAGATGCTGACGCTGTAAAACGCTGCCTGGCTGTTGCCCGGTAGGTCTAGTCACCCGACGAGCCAACAGCAGTTTCCAATAATGATGTTGAGTTTTCTGTGAGTATCTTTGGTAAGCATTTGCTCCTGAGCTGCGTAACCAAATCTATAGGTTTCCATGTTCTTAAAAGTTGTTGTTTGTCGGGTTTCCAAGGCAATCTGTAACCGTTCAGCCTCTCTTGCCATTTAATATCACGTCTGTTCTTATTCCAAAGCCAGAGATGAATGTCTAGAACATTTGTAGTTATTGTAGTCCTAAAGTTTTTGATTGTTAAATAAAGACGTCAGCATTTTTCTCCTATGAAGCATCATGCCCATCTGAATATCGACACCAGATGATCTGACCGAGAGTAATACAACACAGTGGTCTGGGATACTGAGACCATTTGGCTTTTGATGTGTCATTCTTTCCTTTTCGTTGTATTTTTGAATGCCAGTTTGACATGAAGCAATGTTTGGTGTGTATATATATAATTTTCTTTTATTGAATGAGATGCCTGTGGCCACGTCTCAGCCATATGGTTACATCACAGCAAGGACTGGGCAGACGAGGTCTTTCCTAGAGTCTCAGGGTGACTGGCTGTTACATAACCCGTGTTTGTGAAGACATGCAGGCAAGGAAATGAGATCTCGACACAGAACTCAGGCCAGAAAACAGAGCAAAAATGGAACAGCCGTTCAGACACGCCTACTCTCTCTTTATTATGACTATTTTCCACAATCAAAAATCATCCTACGTACACCTGGGATGTTTTTTGAGCACTATTGAGTTGTAAATGTAAATTATCATCAGGTTAGATTAGATTAACTTTATTGATAATCCACACGTTAAATATACATGTGGATGGATGGATGATAGAAAAACAGATGGATAAAACAATAGAAGAATGGATGATAGAACGACAGATAATTAGAAAAATAGAATGATAGATGGATGAATGGATGAATGGATGAATGAATGGATGGATGGATGGATGGTAGAACGACAGATGAATAGAAAAATAGAATGATGGATGGATGATAGAAGGACAGAAGAATAAAAAAAATATAAGGATGGATGGATGATAGAATGACAGAAGAATAAAAAATAGTAGGATGGATGAATGATAGAATGACAGATTAATAGAAAAATAGAAGGATGGATGGATGGATGATAGAATGAGAAGAATAAAAAAAATAGAAGGATGGATGGATGACAGAATGACAGATTAATAGAAAAATAGAAGGATGGATGATAGAATGACAGAAGAATAGAAAAAGAAAGATGAATGAATGAATGGATGGATGGATGATAGAATGACAGATGAATAGAAAAATAGAAGGATGGATGAATGAATGAACGGATGATAGAACGACAGATGAATAGAAAAATAGAATGATGGATGGATGGATGATAGAATGACAGAAGAATAAAAAATAGAACGATGGATGATAGAAAAACAGATGGATAGAACAATAGAAGGATGGATGCGTGGAACAATAGAAGGATAGAATGATGGATGGATGGATGATAGATGGACGATAGAATGGTAGTTGAATAGAACAAAGGATGGATAGAAGATAGAATAATAGATAGATAGAACAATAGAAGGATGGATGATAGAATGACAGATGGATGGATGGATGGATGGACGATAGAATGGTAGCTGAATAAAAAACAGATGGATGGATAGACGATAGAAAAATAGATGGATAGAGAATAGAATGATGGATGGATGGATGATAGAAAAACATATGGATAGAACAATAGAAGAATGGATGGATGCATATAGAACAGTAGATGAGTAGAACAATAGAATGATGGATGGATGGATGGATGATATAATAGAAAAATAGACAGATGGATGATAGAATGGTAGCTGAACAGAACAATGGATTGATGGACGCATGGATGATAGAGCAATAGAACGATGGATGGATGATAGAATGATATATGGATAGAAAAATAAAAGGATGGATGGACGGATCGATGATAGAACAATAGATAGACAGATATTGAAAACAAAGATGATAAATGTGTTTAGATGAGAGAGTCCATGAACATACCTATCGCTCTGTGTCACTCAGACACACAAAACAATATTTCTCAAACACATCACTGCGAAACTATTATTATCTGGAAGCAGCCAGCTACATTCATGTTGGGAACAGCAGGTCTTAATCACAGACAGACCCGAGACAGAAATGTCTCACCCTCACGTCCGCAGCTTTGGATGTTATTCTTAGCTCTGCACATTGTGTTTCCCCATCACCGCTTAGTTGTGTATACATTTCTGTTCAAATGTTTGGGTGAGTTTTATTCAGCAAGGACACATTAAATTGATCAAAAGTGACAGTGAAGACTTCTATTGCAAATAAATGCTGTTCTTTTGAACGCTCTATTGATCAAAGAATCTGCATATTAGAATGTTCGCTGAAGGATCATGTGACACTGAAGACTGAAGTAATGATGCTGAAAATTCAGCTTTGCATCACAGGAATAAATTACATTTTAAAATATATTACAATAGAAATCAGTTATTTTGAATAGTAATAATATTTAACAATTTTGCATATTTTACTGTATTTTTGAGCAAATAAATGCACCCTTGGTGAGTATAAGAGATATATGAGGCTCTAAAGTCACCTAAATCTCTCATTTAGTAGCAAAAACAAAAGAAACACATGCTGCTACATGAGTTATGTTTTACATACAATCCAGTCTGACCCCCACACATGAACATATGTGGTTAAAGACATGCATCAGCATGTACAGACAGGATGAGATTGATCACTAACATGTACTGCTAAACTCAAAGCATGTGTCTGCCATCTAATTCACTTTTAATAGGGTAAGAATGGAGAGCGATTTGGAGTCTGCAGGTACAGATGACGCCAGACAAAACGCATTTAGAAAACCTTCTTCTAACAGCTTCTTAAATGTTTTAGTACTAAACACTGAAGTAACTTGA
Source organism: Cirrhinus mrigala (assembly GCA_036247105.1). Lineage (NCBI taxonomy): Eukaryota > Metazoa > Chordata > Actinopteri > Cypriniformes > Cyprinidae > Cirrhinus > Cirrhinus mrigala. Next base: position 44,117,442 of record CM070011.1, read on the forward strand.
GTCCTTTAATGTTGACTGTTAAATCATGTTAAAATATGTTAAATGCTTTTGGAGCAACCCAGTGCAAAACAAGACAGAATTTCATTTTTAAGGTGAGAGAGCAAGTGATTGACCCATAATTGTCTCCAGTGTCTAAATATTAGGTAATTGATCATTAGCTGATTAAAAAAGGGCCAAAGTGTATGAAAATGTATGTCTTTCCAGTAGAACCTGCATAATGTCTCAGTTTGTACTGCCAGCTTTCCCGCTGATCCCTAAAAAAATCACAATCTTTTGCCACATTTTATTTCAAGGCAGCCAATCAATAATTAGAGATGAAATCAAGACATAACATGGCTCGTATTCGATCCTGAGTGTCCCAAAACCACTACTTTTTATGCAATCAAACATACTGTTTTACTTGCATTGGAAGTAAAACATTAAAATTGAGAAGTTTTAGAAATGCACAAAGCAAAGCAACAATTTATTGGCATTGCAGAGAGTTTTGATTTTTAGTTACTGAATAATTCATGTTGCTCTCAAATTCTGCATATTTAAATGCATTAAAAATGAGACAAAAGTAACTCCATGGCACAGGAAACATGTTTCATTTTACATTTAATTGCTGTTAGTATGTAAAGATTCCATGTTCTAATTCCATGACGCTCCAGAAACACCTGTGTCGAATCAAATCTCGCCCCGTCATGCCGTTTTCATTGTCAGATGGAATATCCACTCGAAATGTGGCATTCATTTCATGAGCTGGTAGTCGGACTCATTAATGAAGCTTTTAACAAGAACCAGGTGAAGATCATTTCCTAAACGTCCCACTGTGGCATTCAAGTATTTACATATTAGAATCGCAGTGTAACGCCGTCGTCTGACCCAGACTGGAAGAGACACGGTTTAAGGCTCCAGTCGCTCCATTAAATGCGTTTTCTGGTGTGTAAGTGTCTCAGCATGCTGTCTTACATTGTTTCCACTTTCCCATGATGCCTGAAGGTGTTTTTGTCCACTGTGGAAAACTCTGTTGAGTCTGAGACTGTCTGATCGCCTCTTTTGATGGGTTCATGTGATGGGATATTGAAGTTTAGAGGGATTGTTCACCCAAACATGTACTCACTCTAATGTGCCTCCAAACTATGACTTACTTCATGATGTCAGACACAAAAGGATATTTTGGAAGAAAGTCATTGTTTGGAACAATATGAAGTATGAGATATGGCCGAATTTTCATTTTTGGACAAATTATTGTTTTAAGTAACCCATGTGAAACCGTTCAGACTTTTTTCCTTTGACCCAAATAACAGATATGCTCAATTTTCTCTATTTGGATGTAAATAAGCTGAACTGCATCTGCACTATTAGTACCCATTCAAGTATAATGCTGCTAATTTTGAGCAAATGAAAGAGGAAACGTCTTTAATCTTTGCATTGCTAATGATTGTTTCCAAACTCTTTTCCAAAAGAAAAAAATGCTGTATGTGGAAATAGTTTTTGGTCTTTGCAATAAAGCTCAAGTAAAATTGAAATATTCAATGAAAAACTTAAGCCTAAAAAAAATAAATGAAACTTGGAAATGTTGCATTGACAACTACGTTTAGGTGCTAAAATTGCTAAAAAAAACAAAACAAAAACAAAGCTGAAATAAAAATAAACGCTAAACTGAAAAACAAAATCAGTTTAAAAATAATAATAAAAATGGCAAAAATGCATTAAAATTACAAAAATTACAAAAACTAATTTAAAAATGAAAACTGATAATATAAAAAGAAAAGCTAATTTAAAATATTAATAAATGCTATAACGGTATATAATTAATACTACAATACTTAATACAGAGGTGCTATCTAAATGTAAAACGGAAATAAAATAAAACTAAATGAAAGGTAAATAGAAATATATTTTTATTTAAAAAATAATGAAAATGACAAAAACATAAAATTAGTAAATAATTAAATAAAAACTGAAAATATAAAAATATAAGCTGAATTAAAATATTAATAAATACTGTAATGGTATATAAATAATACAAAAATAACCGTGATGCCATCTAAATGTAAATGGAAAATGGAAATAAAATAAAAATAAATAAAAAATAAATATAAATATTAGATATATAATATATATATATAATATAAATGACAAGTGCACATAAGTTGATAATACTTAAACAGAAATTACAATAAAAATATAAAAAGAAAAGCTCATTCAAAATATTACAAAATACTAAAATATATAAATAAAATGAAAATAACACTGGTCACATGTAAATGTAAAACAGGAATAAAATAAAACTAAATGAAAGCTAAATAAAAGTACATTTAAAAAAAAAAAAATTACAAAAGCACCTAACAAAATGACTGAAAGTAAACATTTTAATGAAAACTGAAGATATAAAAATATAAACTGGAATAAAATCTGAATAAATACTATAATAGTATATAAATAATAAAAAATTAACCATGGTGCCATCTAAATGTAAATTGAAAATGGAAATGGAAAAAAACAAAAAACGACTAATATAAATGACAAAAACACATAAGAAAATAATACCGAAATAAAAATATAAAAATAAAAGCTAATTAAAAATCATAATAAATTCTATAATATATAAATAGTACATGAACACAAACACTAAAACACTAAAAACACTGGTTCACTAATGGCTCTAAAGTTATAGAGTTACTTTTCATCGTGCAGTAGAAGAACATCACGCGAGCGAAGCCTCAGAAAGCATGTGATGACGCTCAGGAGCCGCCGTGAAGCTCCATCACTGACTCACGAACGGGAACATGTGGATGCCGTTGCTCTGGGGATCCTCTCTGTTTTCCTCTCTCAGGACTGAATAATCATCGCCACGATGAATCTGTCTCCCTCAAGAGGACTAGAGAATGTTAACATTTGTGTTGCGGCTGTGATTGCTAAAGCAGAGGCTCCGCTGACAGAGTCTCCACGTGTTTTCTTTCATTATGTTTCATTGAGGGTGACGTTGAGAACAATCAGGCATGTTCAGAGCAAAACTCATTCTGCCTTTCTCTCTTTCTCTGTCTCCTCCAGGTCCATCTGAGTTGTCTTTATCGGTCAGGTATAATCGACGGCCCACTTGTCCTGACGCCACCGTTGGGGTTCATATTCCCACGCCGCCGCCCTCACGCCACAGGAAGAGCCACAGCCTTGGAAACACGTCTGTTTTGTCTCTGTTTACATGTACACACGTACTTACATAATGTATTTAGATCAAAAGTTTGGGGTCAGTAAGATATTTTTGAAAGAATCTAATACTTTTGTTCAGAAAGTACACATTAAATTGATCAAAAGTGACAATAAAGACAAAGTAAAGAACCTCAATAGTATTTTTTAACCTCTATAGACATCTATATAAACCTCTATAGTTGTTTTTTCCTTAGTTTTAGAAGTTTTTTTTAGTAAATCAAGTTTACATTTATATATATATATATATATATATATATATATATATATATATATATATATATATATCAAGTTTAGTAAATTTTAGTAAATCAAGTTTACATTTATATATATATATATATATATAAATGTAAACTTGATTTACTAAAATTTACTAAACTTGATATATATATATATATATATATTTATATATATAAATATACAGTATTTAATCACATTTTTTACATTTTATTTGATTTTTATTTACTTACATTGAAGACACTACACTTTACATTAAAGACTAGAGTAGTGAAGAAATTCAGCTTTGATCACAGGAATGGATTATATTTTACAATATATTCAAATAGAAAAGAGTTATTTTAAATTGTAACAATATTTGACAATATTACTGTTTTTACTGAAATTTTGATCAAACAAATGCAGCCTCTGTGAGCAGTTTTTTTTTTTTTTTTTTTTAGTAAATCAAGTTTACATTTTTTATATTTTTTTTATTTAATTTTTATTTACATTATTTACATTTATTTGATTTTTTTATTTTAATTTATTTAATTAATTTTATAATTTTATAATTTTAATTTATTTTATTTAATTTTTTTCTTTATTTCTTTCTTTATTTTTATTTTATTTCATTTATTTATTTATTTACTTGTTTTTTGGTTTTTAGGTTTTAGTTTTTACATTGAAGATGCTGAAGATGCTTGAGTAATGTTGAAATTTAGCTTTAATGACAAGAATGGATTATATTTTACAATATATTACAGCCTTTGTGAGCAGTTTTTTTTAGTAAATCAAGTTCACATTTTTTAAAATATTTTTTTATTTCCACTTTTTTATTTACATTTTTTTTTACATTTTATTTGATTTTGATCTTAAATTTTAATGACCTCTTTCTATCTTTCTTTCTTTCTTTTTATTTAATTTAATTTATTTATTTGTTTTCTTATTTTTTGGTTTTTAGGTTTTAGTTTTTACATCAAAGACGCTGAAGACTGGAGTAATAATGAAATTTAGCTTTGATCACAGGAATAGATTATATTTCATAATATATTCAAATAGAAAAGAGTTATTTTAAATTGCAACAATATTTGACAATATTACTCTTTTTACTGCAATTTTAATCAAACAAATGAAGCCTCGCTGAGCAGTTTACATTCTTTGTTTTTTTTATTTACAATTTTTATTTACATTTTTTACATTTGATTTTTATTTCAATTTAATTAAATTTTATTTACTTTTTTCTTTCTGTCTCTCTTTTTATTTCATTTAATTAATTAACTTATTTTTTGGTTTTTAGGTTTTAGTTTTTACATTGAAATATAAAATATATTTAAATAGAAAATAGTTAATTTAAATTGTAACAATATTTGACAATATTACTGTTTTTACTGCAATTTTAATCAAAACAAGTGCAGCTTCGGTGAGCAGAAGAACCTTCTTTCAAAAACATTTTCAAAAATCTTACCAACCCCAAACTTGAGCACTGATGTAACTGTATATTAAACAACAAATATGCATGACTTTTGCTTTTATTCTTCCAAGATTACTTCTCAATGGAAACTTACACCACAGTTTTCCTCAGTCTCATGCCTCATGATGGTTTTCTGACTCCCTCTCGCAGTATGATGTGGCATTTCGGTGTGGTGGAGAGTAAAAGTGCAACGTTCCCCATAGAGAAACCACGTCACCTGCTGGACGACAGCTTCCTAGAGTCCCAGAGTCCAGCGAGGAACAACCCACACAGCTCATCCGTGTCCAACGGCATCTCTATAGGTAACAGCACAAGCTGTGGCATTTTACCAAAGCCCTGCACATCGTATTTAAGGAATGTACCGGCTTTACTGCATCTCAAGCATCTGTGGGAGAATGTTAATAACAGCAGAAAATCATTTTGAATTAGCCCTCAGTTTAAAATAAATAAATAAATAAAAATGTGGTTAAAGTAATGCACTTGGAAGTACAGAAGCCCAGCATTCTGGATGATTTAAAGGTGTAATTTTTTGAGTGTACTAAAACATAAAAATACCATAATATGTTTACAGATATTTAGGAAACAAGCTAAGTTCACATACGTGTTTCTCCCAAAAACAAAGCTACAGTTCAGTTGTTCTACTTTGAAATGCGTGTTCTGTATCGGAATGTCTGTTTTTATTTTGGTCAGTGTGACTTCGCCCAATAGTATTTCAACACTCTGGGTTGCCAGTTAATGGAAAACAGAGTATTACAACCATGGAAACAATACTTTAAATTTGGTCTGCAGTACCCATTTCAACCGCTAGCTGTCAATATAATATACTGCACCTTCTTTAAAAGTATAAATGTGACGCTTTTTTATTATTGTTAAAGCACTTGCATGAGTCAGATTTACTTATATTGTTCTTTTTACTCTAACTTTCAAAGCAGCTTTAAAGAAAATCAAAATGTTAATGTTTATATCATAATTTCTTACAGTTCCATTTAGCAGAGTTGGGCAATAATATACAGAAGTTGCATTTTGTGACAATGCAAGCAATCAAGCAGATATGCTATATAAAATAAATAACCCCAATGTGAGTTTATATGTATATAAAGAGTTGGCAATAATATAGTTACATTTTGTGAGAAAATCTAAAAAAAAATATGGCAATTGACATTTGCTGTATTAGTATATATGTGACCCTGGACCACAAAACCAGTCTTAAGTAGCACGGGTATATTTGTAGCAATAGCCAAAAATGCATGTAAATATAGCAAAACTTAATTTTTGATTAGTAATATGCATTGCTAAGAACTTCGTCTAGACAACTTTAAAGGTGATTTTCTCAATATTTAGATTTTTTTTGCACCCTCAGATTCCAGATGTTCAAATAGTTGTATCTTAGCCAAATACTATCTTATCCTAACAAACCATGCACTAATGGAAAGCTTATTTATTCAGTATACATAAATGTATACATCTCAATTTAAAAAAAAATACCCTTATGACTGGTTTTGTGGTCCATGGTCTCATATATCACTTTATGTGAGTCTACTGTCCTTATGAATAAAGATGGGTATAATATTTCTTATATACATATAGTTGTAAGATGATACTGTTTACAATGATATAAACAAATGATTTTCCATGCAGTATAGTTTGCTTTACATGGGTATACTGTATGTATGCATTTAAAGCCAGTAATTTATTAAAAATATAAAAAGGATTCAGTAAAACCGCATTGTAATTTGATCTGTAAAGATTTAAATACTCATTTTTGAGGTGGGACCATGAGAATCCATGAGAACAGATTTCTGGTATCATTGCATGCATTGTGTAAAAGGAACAGAATGCTATTATGTCACCATGGCAACAGAGTTAAAAGGCTAAATATAACTTTGCACAGAGAAAATCAGATCCCATGCAAACTCATGCAACAAAGTCTTGTGGCTATCAGTGCACTCATTGTACTTCCATAGTATGTGCATTACTGTGACTGCAGTTTTTGCTTTTTTAAAGGAAATGAGGGACAAGTTAAAGTTTAGAGACCAACTATTAACCATTTGTTCATCTGTAACCCTAACTTGATTAAATGTCATCCTTATTCTAGAAAATCTAATGAAATTATTCAAATAGCATTTTAATAAAAATGTGTCTTCAGTGTTTTAAATAGAACCATTTTGCAGCCTCAATAAGGTTATTCATATCATACTTTACTGCTTTTGTACTGCATTGTTTCATTATTACTGTCATTGATAAAAGAATGTTTGATTTGTACTCTAATGGAAATGGTCGTGAGGTTTGTTTGGTTTGTGTTTTATCAGGCAGCAGTCAGAGTTCGTTCTGTGATGATCTTTCTCCAGGTGTCGAGAGGTGAGACTCTGTCTGTTTTGTCATGTATTTGTGTTTAAACATCACCTGCTCACACTGCAGCTTCAGTATGACTTACTTGGGTCATTCTTGAGGAAAATTCAACAATTACAGAAAAGAAATGGTTTTCCTGGCCTGGCAGTCTGTGATTTAATAATAAGAGAGTCTGACCAGTAACATTTTGCAAACAGTTACCATTAGTTAATGCGTTAACTAACATCCAATAGCTATACAATTGTTTATTGCTAATATTAGCAAATGCAACTTTTCACATTACTAATGTGTTAATAAATGTTGAAATTGGCATTAAGATTAATAAATGCTTTTTGAAATATTTTTCATTGTTCATTCATGTTAACTGATGTAATGTTTACAAAAGAGCCTTATTGTAAAGTGCATCGTATATCCTTCATAAGATGAACTGCCATATAACTTTTTCGTACTGTAAGTTAAAAATGAGATTTCTAAAATGAATTTGATCTCTTTTTTTTTTTTTATAGCTCAGCAGTACTAATTGTATTTGTTGTTGTGTGTTATGAATGTCTATAAATGTTTAACATCTATATATGTCCATTCCACAGGAAAATGCATTGATATACATACAAATAGCAAAACACAGTAACACAACTGAAACAAAAATTAGTTAAAGCTTTAAAGAGAGAGTCCACCTGAAAATTAAATGTCATTTATTCACTCTCATGTCGTTCCAAAATCGTATGACTTTCTGTCTTGTGGGAGACATAAAAGAAAGCGTTTAGCAGATGTTCATGCTGCTCTTTTCCATGCTGGGAAAGCAGACAGTGACCAAGAGCTTTCAAGCTCCAAAAAGGACACTAAAGCACCATACAACTTCTGCACTACTTTTCAGTCTTTCATGAAGGAACATATGAACTCAGAAGACTTGGTATTTAGTGCACAAGTCGTATGAACTGTGAAATGATGCTTTTTGGAAGTTGAAAGTACTTTGTACTTTTAATTGCATAGAAAAGAGAAGGTGAGTGAATGATGACAGTTTTCATTGTGTGAACTATTTCTTTAACATCTGCACAGATTGAGTGATTTTATTTAGGATTTAGTTATTTTTGATGTTCATGTCTTCTTTTTCTTTCTTCAGTTGTAAAGTTTCAGTCGTTGTTTTTTGAGGAAAACATTTCCGGATTTTTCTCCATATAATGGACTGATATGGTGCCCCGAGTGAACTTCCAAAATGCTGTTTAAATGCGTCTTCAAACGATCCTAAATGCAGTTGTAAGCGATCCCAGCTGAGGAGGAAGGGTCTTATGTCGCATGTTCACTTTGCAAAGACTGGGTCGGAACTTCTGCTGAGATGTAGGATGATTTTGAAATGATTTTTGAAGTTGAGGGAGAAAATACGATCAAGTTTTTCGACATACCCTAACTGTCTTGAGCCAGAATACACAGAGTTCAGGGAGAGTGAAACAAGATGAGCGTTGGAGATTAAAAAGTATTTAAATTGTATTATTTTTATGAAAATAATCAATCGTTTTGCTACATAAGACCCTTCTTCCTCGGCTGGGATCATTTACAACTGCATTGGGGAGTGTTTGAAGCTGCATTTAAACTGCATTTTGGAAGTTCAAACTTGGGGCACCATATCAGTCCATTATATGGAGAAAAATCCTGAAATGTTTTCCTCAAAAAACACAATTTCTTTACAACTAAAGAAAAAAAGACATGAACATCTTGGATGACATGGAGGTGAGTACATTATCTGTAAGTTGTTGTTCTGGAAGTGGACTTCTTTAAATTCTTTCAGTGAGAGTCCGTGTATATACAGTGCTCAAAAAGGCGTGAATTTAAGGTTTATGTATTTGAATTGCATATGAATTTCCAGCCATTTACATTACACAGTTTAAATGTACAGAAATATATGTGATGCATATTTTTCAGTCATACATAAATGAAACAGAATAGTGCTAAAAACTGAATGTGCTTTAAATGCACAGTAACCAAATTTATGGATTTATCATCAATAAATTTAATTTGTTTCAATTTCATGTTTTAAGTCAATGAATATCACTTATTCAACAGCTCGCCATATTTCAACCATGTTCGTACTTTTTAACTGTGAGCAGAATGAAACAGAAGCCTGCTGTCACGACTGAATAAAAAAAAATACTAATTTTGACTTTTATTTTACAATTCTGACTAGTTGCTTGTTTATATCTCTCAATTCTGACTTTTTTCTTGCAATTCTGAGATGAAAAGTCAGAAATGTGAGACATATGTGAGTCACAATTTCCTTTTTATTTTTTATTCCATGGTGGGAAAAAAGAAAAAAAAAAAAAAAACAGAAATCCAAAATGTAAAATGAGAATACCAAGGTATAAACTAGAAATTGCAAGAAAAAAAGACAAAATTCTCACTTTATATTTTGCCCTTCAGAGTGACTTCTTTCTCAGAACTGTTAAAAAAAATAAAATAGTGAGATATAAACTCAGAAGTGCAAGAAAAAAACCAGAATAGTGAGATAAAAACTTGAAATTACCTTTTTTATTATTATTCTATGTCCGAAATGAGCTTCCATAGATTTATGCTAATTCTAAGCAATCTGAGTACATGCAATTTTAATATATGATTATTTAATTCAAATCAAATAGATACAAATAGTTGTTAATAATCGAAGCCATGAATTTTTTGGAGTGCAGAATTCTCACCTGTTTATGTATGACTGACAAATACTGTATATCACGTTAAGTTTATTAGTTCATGTTAAAACTGTGTGATGCACATTTTACATGCAATTTAAATACATACATTTAGGCGTATATCATTTAGAACACTGGAGTATCAGTTAAACTCATTGTGGCGAATGTGCAAACAGGGGCCGCATGTACGCGACTCTGGGCCCTAACTGGAGGGTTCCTCTCCGCAGCTCCCCCAGAGGCCGCAGCCATGCCCACAGGTACAAACCCCTACCTGGGTCAAAGGTCACCTCCTCCATTCCTCTGGGTCATCGGGTTCACCTGTCTCGGCATGCAGCGTCTCCTCTTTAACATTCCAGTTTCCTTCTCTTGTCTGGTTCAGTCTGAAGACTCTCATGTCTGTCATCTGTTCTTTCTTTATCCAGACGTCAGATTGTCATCATTTCAGGATGGTTATAGAATAGAATTACTGTATTTATTGAATTTATAGCTCTGGTCCAAAACCTAACCAGCTGACTTGCGGTCCACTGTCCTGACTACCTAGGCGGCTTCCTTCTGATGCAGCATCCTAACTAATGTGATGCTGTACATGGACAGCACTCAAATACAACTCCTCACATTTACATTCACAATCAGTCAGTCAATCAGCACAGGAGTTTTCAAACTGGGGTCTGTATCAGAGTTTAGAGAAAAACCATGAAAAAAAATGCAAAAAGGAATAAATAATTGAAAAAGAAATCACTGAACTAATTAAGCAATAACGGTTAAAGTAAAAAAATAAATAAATAAATAAAACAAAATAAAATAAAATAGATTTAAAAAATAAATAAATAAGAACAATACATAATAACAATATATGTTAGGTGAAAATAAAGAAATAACAAATAGAATAAATTAGATTATATAGAAGCATATAAACAATAAAAAAAAATAGGTAAAAAATAATACAAAATAATACAAATAAGGATTAAAATAAAAATGCATGAATCAGATTAATTAGTGAATTCGATTAAAATAAAAAAAAAAATTAAAACAGATTTTAAAAGATTTAAAATGAAATTAACAGTATAAAAATAGATTTAAATAAATCATACGTCTATACAATACACTGCTTTAATGATTAGGAAAAAAACTTCTAAATAATAGTTTATACATTTATCATTTTGATTTTTAACATTATAAATGTGGTCTTTATACATGAAAATATATAGCTGCATTTTAAATTTTAGACAGATCATATTTGGGAATCTGTGGCATCTGAAAAATTGAAAAGCTTACATTTATCAGATGCTTTTATTCAAAGCAATACCAGGTTTCTTGAAAGCATCCAGCATATCTGGATATATGCAAATATGTCAGTAGTTTGAGAGTGTAGGGAGATGGGGTAGTGCAGGTCTTCATTGGAAATTCATATATTAACTGGTATTTTAAACATTATGCAAATATTGCATAAAACAGCCAAGCTTTTTTGTGTTAAATCATTTAGACCTTGAGGAGTGTGGCATGAATAGAGTATTTTAAAGGCTGCATTATTATACTGTTTTTAATGCATCCTACATAGGCAGCTCACTAGGTTTTGAAACAGAGCCGATATCTTGTGAGTGGGGTGTTTTCCGGGTGAAGGGGAACCTTTCTGTCCTACATCAACACTGTCTTTACTCTCTCAAACTCTCACTTCACCTCAGCCTCAGCCTGAGCTCTCCTGCAGCTCCGTCACATCCTCACATCAGATGTGAGCTGGAACTTCTGCTCTCTGAGGCCTCATTACATGCTTAGAGAAGCAGCAATCACTGTGTGTCCACTGAGCGCTCCACACACACACATGCATGGGTTAGTTGTTGTTGTGAAGGTGTTGGGCTAATGTGATTCCCTCTGTGCAGTCCGTCAGTAGCAGAGACCAGTCTGGCTCATGGAGAGTCGGGTGGAGTCTCAATGGAGGGGGCGCTGAAGAGGAAAACCCTGCTGAAGGAGGGCAGGAAACCCAAGGTGAACAGGAAAGGAACAAAACTGTATTTAAATATTTTTCAGCATTTGCCAGTATTGATACAGAGCGATATTTATGCATTTGCTTTGAAATGGTGCATACATAACATGAGTACTTATGGCCAAACATGGTAGCATGCAGATGACTTTATATTTAGGGGGCCATTATGTAGGATATATGTATGAAATATGTTTTTGAAATTGAATTGTTTTAACCTAATGTTACAAAATATATTTAAAAATATAATAATATTTATTCTAAATGCATTTTATAATATGGATAATAATATTTGTATTTTATTTTTAACATTGTGACATTTGGAATTAATGTTATAAATATGTTTACACATTATAAATGATCAACTGCGACATATTTGAATGCATGTTCATGGATTGAAATATATAGAAGGCAATAATATCAATAAATGCTTTTAAAAATATGTATATTTTTAAAAACATTAATTAAAAAAATAAAAAAAATTATATAATATATTTTGAAACAAATTTTAGCAAATATATTTTTGCCTGTTTTTTAGTTGATATTTTATTTATTATTATTTTATATTTCAATAATACCAAATAATAATAAAATGTGACCCTGGACCACAAAACCAGTCATAAGGGTCAGTTTCGAAACTGACCAGCTGAATAAATAAGCTTTCCATTGATGTATGGTTTGTTTTGATAGGACAATGATTGGCTGAGAAACAGCTGTTTGAATATATGGAATCTGAGGGTGCAAAAAAAAATCTAAATATTGAGAAAATCACCTTTAAAGTTGTCCAAATGAAGTTCTTAGCAATGCATATTACTGATCAAAAATACGTTTTGATATATCTACAGTAGGATTTTTTCTAAATATCTTCATGCAATATGATCTTTACTTAAATTCCTGATGTTTTTTGGCATTAAAAAAAAAATCTGGATGTAACGGATAATAACAGGTTAAGATGGTTATGATGTTTTGTTGATAGTACTTTACAAAAATAAGTATGCAACAGGGGAAAGTTTTTAACCTTTAACTTTTATTTAATGTGGTAAATGTTTCATGAAATTTCAGCCACCTTCAGGGCTTTTATTTAATATCAAGAACATTCTGATCAAATATTATAGAAAACCAACAAGTGTGTCCCTGTGGCTTTGAATGAACAGCATATTTGACGCAGCTGCTCCATCTAGTGACCAAAACGTACAAACACAAAACAACATCTGTTTCTTCATTGATCTTCTTAGAAACAGTGTATCTAAAAATAAAATCCCAAAAGATTTCCATATATTTGCATATATGCATTTGACAGATGCTTTTATCCAAAGCGGGTTACACTGCATTGAAAGTAAACATTTGATTAGTTCATGCATTCCCTGAGAATTTAACATTGATGTCAGTGGTGCCATGCTCTCATTAGAGCTACAGGAATTTCTCTAGATATCACATATATTTATATAATCATAGCGAGTATTGCCCAGCTCACTTGTATAGTTCATGTCAATCTGAGTTGAGTTTGCATCATGGATTGTTTGTTTTATTTTGTTTTTTTCAGCTGGCATCATGGACGCGGTACTGGATCACACTTTGTGGTTCCACTCTCATATTCTATGGATCTAAAGCTCTGCGAGCCACAGAACGGAAGCATGTGAGTGATGCAAAGAATCTCACAGCAATCCCATATTTTATCATTAAAAAATAAATATTTTTATTACAATTATTTATTTATTTTTGTAATTTAATAAATGTATTTTATTTATTTTAAATAAATAAAAAAATTAAACATTCAGAGAATTTTCAGGAAAAAAAAAATATGAATCATTTGATATGAAAATAACATTTAACATGGAATCTTTCTCCGTATAACACAGTTCAAGTCTTCACCGTGTAAGAAAGTGTCTGTTCTGGGCTGGATGGTGGTGCTGCCGGATGATCCGGCTCAACCCAACATCTTTCAGCTCAACGATCCTGACAAAGGTAAATCTGATTCACTAAGGGTTTCCTTTAGTGCTTTTATATGTTTTATATGTCACTCTTCACTAAATTACAAAATTATTCATTGTTAATTATAGTTAATTTTTCAAAAAAAATAACTCAAGCAAAATCTGGGTTTCTCAGGGAATGTTTACAAGTTTCAGACTAGCGATCGCTTCACTGCGATCATGTGGCACAAACGCCTGGAGGAGGCGTGTCGGAGAAGAAGACCTCAGGTATCAACAACTATTGATTCATTTATTTCCATGTGATAGGACTGAATGATGTGACCAAAATCTTATTCACAATAATAGCACAGAGTTATTTTTGCTAGAAGTTCAAACAAATAAACTTATATGGACACAAATTCAAGTGATTCAGAAATCAAATTATGCATAACAAAAAGTCTGGAATCAATGCAAAAGCAGTGTCACATTACAAAAATATTGGGATAAAATGTTTTAACACTAGATTTGAATTTTAATGTTTAAACATGTTATTTATAGGGCTGTCAAATGATTAATCGCGGTTAATCGCATACAAAATAAAAGTTTGCCTAATATATGTGTGTGTACTGTGTGTAATTATTATGTTTATATAAATACAAACACATTTATGTATATATTTAAGAAGTATATGTATTTATTATGATTTTATAGAATTTATATTATATATAAATAAAAATATTTTGTATATGAAATAACATATTTCTCTTAAACATACATTAATTTGTGTGTATTTATGTATACATAATAATTACACACAGCACACACACATATATTAGGAACACTCAAACTTTTATTTTGTGTGCGATTAATCGTTTGACAGCCCTAGTTATTTATAATAACATAATTTTATATACTTATGTGTGCACTATTTAAGTTAAAAAATAATGCTTTTTAACAAATCTTAAATTAAAATAAAAAATGAATGCTTTAACTCAGCAGTGATTCTTTAAACTGATTTTAATTTCTTTAAATTCTTTACTGACAGTAAAGACATTTATAATGTTACAAAAGATTCTTTTGAACATTCTATTCATCAAAGAATCATGAAAAATAAAATGCATCACAGTTATTAAATATATTTAAATATGAAGCAGCACAAGCTTAACAATGATAATAATCATAAATGTTTCTTGAGCAGCAAATCAGCGTATTAGAATGATTTCTGAAGGATCATGTGACACTGAAGACTGGAGTAATGATGCTGAAAATTCAGCTTTGCATCACAGGAATAAATGACATTTTACAATATATTTGCATAAAAAACAGTTATTTTAAATTGTAACAATATTTTACAGTATTACTGATTTTACTGTATTTTTAATACTAATAAATACAGCCTTGATGAGCATAAGAGAAAAAATATTAAAATATTATTATTTATATTAAACTTTTGAGCTACAATTTTTAAAATGAGTTTGTAATGCATCGTGTTGAACAACTAAACCACAGTTGCAATTGCACAGTGACGTAATTGCTCTTTCCATTCTTGTAGATACCAGCGAATCTCATGTCGTTTGAGTAAACAGACTTGTGTAACTCTTGCCTGAAGACATTTATAAGGTGCCAAAGGCCTTCAGAGATCGAGAAGAATGTGTTTGGTTCAGCAAAAGGATGAAGAAAGAGCAAAAATCCTTCATTTTTGAAGAGTCCACTGAGCCAAAAGACTCGCTCTGATCCACTGGCCCTCCAAGAGCCCGACGGACACGTCTAACACTAGGATGTCTGTTACAGAGCCGGACCTGGAGTATGTGGTAGGAAGGGAAGGGAATTTGGAATTTTGCCCGTTCCAGCTCCATCATGTCTTTTCTACGAAGACCTTTGGATCTCAAGGTGTTTGTGTGGCTTCAGTGAAGTACGTTATGGGAATTAAATTAAACAGAAGCTCGAGATGAGCATTTTTCTGGTGATATAAGTGAGGAAAGAGAAAACATGCCACCTGTAGCAGAAAAATAAAAAGCCAAACTAACAGGCGTTTGCTCCCACAAACAAACCATAGCTGAAGACCTAAACCAGCTAATGATACTCACTGGTTACGAGTGGTTTAGTTACAGACTAATCATATCTCCTTTCAGCGCAGTGGTTTTTATTTCTGGTTAATGTTATGATGTGATCATGAAGACAGACGGTGCTGGTTGAAGGAGGTTTGTGAGTGTGACTTGTTTACATCGGGGACTCTGAATCCAGTTTCTGTTTTAGTCATTTTATACCCATGAAAGCTTGTTTTAGGCTTTAAGTATTAAATGATTACACCTTTCCTGTCAAATAAAGATTTTGCCGACAACTCACAACTTAAACCAGCTGATATATAAAAGCAAGGAGTTTGTGTTTGTTACATCTGATAGGGTTCCTTGTACATTAACAGGACAATACAATTTTTATAACATGTAACACGATCAGTTAATAAAAACAAAGTTTTGTTTTCCATTTAGTCCATCTCAAAAAAACAGAAACTGCTTCTTTTGATGTGCATTATCTTCAAAATCTTAAACATTCACAATAACTTACTGGACAAATCTCACAAAAGCTGTCAAAAACTTGTCAAGGTCATATCTTACCCCAAAATGAGCAGAAAGAAATATGCTGTAATATTTTGCTTAAAGAAAATTAAACTGATTTGTCATATTTTGCTATTATTTTCATGACAATTAAGCACATTTAACTATTAAATTCTCATTACTGTAATGCAAGCAAAAACACATTATTTAAATTTGTAATATTTATACATCACAGTCATATTTATTGTACTGCCTTTATGCTTATGGATTTTTTTTAATGCACTTTTTGTTATATTTTAATACAGTTAAACTGTGCTTAAAATGTACTTGAAAATAATGTATTTAAAAAATAGATAAATAAGTAAAAGTTCAATTTTCTTTATGCAAAACATAATTCCTTATTTATCTTTTGATTTTTGGTGTGAAATGTGATCTGGATGTGTTTTTGTCAGATCACAAGCGTCATCGGAGCAGCTGCATGTTTGCAACCTGAACGAGTATTGATTTTGATGAGATATCTACTACTTTTATGTCTGTTTTTATCAGTTCAGTTATGAATGTGAAACATCTCACTGAGATGCTCATTCAGATCGAGTGAAGGAACAGAAGTGTAGTTTTCTGTAGTTTATTTCCCATATTTTGTTCTGTGCAGGACTGATGATTGTAATGAAGTTTGGCATTAATGTGTGTGAGTTTTAAGCACTTTTGTCTTTGAATGAAGTTTAACTCTTATAGAGCTGCGGTGCGTCTGTCACTGAAGGAGAAACCACTGTCAGTCTGTAATACTGAACACTCAATCCACATATACAACATCTCATCCATTCAGAGCAGCTTCAGAAATCTGAATTAAAGGAATAATTCACTCCAGAAAGACATTTCTGTCATTATTTGCTCCCTCTCATGTCATTTGAACTAGTTTGCTGAATTTTAAGCAACTCCATACGACAATTCAACCCCCAAAAATGATAAAAATGCAGTTTTGCGTTTGTACTTGAAATATTACACAATTTTACCAATTTTATAGTGGGTCACAGAGACCTATAACATGAAAAAAGTGCATAAATATTCTTAAAAATTTGTATTCTAAATATACAAAATTAAACATACAGGATTGGAATGACATGAAGACAAGTAATGATAAAATGTTCATTTTGGGATAAATTATCAGGTTTCTGTAAAACACTCCTCGCTTCACACAGTGACTCTTGATAGTGATTATTAGTTATTTGTTGAGAGTATTATTTATCTAGCATCAGTTTTGCCTTTCTGTATATGAATTCAGCTTTAAATAGGCCATTGTTTTTATTGAAGAGAAGCTTTTTCTTTCACGTGAGGATGTCGGAGCGAAACACATGTACAGCTGCACTGCATGTACGTTATGTTTGTTTCTGCTGGAACTGTGAATGAACTCTTGTTGTGTTGCCATGTAAATATGTTGCTAAATTATTTCTTGTTTGCCATTGTGGTACATCGCGGTTTATCAGCTAAAAAGCTGATTCTTCTGTACAAACATTAAATGCCAGTGAACACACGATTGTCTTAGTGTACTCTTCATTTTTACATTTCATTTGATTAATTAGGAGGTTGAGGATTTGAAGAGTTGCATTATTTCCTCACAGTTTGGACTGGAGAAGACTTGTTGGTAGGTCTTATGTTATTTTATTTTTATTTGTGTGTGTGTGTGTTTGTGTTATCTAAATTTAAATGTATTACATCTTATTTTTTGTCTTTCATTCAGTCTATATTCTCTCTTCACTGGATCTAGTAGCGCTGTTTAATAATGATTGTGTTGATCGGTAGACTAGTCAACATATATATTTATAATAGAAATAAATAAAAAAAAAAAAAATTAACTTAAGATAAATCACAAGATTTCAGCTTTAATCTGCCGTAGGTAAATTAAGAACACTGTTGCAGTAAGAGTAGAGTATGCCATGTAAACATGCTCATACAGTCATGGCCAAATATATAACTGAAAATGCAACTGTTCTCTCAGAAAATTGTTTCAGGTACAAGTGTTTTGGTACTCACGTGTTTATTTATTTATTTTTGTTTGTTTGTTTGCATTTGAACAATACACAAAAAAAGAAAAGTCAAATCTGACACAATTCCACACAGAACTCAAAAAATGCAGTGGACAAAATTACCGGCACCCTTAACTTAATACTTGGTCAAGTTTAGTTGAGTCACCTTTTTTAGTTATATAGCACTTTAACAATACAGATTGTGACAAAGCAGCTTTACAGTATTAAATAGGAAACAGTGCATTAATAATGCAAAAGGACAACAGTAAACACTCAATTTTCAGTTAAAGGCAGTTCATCATTGAATTCAATGATGTCATCATCCAGCTCAGTTCAGTTCAAATAGTATACGATATCGCTGGAAATTAGGTGTCCCCAACTAAGCAAGCCAGAGGGGACAGCAGCAAGGAACCAAAACTCCATCGGTGACAGAAATGGAGAAAAATAACCTTGGGAGAAACCAGGCTTAGTCAGGTAGCACCCTCTTTGGAAAAAATAACTGAAATCAATCGCTCCTGTAACCATGAATGAGTTTCTTACACCTCTCTACTGGAATTTTGGACCACTCTTTTTTTGCAAACTGCCCCAGGTCATTCAGATTTGAAGGATGCCTTCTTCCAACTGCTATTTTGAGATCTCTCCACAGGTGTTCTATTGGACTCATTGCTGGTCATTTCAGAACTCTCCAGCACTTTGTTTGTAACCATTTCTGAGTGCTTTTGAAGTGCTGAAGTGTGTTTGGTGTCATTGTCCTGCTGGAAGACCCATGACCTTTGGTGGAGACGCAGCTTTCTGACACTGGCCACTACGTTGCGCCCCAAAATTCTTTGGTAATCATCAGATTTCATGATACCATTCACACAGTCAAAGCATCCAGTGCCAGAAGCAGGAAAGCCACCCCAAAACATCTTTGAACCTCCACCATGTTTGACTGTAGGGACTGTGTTCTTTTCTTTGAAGGCCTCGTTTCTTTTTCTGTAAACAGTGCCATGATGTCCTTTACCAAAAAGCTTTTTACTTTTGTTTCATCTGTCCACAGTATGTTCTCTCAGAAGGATTGTGGTTTTGTCACATACATTTTGGCAAACTCCAGTCTTGCTTTTTTATGCCTTTGTGTCAGCAGTGGTGTCCTCCTGGGTCTCTTACCATAGTGTCCCTTTTCATTCAGATGGTGACGGATAGTGTGAGCTGACACTGTTGTACCCTGTGTCTGCAGATCAGCTTGAATTTGTTTGGAAGTTAATCGGGGTTCTTTATGCACCATTCGAACAATCTTTCATTGTATTTTTTCATTAATTTTGCTCTTCTGTCCACGTCCAGGGAGGTTAGCTACAGTGCCATGGGCTGTAAACCTCTTGATGATATTGCACACAGTGGACACAGGAACATTAAGATCTCTGGAGATGGACTTGTAGCCTTGAGATTGTCCATGTTTTTCCATAATGTTTTCTCTCAAATCCACAGACAACTCTTTACACTTCTTTTTTTTCTCCATGCTCAGTGTGACACAGAACACAAAGGTTGAATCAACTTTTCTCCATTTTAACTGGCTGCAAGTGTGATTACTATATTGCCCACACCTGTTACTTGGCACAGGTGTGTCTAAATACAAATTACAGGAGCATCACATGCTTGGTGCCAATAATTTTTTCCAGTCCATTTTTGAGTTCTGTGTGAAATTTTATCAAGTTTGACTTTTCTTCTCTGTTGTTTTGTGGTGTTGCAGTGCACACAAAAACAATAAGCTTTGGAATACCAAAACTTTTTGAAAAGTTTTGCATTTTCTGACAGAATTGCAAGGGTGCCGATATTTTTGGCCATGACTGTACATCACACAAAATGCAAATGCTGATGCTCCTGTTGTTAAACCTGTGTGAATGTCCTGAGGATGATGGACTGGTAGAAAAATTTGTCCAAACTTTGAGTGCACATTTGCAAAATTCAGTTGTTTTGAGGGATCTGCATTTACATCTGTCACATTTAACAAAAGAACCTGTTCTCTGATGTTCCTTCCCAGACTACAGTTTTGAGCCATGATATTGACGTTGGAGACAGCAAGCCAATTAAACAGCATCCGTACAGAGTAAACCCAAAGAAATGAGAAGCCATCAAATCAGAGGTAACAAATTTATTAGAGCATGGTTTGGTGATTCCTAGTCAAAGTCCATGGAGTTCACCGTGTATTCTAGTGCCCAAGTGCCAAAGCTACAGTAACCTATCTTGTAAATGTGTTGGTCAAGGGCAAGTGAAGCCTGTTAAAGCCACGATAGCTGCTATTGTTGAGTTTCCCATGCTTTTAACAAACATGAGTTGCAACACCAACCTGTGTTTTGTTATTGTACTTATTTATTTTATTTGTTTTATTCTTGGAATGACACTCATAGAAATTCAAAAGACACTTTAAGGTGCAGCACTGACAGCATAATTACAGATGTTTGCAAACAGTGAAGAAAATTTGTTGGCCAAAAACTGATACAACAGCAGAAAACAGTGTGTTGTGATTAGAAACTGACAAACTGATTCTGTATAGGATTGAGAGGAGATCCTGAGCTCATCAGTGTCCTGCAAACCACTTTAAAAGCACAGTGACTTATATTGAATAGGAGCAGTTGAAGCCTGTGGGATTTTGAAACTCTTTTTATTAACTTTTTCCTTTATTTTAAATGGTGCAACAACGTGACTAAATAATTTCTCTTTCAGATGAAATATAGCATTTCACACCACTGAACGTAAATTTCCCAGAAGTATTTCAGGGAGTTACTTTCAGGAGTTACTCACCAGTTGAAATATGTTAAGAAATTATGAGAAATCTTTAAGGAACTGCAAAAAATAAAATAAAATAATAAAAATAAAATAAAATAAAATAAATAATAATAATAATAATAATAAAAAAGTCCAGTTTTATTCAAATTTAAAGAATGTTGAATTCTTTTGTTTTGTGCATATCAATCATCATTAAGGTGCCATCATCTGGCAAATGTACTGATGAACAGAGATCTGAGTGAGCACTCATAACATTAATTCCTATTGCATCAAGACATTATTGAAGTATCATGATGCAAGTCTCACTTCGAACAAAACAAAAGTGTGTCTGGGCATTAAATTTTTCATACTTAATTTTTAGCCAATGGTGTCCAATCAAGTTCAGGATCTCTGAATCAGGATCTCCTCTACTAAGTGGTCCTAAAACTGTTCAGGGTCAAAAATTACCACACAATGACTTGACTAAATAATTTCGCAAATGCTTTCAGATGAAATATAACATTTCACACCACTGAACATGTAAATTTCCCAGAAGTATTTCAGGGAGTTACTTTCAGGAGATACTCACCAGTTGAAATATGTTAAGAAAATATGAGAAGACTTTTAGGAACTGCAAAAAAAATAAATAAATAAATAAATGACCACACTGGAAATGAATGGGAAAAGAATTTGTGTTTGTGTTTCAAGTCTCCTTGAAAGTGTTCAAGATTTACAGCAGTTTAAGTTGAACATTTCATGTTCAGGTCTATCATCAAAAAGTGATAAATAGATCAGAACTATCCCATCAATATAATTTAGTACCATAATATATATATATATATATATATATATATATATATATATATAACTAAAAACCAACCCACAGCAACAATGTAAAAGTAGCCCAATTCGATGGGAAAACCAGAGGGTTATTAGCACAATAGTGACCAACATTTTAATTTGTTATGACAAGGAAACCAAGCAACATTTTAACCTCTTACTAGAACCAAACTGACCAACGTTTAAACATCTTAATAAAACAATACTAAAAGCTTGCCTTACAATTAATTCTTAGGTAAAGCATTATACACATAACGTTATGGTTTTCTTTAAGCTAAGTGTTGTGAAACGTGCTATGCAAATAAATCGTGACCTGACAATATTACTGTTGCTTAACATTGTGGTTAGGTGATTTAAACAAACATCTAACTGTAGTTCACTGCCACATTTGTGCCAGCACCTCCCACAGTTCTTCAGGTCATGTGATCTAAACTTTAAAAGTGCAGTACTGTCATCCTGATGTTCAGACTGACGGACTGATTAACACTCCTCTTCTCTACACTGATCATCAGCACACTGCAGTAATGACAGATGCTAAACTTGCAGAATGGAGCCCAGTGAAGCAGGTCACTCAAGAGGAGAAAAAGATTTTCTTTGAGGTATGAGACACAAAATCACTCCTAGAGTAAACATGCTGTATGGAGTAGTGAGCTGTTTGTGTGACTCTTTTGGTGCTGTAATATTGTATTAGTCATTTGTTTTAGGTTTTTTTTTTTTTTTTTTTCACTTAAATTCACTGTTTTTTATGTCCATGTAGTGCTATATGAATGATATATGTAAGTGCCTACTCAAATTCAGATTTAATAACATAAATAATCACTCAATAATTTATTGAAAACTTTAAACTTGTCAAAAGTAATGTACAATATTCAAAACATTGGATTAAAATGCAGCATTTATTAATATTAGTTTGGGTTTACCAGTGCAGTTAACTACTAATTTTCAATAAATGATCCTTATTGTAATGTGTTACCACAATAATAAAGTTTCTCTCTTTATTCAGGTGAGGCCAATGATAGAGAAGATGGCTAAAAAGGAGTTTAAGATTTACTTTCCTACGGTCTGTTCTTCTCAGATTGTGTCAGGAACGAATTACATGGTCAAGGTAAATGAATGTTTTTGTTTGTTTGTATTTTTTATGGATTTTGAGCTTGTGAAACTCAAGGCACAACTTGCGTGCTACCCAATATCGACTAGTCAACTGTGGCAGTGTGTCCTAACCAGGTGTGAGGTGTCAAGTCATTTTGTCTGTCCTTTTCTTAACATTGTATCATTGCTGGACATGTCCAAATGTAGTCAAACTTGTAAAGTGTTTGTCTGCATTAAAACCTTGTTGATTTTTCTCTCTCTGTCAGGTGTTGGTTGATGTATCTGGAGATGGAATGTGTGTTCACGCATGGATATTTCAGGAACTTCCCTGTAAAGGAGGAAAACTGAGTGTTATAGAAATCCAATACCTGGATGTTTATGACCCGCTGATACCTTTTAAACAAAAGATATGATCTCTATCTAATAACAGACACATGCAGTGAGTTGCCATACTGTATAGAGGAACTATAAATCATTTCACTCCTCAATAATAAACTCCAAAATTAAGTCTTCCAGTGTCAGTGTGTTTACTGAACAACATCAAACTCACTCCACAAATGTTTTACACTAAAATAACAAAGTTTATTCAACTTGAAATGTTAAAGTATACTAAGTGACAACTTAGATATTTGAGTTGAATCAACTTTAAAATTTTAAGGCAGCTGGGTTACTTACCCATCTGTTAAGTTTAGCAAACACAAATATCTAATTTGGGCAGAAGTAGGTTTGGGATGACAGTGTTAAAAGCCGAGCTGAAGCCCACAAACAGGATCCTTACATAAGTCCCTGGTCTGTCTAGATGTTGCAGAACACTGTATAACTTACGTTCTCAGAATTACTCAAATGTGTGTTGATACATTTCTCTGTACTGATGCCTTTGTTGAATTGTTTTCACAATTTTTTTTCTGTAGCAAAATGTCTTGCAGGTCAAGGGGGCTGAATGATTTTGATTGCAACTGTATGACATAGAAATAAGCAAAAAAAAAAAAGACCATAAGATAAACACTTTAAAATGGACAAACCATTGAGGTGCAAATAAAAACATTTTGAAATTAACAATTTGAACCTAACCTACATCGTCCTATGACATGTATGCATGAGTTTGCATACACCACCAGAATTCAACTTTAGTCTGCTATGGGTAAATTAAGGACACTGATGTTTTATCAGGTCAGGACCAACTTTACTCATAACCAGGTTACATCAACCTGTTTACTGTTATTGTATTTTTTTATTTTTTTATTTTTTGACACTTTGAGAAGCAGCATTGACAGTATTATTACAGTAATAATTACAGATGTGTTGAGTCACTTGGATTGTTTTAACAATGTCTCTCAAAATTCCTAGTAACTTTGCAAACAATAAAGAACATTGTTGGCCAGAAACTGATATGACAAAAAGTGTGTTGAGATTCTGGTTCTGTACAGGATTGAGACACACAGAGCAGATCCTGAGCTCACCAGTGTTCTGCAAACCTCTTTAAACGCACAGAGACCTATAGTGAAAAAGAGTAGTTGAAGCATGTGAACTTTTTAACCCCTTTTATATCACCATTTTTTTCACATCACTTACTTTTAAGTGGTACTACAATGTGCCTAATCAAGTTTGCAAATGCTTTCAGATGGAGAGTAGGGGAGCACGGGGCACAAACTAAGGTGGGGTTAGTTGTGACAGATGTGGTTTAAATTTTTTCCACACATGCTAGCATAACAAAATGTACGGTATTTACTTGTTGCCATATCAACACTCTATAGAGGAAAAAAGTGCGCCAAAATTCTAAAATCTTTTCAAGATATCGCTGAATATTTATTTTGCTATAGCAAAAGTAAATCTCTGGCTGAAGTCAATTTTTCATCTCAGTTTTTAGAATCAATTTAAACATTAATTTTCTAATTCCATTAATTAATCTCCATTAGATAGTTTTTAACGCTTCCCTAACTAGTAGAAGACACTAACCAGTTTTAATAAGATTATAAGAACGCTGACATTGCATATCTTTGTCTTATTTTGTTGGGGATGCTGTTTAAATGTTAAATTGTCCGCTTCCATTTGAAAATCTTTAAAGGATCTCTAAAAGGCAATTTGTGACATAAGAAATCATTTCTTTACAATGGGGTGACAAGTGTACCTGGTCAATTTTATTCACTGAAAGAGTTACATAATACAACATGCAATATTTCTTTTTCTGTTATGTAGTTACACACATGCATTTTGCACACACTGAGACAAAAGCACTTCATTTTGTGCAGAACATTGTAAACCTGTTTCAAAACTTTCAATTCAGTCGATGTCATACACATGAGGCTAAATGTACAAATCATTTCAAGGGCACAAAACACCTTCATGGTGTTCAAAATACACCAAGCATATATGTGAAATGTTAAATACCTAGAATATAATGCAAGTCACTTTTAGTCACTTCCAGTCACCATTTCCATTTGACTGGCAAACACGTGTACTAATTGATACTCAACTGGAAAATAGCTACAATCAAAACCTTGCACAGCACCTTGCCTTCTGTAGAAACTGGTTAAATGCATACGCGGAAATCACAGGGGCTGGTTGTTCCTCCCCTAAAAATATGATTATAAACCATGCTGTGCATTGTAATATAATGATAAATACACTGAAAATAATTATGTAAGTGGTAAAACAATACAAATACAAACGGGACAATATAGCCTTTGCTTTTTTACCTGTGACATCTTATCATAGTTTTAGTTATACTTTTGGAGAATCACTTAATCTTGCTAAGAACAAAACCGACCGAGAGTATCTTAATGGCACAATACTGACAAATATTTGAATCTCTTACTAGAACCAAACCAAAATCTTTTACTATAGAACAAAAAAACAATATTTAAATCACATATAAAATAACATTGAAAACCTGCCCTCAATTATTTGTTATTACTTATTATTTAAAACATTTCATTTCACAGTTTACCCATGGAGTGCGTGAAAACGTATGTAATTATAGATGTGATACCTTTCCTTTAGTTGGGGAAATCAATTTTTATCATTTACTTCTGATGATGAAATAGGGGAGAGCGGGGACGAAAGTAAAGCGGGAAGAAAGTAACAAAGCTATTTTCTCAGAGCCCGGACTATATTTGCTTTCCAAACTATGACAGCACATTCAACACGTAACCCTTGATGGAGCTAAGAAATATCACGTGATTTCGTCATAAGCCTGTCAGGAATATCAGTCTCGGGGCTGTTGCTACATAGCATTTACCTTAGTCATTTTTAGGTTTTAGCCATATCTTAGCTTTTCCACCTCCAATTATGAATTTGCAGGGTCTCCAGATGTTTTTATGTACATTTTGAGTTTATGCATATAATGGAAACATGAGCAGGCCTACTGGTAAATTATGTTGATTTATATTATGCTAATTTAATTTAATTTTCATATTGTTCATTCTGTTAAAAAATGTTTTATAAAAATAAGTTGAATAAATAAATAATTTGAACAATTCAAGTTTGTACACTTGAAATTGTTTGATGAAACTTACATTTAAAAGGAAAATGTAATATTTTTTGCAAAGATTAAGGACAAAATATGTTTGCAGTTACATATTAACAAGGTCATAGTCATGTATATTTAATAAAAACAAGAGTAGCTTGTATTGCTGTCTTACGTTTGACCCACCTGTGTGTTACTTTCGTCCCAACCAACGGGGTTGAAAGTAACAATGTGTAACTTATGTTCAAACTGAAATTATACTGAAGTCTTTCTACAATTTTACAAAATACCACCTGGTATTAATAGACCACACTTCTGAGTTATAGGCCACAGCAAAAATATATCTGTCTACAACTGTTTTTTTTTTTTTTTTTCTAAAAAATGGTACTTTTGTCCTCGCTCTCCCCTATGAGTGAGAAGCTTGTGAGTTAGAAGTATGCTGGGTGTTCCTCAAATTAAACAAACGCTTATTGGGAAATCAACTATGAATCATTTCTGTGATGTAGTGTAATAGTTCCATGGAATTGTCCACTGAAACCTATTTTGACATTTTTGGTGTGATCACATGGTGTTCCAATGACGGCTCAGAAGATCATGTGACCTCGGCAACATAAATAGTGGATCAGAATCAGTCTGAGAGTCAGATTGCCTGATAACATTTCTATTTCATCCAGACTTTAATCATCAGCACTGCAGCCATGTCTGAGTGGAGCCCGGTGAAGCCTGTCACTCCAGAGGTGAAGCACATCTGCCTTCAGGTATGAGACACGAAATCACTCATTGTGAATGCATTTATTTGATGCTGTGAATGAGGTGGGGAAATATTTGTTGTCATTTTTGAAGAGATGGCTCTGTTTTGCTTTTCAGTTAAAGTCACAATTCTCCGTATATTGTTTTAATACAATAATATATTAATTTCGTTTAAATTAAGTTCATTTATAACTCCAATGAATTCAATCTTTTGTTTATTCAGGTGAAGCCACAAGTGGAGAGCATGGCTGGAACCAATTTTGCAGTTTACACTCCTCTAGACTTTATTTCTAAAGATGAGGCTGGAGTGAACTACACATACATAGTAAAGGTAATTGTGTGTTTTTAAGGATTTTGAGCTGGTGAATAATTTCAAGTCATTTTGATTCTGATAATGTGTCAACTCAAATGATTTGCATCTTGACTGAGAAGGAGCACCAGACCACTGTATAAAATTTCTCTACATTTGACTCCCTGCAAGATAAATCATTTTGTTGCAACTTTGTAGTATTGCTGGAAAATCTAGTTCAAATCTAGTCTGCAGCAGTCACTATCTCTAGTATTGTCTGTCATGGAAAAAAGACTGATTTTAACATGCTGGTGCCATAAATGGGGTGAAGCGATCACGTTTATCACTTGCTGCTTTAGTACATCACATCTGGTTAGGGCATGGTAAACCTGTATAGTGTTTTTCTGTATATACTCATGTGTTTTTCTCTTTGTCTCAGGTGGACGTTGGAAAAAGCAAATGTGTTCATACAAAGATATTACAGGCCGGTGGAGGAGAAGTGGATTTGGAAGCAATCCGCTACCCAAAAAACATGGATGAGCCTCCGGTCCCCTTCTGAACACTTCTAGTCACATACAGAAATGGTCTGTCTAATCAAATAACAGACACACACAGGAAAACGATTCAAAACTATTACTTTCCTCAATATTAAAATCAATATTCAAATCCTCCTGTGTCAGTGTGTTTATCTGTGGATGCAAAGAAAAATCAAACATTACTAACAATGTTTTATGCTAAAACAACTGAACATAAAATGTTCCTCATTATTACAAATCAATAAAATAGGAACTCATGAAAAAGTAAAGTAAAACAGTAATATTGCAAATATTATTACAACTTAATTTTTTTTCTATTGTAATATATTTTAAAATATATTTCAACAAAACTTCAAATTAAATTGCTTAAGTAATAATTAGCATTATATAGCAAAGTGTTTCCCAACCCTGATCCTGGAACAGGATTAAAGTTAAAATTTAAGTAGATAAATATTAGTCATGGAACTATTGCACTGGTCATTAAACACAATAATGGTCATCTTTTTTTTTTTTATTTTTTTTTTTTTCAGGTAAAGTGTTTAACTGGAATTGAATCTATTTATGAAGTGCATGAACCAACTGAAGTTCAAGAGTATTGTTTTTATTAGTCACATCTGTAAACATAATTCTGCATATTCATTCACTACCATGTATTGTACGACATGTGAGAGAATATGATCATTAAACAGAGCTTGAAAAACAGCATGGATTTTTACTCTGGAAATTTCTTCTGCTAGAGTTTGTCAAGCTTATACAGAAAATCATGATGTTAATGTTTATAATGCTTACTTTCTTCATGCCTTATATATTATATATATATATATTTAGCACTAGAGTTGATAATGATAGACTTCCTCAACGAAATCTTAAAATCTTTAAAGAAAATTACAGATTGCACATATAAATCCCAAACAAATCATATTTTTAATGCTTGCATTTAGGAAACATTGCAAAGTAAAATGTGTACGATTTTATCAATTTTTATACATTTACTATAAAGAGAAAGTTAAAAGTGTCTGTGTAGGGGAAAATGAAACTAATAATATTTAGACATATGTTAGCAGTTTTTCAAGACTCATAAACATTAGAAAAAGCATTTTAAAAACCATTATCTGGTCAGTTTTTGAAGGCATTATAGTGGTATCTTTCATTGTTTTTGATATTCCAGAGTCATGTACAATGCAGTCTAGTTTGTTAAAATTAAATTAATGTTTATTTTGTAGTGTGAAATATGCAATGTAGTCATTAGATATTTGCATGGTTAAGTTCTCTTGAATTTTCTCTGCATTATTAAGATGATGACTTTAACATTAAGTGAAATGTTTTTTTGAAAGTTTGAAACCTCTGCTTTGGTTTGTGATGTTAATATTGAATGTGACTAGTCAATATGAAAACTCCTTTAATACTGCACCATCTTGTGGCTCAAGTCTCACTCAATTTCATACCTATAACTTTCCACATTTATCCCTGAATTTTAATTGGTTGTAGGAAACTGAATTTGTTCATGTAGTGCATTTATGTTCTTGTTACACAGAACTGGCATGAATCTAAATTTATTTCTTTTTGGAAATCCCTATTATTATACTGTTCATCCATCATCAGTTTGATCAGTCCTTGATTATGACGTCAACGTTTTAATATTTTGAATGATTATCCCATGTTCAAGATTTTAGCAATTTTGTTGTGTGCTTGTTTTTATGTATATATTTAAATATTAACATTTTATTTTAGTTTTAGCTATTTTATTAGGCCTTCATTAATTTAAACTAAATTAAAGTGAGAAATCTTGTATTGGCAACTAAAGGAAAAAGGTTTTTTATATTCTATTTCAGTTAACATTTTAGTTCAAGTAAAATAAAATGTTTGTATGATTTTAATTTAGGATAACTATAACAACCCTGTTTAATTGAGCTATTTAGAAACATAAATGTACTGCAAATAGCTTTACATATTTTTTAGTTGCATCTTTTGCTATGGAGTTTATGCTGACAAAATCATATCAAAATCATATAATTATACAATTTTTTTTTAAATGCTATGATTGGCTTATCTCTAGTTTTTACATTTGTCATAATTTCTGTTTTATCTCATAATTTTGACTTTTTGTGCGATAATTCTGACTATTTTCTCATAATTACAACCTAATATCTCTAATATCTAATTATGACTTAGTATGTCACAATGACTGTTTATTCCATCAGTGTCATAATTTTATCTATGATTTTTACTTTTATGTATTTATAATTTTACTTTTATGTTAGCATTTCTACCTTTTATCTCAAAATGTTTACTCATGATGACTCAATGTGTCATAAATTTTTGTCATAATTTTTATGTTTAAGCTATGGTCCAGTTCATGCTGACAAAATCAAATCAAAATTATATTATGGCATAAAAACAACCAAACTATCATAAACATTTGCAATGCGATATTCATTATTTATTATTATTATTTTTGGTCTGTGTTGTCATTTTAACAGTCAAGTGCTGTATAATTTTCAGTCATTGTCTTAAAGACACCTTGACAGAGCGAAAATAAGCTTCATTTACTGAGGTTCCAGCTGAACCCATTCACTGTATCCTCCAGCATAATGACGGGCCCTGAGAGACAAAAAAAAAAAAAACACTGTGAATGAGTTTTGTTGTTTGTGAGTGAATGAGCATAAATTAAATTAATTGTCATGAGGTTTTTGTGATTTACAGATGCGGATTAAAAAAAAGTTAAACCATAAAGAAAACCATTACTTTTACTTGAAATAAAATAAACATTAAATTAAACACACCTAAAATAAAATACAAGGAAAAAAAAAATTTTTTTTTTTGTTTCAGCTTAGTTGCAAAGGCAACATGATTTGCCAAAATAATTAAAACTGAAATGATAGTCAATAAAACTACATAGATATATTTAAAAAGGCTAATAAAAGATTTGAGTCAGTGAAAAAAATCTGTGTAGAAAAAACACTATTAAATTACACCTATGGAATGTCCCTATAATGATAGGAATAACAGTGTGTGTGTTCATACCTGCTGTATCCCAGACCTCTCGCGGTCTCCAGCGCTTTGAAGCTGCGGACGCCACTCTGGCAGTACAGCACAAAGTCCGAGTCCTCGAAACCAGGCTTTGGGACGCCGTAGCGCTCTCTAAACTGATCTGGGTTCAGTCTGAGGGCCTGCTCCACGTCTCCCACTGCATGACCAAAAACACTGTAACTCATCATGTCTGTGTGTGTTTGTGCAGATCTTTGTGTGTTGGTGACTTACAGGGAATGTTAGTGGCTCCTGGAATAAATCCTGCTTCCAGCTCGTTTGGTTCACGAACATCAAAGAGCTGGATGCTTCCAGTCGACATCATTTCCTTCAGCTGCTCGTACGTCACAACATCGTCTGAAACACACGACAGGTGAGAACACATATATATATATAATATACATATATAATATAAATATATATATTTATTTTTGTTTTTGAAGCGTCTTATGTTCTCTATATTTTTTAAAAAAAAATACTGTAAAAACAGTAATATTATTAAAATTTAAAATAACTGTTTTCTATGTGAATCTATTTTAAAATGTACTTTATTCTTGTGATGCAAAGCTTAATTTTCAGCATGTCTACAGTAACACGATCTTCTGGAAACTAATTAAATTTCATATAAGTTACAACGAAACAATTAAGATAAAGGATATGTATATAGCGAATATAATTAACAGGGTTGTGCAGTCGAAATATTCATTTTAAATCTATTTGTTTAATTTATATATTTTATTACATTTAAATTATTATTTTGTGAGTTAGTGAATTAACATTTTGTTATGAAATTCTTTACTTTGCCCTCCAAAACTAATTAACAGTGGAAACAATGCATCATCATCAAAAAAATTACTTGTGTATTACTTAACGGATCATAGTGTAGATTCTCATGGGAATCTAGACTCCCACCCAAATGCTGATTCAGTAACCAATGAATCAATAACCATAAGGATTCCAGTAATTCATCAAACTAAATAAATATACTCTGTGTAAAAGTAGTTTTTTACTCTTACTCACAAAAATAAATAAATAAATGCAGCATAGGAATAAGATATAGTAATATATGCTATGCTGAATATCACAAGCCAGTCGAGACCATGTATGGATGAAAGTAATAATAAAACTAACCATATAAGTATATGTAATTAAATAATATTATTCTGTACTTAAATGTTTAATTACACTGTAACAAGGACACCTTAAAATAAAGTGTAACCCAAAAAAATTATATTTTTATGAAAATGTAAGAAATTAAGAACATTCCAGGACGATGTTAAGACAATATTTGCAAGACACTTAAATATGAATTAAATTAATATGAATTAATTTAATTCATTATGAAATATGAAATCTGCATCTTTTAATTGGCTGGGAAGAAGTTTGATGTTTTGTTGATGTTGTGTTGAAGTCATGATATAAACTCAAAAATACTAAAATAATAGGTAATTGTGACATAATCAAAAAAAAATTTAACAGTTTAATTTAATTTTTAATTTAACTTTTTGTCATGTTTTAAAATTTTTTATCTCATTATTATGACTCAGTATGTCATAATAAGGACTTTTCATCATAATTTGTCATAATTTCTCTGTTTTATCTTATAATTAGGACTGTTTTCTCATAAATATGACTTTTCAATCTCATAACGCTAACTTTCTCATAATTAACATTCTTTAAACAATTTTATCTCATTCAATTTAGCTCATCATTTTGACTTTTTGTCATAATTATGACATTCTATGACATAATTGACTATTTATCAGATTTTTTTTTAAGAATTTCTACTTTTTGTCTTATGTTTATGTAATAATTTCGACTTTTTATCTATGGTATGCCATAATTTCGACTTTTTTCTGTATCATAATTTTTACTTTTATATCATAATTTCTTCTTTTTATCTCATAATTTTAACTTTTATCTAATCATGACTCAGTGTGTCAGAACTTTTCAATTCTTTAATTTTTATGTTTATGTCATAATTTCTACTTTTTATCTACGGTATCTTATAATTCTGACTTTCTATGTTACACCTGATTTTTTATCTGATCATTTTTTTGTCAAGACTTCTACTTTTTGTTTCATAATGATTAGAGTATCTCATAATTTTGATTTTTCGTGTGATAATTGACTATTTTCTCATACTTACAACTTAGTATGTCGTAATTTTGACTTTTCATCCCAACATGACTTAATGTGATAATTTTATCTATAATTTTTACTTTTATGTGTATATATAAAACTTTACTTTTATGTCATATTTTCTACATTTATCTCAAAATGTTTACTTTTTATTTCATCATTAATCAACGTGTCATAACTTTTAACTCTTTTTTGTCATTATTTTTTTGCGTTTATGTCATAATTTCTCATCATTTCCACTTTCTATATCATAACTGCAACATTTTGTCTCCTACTTCCAATTCACCAAATCACTTTTTTCTCCTTATGTGACAGAAAACTGCTTTTATAGACATCAGGCAGGATATGGCAAAGCCAATTCGTTCATCATATGATGCAACATTAAACTTTCATTGACCCATGAGTCACTGACCATACGTGTCAACTCACATGCTTACTGTGTAGACAGGTGTTACTTTTCTCACGTTCGGTAAATGCATACAATTATTTTGTTTCACATATGTGAAATACAAATATATTACATATTAAAGTAGATTTTAAAAACATTTCTCTGATATTTTCAGCATTTTAGACATTATTATTTTGTCATTAACTCAGATAAAGTGAGAGCTAAATACTTTTACCTGTATTTAGGGGTCGATTGTCAGATGTTTCGGTCGATTTATTGCAGTTGTCAGCTCCATTACCACACTGATCTGCTGAGACAGACAGAAGCAGGAGCGCCACTAAAGCGCACACACCTGACCTCAGGTGCACCACTGTGTTCATCTCTATCGAATTCAAGATAAGATACGTGCACTTTTAAGTACAGACAGAATTAAGTCTAAAAACTTCAGCTATGACTGATCTTAAGCAGCGTCTTGACTGAAACGATTACACGGACCCGAGTGTAGCTGATACCGTTTATCGTGAAACATGAATCACATTTTCCTCCAGGCGGTGCTTAGAGGCTCAAAAGCCAATAGGGGATGGGGGCGTGACATCACGGCTCTAGCGGCGTGGTGGCTGATGGGAAAAATGGCCATATTGTGAGGCCACTTGTTGTGACACGCCAAGGAAGTTTTAGTCATGGGAAGAATCTGTTGCGTTGTTGGATGTAATGTCCGTTTACACGATCGACTGGGCAAAAAATAGACAACGGACTTTCTTTTTATTGTTTTCCGGCCTGCAAACAGAAT
Source organism: Cirrhinus mrigala (assembly GCA_036247105.1). Lineage (NCBI taxonomy): Eukaryota > Metazoa > Chordata > Actinopteri > Cypriniformes > Cyprinidae > Cirrhinus > Cirrhinus mrigala. The sequence goes on from CM070011.1 coordinate 44,151,871, forward strand.
GAAGGGAGTCATGATGTGTCCGATGTAGCCAAGCGGATTGGTTGTGCACCGCTACTAAAGCCATGAAGAGCTTGGAGGAGAGCAGAGCGCTATTATCATCAGTTATCAAAAGAGGACGCGTTATTGGTTTCAGTGTTGTCACCAGGGCCGCATTAAGACCTCACTGGGCCCTGGGGCTATGACTTACTGCAGCCACCCCACCATTTTTTACAGTGTAATGAGTGATTTCTTTCTAATGTTTGACACAAATGGCAACTATATTAGGCTGCTTTAGAGTAATAATTTACACAAACATGTAAATTCTGTTGTTGTTCTAAACCTGTATGAGTTTCCTGCTGTTGGACACAAAAGAATATAGTTGGAACAATACTGGTAAACAAACAGTTGCTGAACCCCCTGATTTCCATAGTATTAACAAAACAAACAAACAAAATAAACAGTATTGGGGTCACTGGGGACCAGAAACTTTCTGGTTACAAACATTCCTCAAAATATCTTCTTTCATGTTAAAGAGAGCAAAGAAATTCAAGCAGATTTAGAACAACTTGAGGTTGAGTAAATGATGACAGTATTTTCATTTCTGGGTGAACTATCCCTTTAAAATCTTATCATCAGAGATGGCAACAGTACACACATCCTTCACTCAAGTAGAAGTAGAGATACTCATGTTTAAAAAACCCTGGTAAAAGTAGAAGTACTGACTACACTTTTTACTTAAGTTAAAGTAAAGAAGTATGGGCTCAGATATGTACTTAAGTAAAAAGTACTCATTACTACTACCTGTTTCAGTGTCACGCTGGTAACTGGACCTCACATCATACTGACACATTAATACAAATTAACTTAAATGAAAATTTGTTAGCTAATGAATGCATCAAGGCTAAACAACCACCATGTAGAACAGGGCCGGACTTGGACAAAATTTCAGGCTGGGAAATCTCACACTCATCCAGAGCATTCCATACACCCACAACAAATTCTGAAACCATGGACAACCGTATGGTTTTTTTGTTTGTTTGTTTGTTTTTTTGTATGGTCATTATATTTAAATAAATGTTTAAAACCTTAGGCTGGGGCTGTGCAAAATAAGAAAAAGTCTCTCTCTTAAACTTCCATTTTCCTTTCCAGTCTCTTCATTTTCCATGATATCTCTCTGCATCTCACTTTTTGTGTGTTTGCTTTTTCCACTAATTTTCTTGTACCTGTCACTTTTCCCATCAGCCATTTACTGTTATGAGAACTGGCTCCACCTTGATGCAAATTCATAGTTTCATATTTTTCTCCTACCAAAATTAACCATGGTTTATTACAGCGAAAGTATAGTAACCATGTTTTTTGTTTTGTTTTGTTTTGTTTTTGGCAGATTGATTACAATCTGTTTTCATTTAACTACAACCATAGTTTTACTACACATCTCATGGTTAGACTATGGTTAGTGTAGCAAAACCATGGTTCATTTGTGGTTACCATGGTTTAACTATAACCATGGATTTTGGTTATAATTTTTTTATAAGGGTTGTGTTGTTATCTGCCCAAGCTCCCTCTGAACGTATTACAAAACGATGTTTTTTTTAACTTTTGTTTGCTAAATTACTAATGTATTGTACAGTAATGATGTCCTTTAGCATAGAGTATTTTGAGTGATGATAGCAATTTAGTTTAGTTTCGTTTACTAGTGCTGTAGTTTTGTCTTTGTTTACTTAGTTAAGCATTAAACTTCTAGCAACTCTTAGCAGCCTGTTTACAGATGAAACTGACCTGCACTTGAAGTCCTGAACAGGTCAGTAGTTTTGCCTCTATGATCCACCCGGGCGCTTCCACTCCATTCTCGAGTCAATTGCAATGATTACTCTGATAGAAACCGTTTGGCGGAGACGCGGAGCGCGCGCGAGCCAAATCGCGTTGCCAGTCAAGACTAACCGATCCATGATTTATTAGATTTCTGTTATTGAACTTTGATCCACCAAATGCTAATTAAAACTAAAGTAACGAGCCTGGTTTTAAAATGTAAGATGTAAAAATGTATTTTATTGCTTAAAATGCATTCAAATTAAACGCTCAGCCTACATCATGACACGCAAAACGACTGACATATTTCTACCGGGTTCTCTCTCAACCCATAAGCGAATATACTTTGTTCAAACACTAAAAACAAAATACATCCAACAAGTTAATAATCAAACTGATCTAATATCTGTGGGAACGATGACGCTGTTTCTATATGCTCCTTGTGTCTGGTGTTTCCACAACTTCCACTCCATTATCAGCTTTACTAAAATAACCCAGCAGGGGAACTAACTCAGCCCCCTTTACAATGGTGTTTTTTTTTTTTTTTTTTTTTTTTTTTTTCCCAAGTAAAAAACTTTACATTTGTACTTATTGAAGATTGTTTCATTGCGTAGGCTACCATTTCCAGATTATGCCAGAACGAAGTTAAGAGAGGTGAATGCGTACATTAGGAGCAGCGATCACCTGATAGATCCGTGCATGCATGGTCCTTCAAAAGTAAAATATAGAATATATGCAATTGATTAGTAAACCAAATTCAAACGTGACGATTTAATCTCTAATGGCAATATGGAGTTTACGGAAAAGCTCCTAATTAGCCTTTTTCACACTTCCGTGTTTCTGGCTTCCGGATTGGCGCTTGCAGGGTAAACGTTTTTCCGGTGACAGCAGCGGCCGTACTGAACAAGAGTAAGTTCGGGAATCAAAGTCTATTTTTACAAAGTAGATACTATGATACTATGATATATACCGGTGTTTTACTCTATAAATAGCAAACATTTATTCAAAACCTTTGTGTCAGCGTCTGGTCATCACAAATACTATGTTTATTTAATTATGAATGTTAGCACTTATAATACAGTACAGTTTTAAGTTTTGCCGTACTGTCTATTTGGTGCTGGCTGTGCATTATGACTCTTAACATCATTTTTTTTTCGCGATTAATATTGTTATTATTATTATTATGAAAGTAATATTGTATTTTCTACTTGCTCTCCTTTGCATTAATAACTTTAGGGTGTAAATGTACGTTGCATAATGTGCCCAGGGATATACATAATAAAATAATATAATACTAAATAAGACATGACTCCGATTAATGGCTTTATTAGGGGCCAAGCACCGAAGGTGCGATGGCACCTATTGTATCCGTTAGTGTTCCTATTATTCTTCTTCTTCTTCCGCTCTGGAAGTCTATGGCAGCCCATAGAACCGATTGCGGGAAAGTTGTGAAATTTGGCACACTGATAGAGGACAGTCCCATCATTGACCATAGCAAATTTGGAGCCTCTAACTCAAACTCTCTAGCGCCACCACCTGTCCAAAATTTCAATAATTTTATGCTAATAACTTTTGAACCATAAGGCACAGAATCAAAATTCTTTTTTTCTCTGAATCCTTGGCTCATGCCGAGTTGAATGAAGTCCAAAATTTAAAAATCGTAAGGTTTAGTTTTTTTTTTCTATAAATTTTTGTTCGTAAAACATACTTTTTCGAACTCGTCCTAGACGATTTGTCTGATTTTCACCAAAATTGGCGCAGATCATCTTCAGACCATGCTGGCAAAAAGTTATGGAATTCAAGTTGATTACTCAAACCGTTTTCGAATAACATGCGAATGATTTTTACGAAAAGCATGCAAAAATGGATGTGAGGCTATATCTCCGCAACGGTTTGTCATATTGAGACCAAACTTGGTCTCACCAAGTTATTACAAGCATGACTTGAGGCTACCTGCAGTGTTTCGGCACAGTGCCACCTAGTGGTCAGGAGGTATGAAAAATGGCTATTTTTGCTTATAACTTCTGAATGGTTAGGCCAAAAATCATGAAACTCACCTCGTTAGATTCGGTGCATCATGCCGAGTCGAACCATATCCAATTTTCCCATGTCAGCCAATTTGGGTGTTGGCCATATTCAATTTTGTCCAAAAATGCTATATTTTACAAACGCATTGACGTATCGTTACGAAACTCGGTATGTGCCTTCGGCACCATGCCCTGACAGTACTCAAAAAGTTTGGGGGCAGCGCCACCTTGTGGTCAAAAGTTATAAAGAAATTTACAAAAATGCTAATAACTTCTGCTTACATTAGCCTATTGTAATGAAACTGATGTCAATAGATTCCTTGGGTCAAGCCGAGAACATTGATACCCATTATGCCATAATTGGATGAACTTCCTGTCCGCCATTTTGATTTATGTTGAAAACCTACTTTTGCGAACTCCTTCTAAACTGTTAGTCCGATTTTCACCAAATTTGACTCAGATCATCTTCAGACCGTGCTGACAAAAAGTTATGGATTTCGTGTCCATGCTTAGTAGGAAACGGTTTTCGTTTAGCGCATCAACGAATTTGCTGGAAAGATGCCAAACTACATCTGAGGCTGTATCTCTGCAAAGCTTTGACATATTGACACCAAATTTTATATGTGCTATTGTCACCACACCCTGACCACGCCACATGAATGTGGTAACAGCGCCACCTACTGGTCAGAAGTAATACACCATTCATTAAACATTAATAATGAAATTTCCAAAAATGCTAATAACTTGTGATTGCATTAGCCTACTGTAATAAAACTGGTCTCAAAATATTCCTTGGGTCATGCTGACAACATACATACCAATTATACCATACTTGGCCGAACTTTCTTTCCGCCATTTTGATTAATGTACGAAACGTACTTGTTCGTACTCCTCCTAGACCGTTGATCGGATTTTCACCAAAATTGAGTCAGATCATCTTCGGACTGTCCTGACTCAAAGTTATGGATTTCGTGTCGATAGAGTAAACCATTTTCGTACAGCGCCACTACAGATTTTAGGCTTGATGCCAAAATGATTCTGAGGCTGTATCTCTAAAGCTTTGGCATAATGACACCAAAATTTGTGTGTGTCATTGTCACCTCACACAAAACGCATAACGTAAATTTGAAAACAGCACCACCTATTGGTCAAAAGTGATAAGCTATTAAATTATATTATTGGTTGTATTTATGATTTTTCAGCCATTTCAACTGATATCATCCTAAAATGACTTTAGTTACTCATTGTTACTGTCGGTCTGTTGCTCATTGCCATGCTTAGCTCTTCATTCTGCCTCTGTTGTGCTTGGCCCCGCAATTGCTGCTTGCAGCTATATTTCCTTTTGGATCTGGATTACGTTGTTGTATTGAGTTTATGCATCATCCGGACTCAGAATTGTTTCATTTATTCTTGGGGAAATGTGCATTTGGATATAAACGCTGTCATAATTTACCATGATGTAGTGATTCGAGGGAAATGACGGAGTAAATTGAGAAAATACGCTTAAATATACCGGAGATGGAGAACAGAAACTATAGCTGGCGCTATGTTGCGCATATATTATATTGACGAGTACCGGTCTGAGTGCCCATATAAATTACAAACAATTAAAATGTTGTTTCTTTGTTGATTATATAACAACTTGGAAAGCAGACAAAAAAGAAAAGGTAAAAGGCATTATTTGAGACAAGAGCATATTAATATAATAGGCACAGACCTGTAGCGGAACTGACTTTACCCTGCGCTGACGTCACTTCCGATTTTTGTGAAAAAGGCTAATAGAGCTAATGGTGAGGGCATGGTGAGGCTTTGGTGAGCGGTGCTACCCATGGCCTGTCAATCAACTCCACAGCCAATCACAGGCCCCCTCCTTGCTCGGGCCCGGGGCTTCAGCCCCGCCTAGCCCAATGGTTAACACGGCCCTGCCTGTGTTACATGAAGCTTGTCTCCAAGAGAAATCTGCATGTTTTGTTGGCGGAAGAGCTTTTGTAGCCGGAACTGAAATTAATCTAACATGATGGATAAGGATCATGGAATTTTATTTTGTGCAACTCTAACTAGAGTTGGATAATTGCTTATTTTGGATATGAGCCGTCCTGGGATTCGTGAGTTTTAAGTGGAAGTTTTCTTTTGTCTTCAAGATTTTATTATTTTATTTTTATCAAAGACATGCCTTGTTGCTGTATTTTGATTTTTCCCAACATATTGGACGAGGACTTTTGCTAACTTTACTAGATTTGGATTGTTGCCCTTTCATGCCAACAAAGGATTTAGACATTTGCTTTAACAACATTTTTTTTTTTTCCAAAGTTTTTGTTTTATTTTTGACAGACTATTTGGTCAACTTTTTAGGTTCTGATTCGCCTTTATAACAGTCTAAACGCGGTTCTTGTAAACTCGGTTCTTTTTTGTGGATCCCGTTTTCACTTTCACATTCATTCTGTCATTGTCTATAGTTACATTAAATGCCAGGGGGTTAAGAGAATGTATTAAGCGGAAAGCTTTGTTTCTATTTGTTAAACAACACAAGACTGATTTTTGTCTTTTTTTTTTTTTTAAAAGAATCTCATTCGACTTCTTATGATGTGCGTTTTTGGAGAACACAGTGGGGAAACGACATCTGATGCGCACATGGAACTGAGCGCTCTGCTGGTGTTGTCACTTTAATGAACAGATTCACCGGGGAAATTTTGCATACAGAACGTGATGGGTCACGTGTCAAATCCTCAAAGTTCATGCTGTTTTGTTAATTGCGAATGTTTATGGATATAGCTCTGAAAATGCTCTGAAATGAAAATGACAGTTTACTTGGAACTTTAGAGGAATATATTCTTATGGGTTTGTCACAATTCCCAAATCTAACCTTAATTATAGGGGGTGATTTTAATATTGTTTTGGATGGGCTACTTGATTATTTTCGACCAAGAACATCTTACCTCAGAATGAAAATCTTAAACGTTTTATGGAGGAATTTAACTTGGTTGACACCAGGGGCTTCTAGGATTTGAAAATATCTGGGGCTGGCGGCAAAACATCAGGGGCTAGTAGTGGTGGATGGGAGCTCACATCATACTTACGTATGATGTATGTATGACGTACGTATCATACTCTAACGTATTGTTAGACACAGGTGGGTGAACCTGGATCCTTCTAGGGAACTTTACAAAAATATATTACATAAATAAAATAAGACATTTATATATTTGCATGCAAAATAGGGGCCCATTTTTATTTTAATTAATTTATTTATTATTTTTACCAAATTCCTTTTTTCTTTTTCTTTTTTTCTGGACTCCTTTTTAGTGGTTAAATTTAATTTTATTAATCAAAAAAGATGTCTAATTAACTAAAACAATGAAACTTATACAATTTAAAGTCAATTTATCAAAAATTAAGTTATGTTTAGGGCCCTATGAAATGTTTTATTTTTTCTCACCTTATATTTATGCATATGTTTAAAATACCTTATTGTTACCAAATTTGTTTTAGCATGTTTATTTAAATGCATAAAACAACTTTTATTTATTTCTAGAACAGCCTTATGAAATGCTGTGTTGTGTATTTAAATTCTTCTGGTTATGAAATATTAATTTATATTTTAATTAATGAAAATTACATTTTTCTTTATTTTTGGCAAATAAAGGGGATGTACTATTAAAATGTAAAAGATGGAAGAAATATTGTGTAACAAAGTTTTATTAATTTTTCAACAGTAGTAGTAGTAGTGTAGGTACGTACATTCTACTGGATGATAGTGAGGTATTTCTGGCACAATATCTACAAACTAAACCGAGCCTTTATTTTGACGGGTTTCCGTGAATACCTTTATATTTCTGTGAGCATATAACTGTGGTTTACTTAAATGAAACGGTGAAGTGCTCACGAAATACTCTCAGAGCACCTGGAGATGTTGTTCATGCATTTTCTATGACAGACGCTGAAATTATATTTACAGATAGTCCATATCGCGATTTGAAGTGTAATAGCCGGCTTTTGATTCATTCATTCAAACTTAGACAAATTCAGTGAATTCCTCGGAAATCATAGGGCGATACAAAAACATTCGGGGCTAGAGCCCCGAATTATTAGCCCTAACGACGCCCTTGGTTGACACATGGAGGTTGAAGTGTCCTAATTTATCGCTGTACAATTGGAGCAATAGATTTAGCAGCAGACAATCTCGTGTAGATTATTGGTTGGTATCTATGAATCTGTTTTCTTCAGATATTTCTTTTAATGTGATTCCTTCACCTCTCAGTAAAAGCTGTTGTTATTTCTATTAACCTCGAAAACTCTTCATATTCTTTGTGTAGAAGTTCATTTTGGAAACCCAATAGTTCATTGCTGCAATTTGATAATATTAAGATAGAAGTTATAAAGTAAAATATAATTTTATATTATTGGCACAAAGCACTTTTAGAAAAGAAATTCTGCAGTAATTAGGAGCTACTCAAATTTGAGACTGCCAAGTACTTTAGAAAGCAGGGAAGCTAAATGGCAAAATTGTCTGGACAATTAATTACTCTTTAATAATGGCATTAAGTAATTATAAAAGACATTATAAAAGTGTGCAATTAAAATAAGAAAAGTTATTATTTATATCATCGGACTACACCAATCAGAGAGAACGCTTAGACTCCTAAGCCACGCCCACTATTGTCTTTCTACTCCTTTTGGTGTTGGTCCCACCTCAGACTAAACCAAAATATAAACGGAAAGAACCGTGATATATCAGATATCATAAATTAAACATAAATCTGTTTTAGTTTGTGTTGTTAAAAGTGAATGTGACTAGTCAATATGAAAACTCCTGTAATAGAGCACCATCTTGTGGCTCAATTCTGACTAAATTTCTTGTACATAATTTTCCACATGGCTGGTGAATTATAATTGGTTGTAGGAAACCGAATTTGTTCAAGTAGTGCATTCAAATTCTTGTCACAAAGTGTGTGCATCTGAATTTATTTCAATTTGAAAATCCCTGTTATTATACCGTTCGTCCATCATTGGTTTCTTCAGTGCTTGATTATGAATTCAAAGTTTTAATATTTTGAATTAAATTTTATTTTTGTATTTTCCATTTTCATTTTAATTTTAGTTAAGGTTTTAGCAATTTTTTTTTTAATAATTTAAACAATGTATTTTATGTTTTACATTTTATTTCAAGTAACGAAAATGTTTTTATGATTTTAATATTGATAGCTACAATAACCCTATTTTATAGTGTTTGTGTAAGATATTTTGAAAAACATGAATGTATCACAAATAGCTTAACATATTTTTTAGCTGGGTCTATTGCTGTAAAGTTTGCGCTGACAAAATTATATTATGGCATAAAAGCAACCAAATGATCAATGCAATATTCATTATTTATGTTTTATTATTTTCTTTTATTTATTTATTTTTTTTCCCAAAAATATATAGACACATCTGAGATTTAATGAAATATACATTTTTGGTCTGCGCTGTCATTTTAACAGTCAAGTGCTGCAGAAATTTCAGTCATTGTCTTCACGGCCCTTCACAGAGCGGAAATAAGCTTCATTTACTGAGGTTCCAGCTCAATCCAATCCAAGTCTATTCTTGTAAATGTATTCTATTCTCATCTACTGAATGATAAAGTCACACTTCTCATTTATTATCCGACATCATGATTATGGATAAATATACACTGTAAAATGTAATTAGTTGACTTTACTTGTAAAACGTGTGGAAACTGATTACCTTAAAAAAACTAAGTAAAGTGAAATAGGAATAGTATGTTGTACTGACAAATGCTTACTTAGTATAGTTTACTTACACAAGAGTTGTAGTAACTAACAAAAAACTGTTGAGAGTACTTGATTCTTTACTTTAGGTTTACTCTTGACTTAGTATAGCTACTCACTGACTCCCAGAGTGCATTGCGACATGAATAAATTATGCAATTGCTTTGCTTTACTATTGTTGTTTGTATTTGCCAATTTCATTTGCTGTCTTGTGTCAGTACTTCAGTCTTCAGTATCACATGATCCTTTGGAAAATAATTACATTTCATATGTTACAATGAAACAATTTAGATAAAAGGATATGTATGTAACAAATATAAATAACAGGATCGTGCAACTTATAGAAATATTAATTTTAAATATATTTGTTTAATTTAAATATTTTATTACATTTAAATTATTATTTTGTGAGTTACTGAATTAACATTTTGCTATAAAATTCTTTATTTTGCCCTCCAAAATTGATTAACCCTAGAAACATTGCATCATCATCAAAAAATGACTTGTGCATTACTTAATAGGTCATAGGGTAGATTCTCATGGGAAGACTCCCACCCAAATCAATAATCATCAAGGGTTTGTCCCAGTAATTCATCAAATTAAACAAATATACTCTGTGTGAAAGATGTTTTTTTACGCTCGCGGTGATTTCAGCATTTGACCGTTCCATTTTAGGAAAACTAGGCAAATCAATGCCATTAATAACCGAGCGCACCACTGATGCTGGCGCGCGCGGTAAATCACGTCCGCGCGAGGAAAACAGATCTACACGCGAGGAAAGACGCGTGAAAAGACGATCCATAATTCATGCGACATGAGACATGGCTTCATCAACAGACCAGATGCATATAAGTTGTAATTTATTTATTTTTTCTATAAATATAACATATCTGTTTTAATGAAAATGTAAATTGTATATAGAATGCATCAGGGGTGGGCAATTAATTTTCCCAAGGGGTCACATGATAAACTTGGGCGGTTGCAGAGGCCCGACCAATACACTTAACTCAGTTCTGCCCGGTATATTTTATATCTCTTTATAAAAATAAATGAATGAATAAATAAATAAACATTAAATGAAACATTAATCAAACAATGAAAATGTGGAGCACATATTTATATTACTATTTAATGAACATTCACGAAAGAAAAAAAAAAAAAAAAAAAAAGTTTAAAAGTGTTTCAAAAACTACCATCACAACTTTGTACAAAGAAGCAATTATTTCAAAGATTAGCATGACGCAGTTTCAGCGTTATGGATGTGACATTTGCAGTCAAAACCTGAAACATAAATTATCATAGAATGTATAACTTGTACAATCTATTTATATTTTTCTAAAACCCTGAGAAAAGTATCAGTATAAAAGCAACAATATCTGCCGGATGGAGAAAAGGTTGGCAATTTACAAAATATAGGCTATATGCCTTTTTTGTTTTCTTCAATAAATTCGTGTTTTGTTTCTGAGGAAAAAATCAATGTTACGGACGTGACAGTTCTGAAAGCGGAATTTATCCAGAAATCCATATGAAATGCTTTAAAAACGGAGACGCCTTTAGAGAGAAATGCAACCTTCATACAGATTACATAATCAGGGGTATTTGATTTTGTTTTGAATTTGTTTAAAAGTAGACATTTTAAACTTTATATCTATAGATATATTTCTCATGTATGTGAGACAGTCATACGATGAGTTTCGGTTCTTTTTTGCGAGGCGCTTCAGAGACAGAGATGGCAGAAAGCGCGTCCTGTTTGTTCTCATTACTCTACAAAAGCAACGTTTGTCGTTATTGTGAGTTTACAGAAATAAAATTAGTTTCATTATCAGGAAAAATACAAGTGATCGCGCGGACGCTTCTCTGTTATGCATTAGGTGAATTCCACACTCCGCATAAACAGGTTTATTAAAATAAATCTTGACCAGTCTACATCCGAGACAGATGCAATTATAACATAAATTGAAGGCTATTTTACGTTTTGAAATGATCTGACGGACTGATGCCGCTTGTTGATCATTATTAGTTGTTGTCCATCAAAGATATCGCTTTTAAAAAAAATAAAATAAAATTTTAATTACTAATTTATGAATTAAATAATTAAGGTAGGTACAAAATAGGTTAAGTAGAATATGCTGAATATATAATATTTTACAAATATTTATAAAAATGCTAGCCTATGCGAATAAGACTGCAGTTTCACATTTTCGTCTGCATAACAAAGTACATTATTTTTAACATGCAATGATACGAAATAAGACCAAACAAGACCTGTAATGAAGAATATCAGAAAATATTTAGACAAAAATAAGAAAAAAGAAGAAGAAGAAAAAAAAAAGAGAATCTCTTATGGCTAACGGCAAACTCACATTTCTTGAAAGCTGTATGATCACGAACACATTTGAGATACGGTTACACGAACCGACGTAATTGTTAATAATAATAATAATAATAATAATAATAATAATAATAGCACTTTGAGAATAAAAGCAGTGCGGTTGTATTGCGTGCACAGGCGTCCAATCACAGCTGACTTCCGGAAAAGAGGAGGTAACCAATGGTGTTTGAGATTACAGTTAAAATAGCAAGTCCCGCCCCACGACTGACAAAAATAAAAGTGTTCGCGCGAGCAGGAGAGAGAGGATTGAGCGCGAGGATGTGGAAATGATCACGCGCGCGCGAGGGCTTGTATTGCGCGCAGAGAACATGTCACGCGCGCGCGAAGGTTTGACAGGAGCTCGCGGTTCCCGTTTCCTCGCGTGTAGATCTGTTTTCCTCTCGCGGACGTGATTTACCGCGCGCGCCAGCATCAGTGGTGCGCTCGGTTATTAATGGCATTGATTTGCCGTCATAAACTAGCGTTATATCATATACACACACAAATGTAAAGGTAAACACGGCAACCCGCCAAAATAAAATTCCTGTTTAACTTGAAGACATTGTGCCAGAAATATATTACTACTATTACTATTACTACTACTACTACTACTACTACTACTACTACTAAAATGAAACAAATATTATTTTTTATGGTATAATCACACATTTCTTCCATATTTTAATTTTAATAGTAAATTCCCCTTTGTTCGCCAAAAAAAGTTAGCTTAATTTTCAATAATTAAAAGATAAGTGAAATTAATGTTTTATGCCTTCATTTGATAACCAGAACATTTTAAATACACTACACAGAATTTCTGAGGGTAAAAAAAACCTTTCATAAGGCTATTTTAAGAATAAATTTGAATAAATTAAGTATGCATTCAAATAATTAGACATGCTTTGATAACAATAAAACATATGGCAAGAAAAAATAAAACATTTCATAGGGCCCTAAACATGTCATTTTTGTTAAACCTTTATTAAATTATTGTGAAATTGTATGCGTTTCATGATTTTAATTAAGTAGACATGCTCTTTGATTAATAAAATTGAATTTACCATTAAAAAGGAGTTGAGAAAAATTTTAATGGAATTTGGGAAAAAATAAAACAGATTTCATAGGGCCCTGTATAAGAATAAGTAGTAATATATGCTATGCTCACAAGCCAGTCAAAACAATGTATGGATGAAAGTAATAATAAAAAAAACACTTTATTTTAAGATGTCCTTATTACATGTACATAATAACAATTAATTATGCATATATTACATGCAAGTAACACTAAGCCAAACCATAATTCTAACCCTAACCATATAGTAAGTACATGTAGTTAATTAATATTACCCTGTACTTAAATGTTTAATTACACTGTAACAAGGACACCTTAAAAAAGAGTGTAACCAAAAAAAAAAAAAAATAAACTTTTTTTTTTTTTGGAAAATGGGCAAGAAATTAAGAACATTCTAGGACAATGTTAAGACAATATTTGCAAGTCACACACACATTTGCATTAAATATGAAATCTGCATCTTTTAATTGGCTGGGAAGAAGTTTGATGTTTTCACTGCCAAGCTACACTTGCAACTTGCCATCAATATCTACCTGCTGAAAGTATACAAGTTTAAAATGATTGTATAAACCTCTGAGTGTTTTCATTCTTTATAGCCCCCTCTTTAGGTACAGAAAAGAATGAATTCTGCAGAAAAACTGCATCTGCACTGGATTCAGATGTCTAAAGCTTATTGGAACTTGTTGAATATGTCAAAACAAACACTGAAGAATTACAAAATGCCAAAACCTGGTAATGCAATCTGGATAATATTTATTTAAAGCAAAACAATATAATCATCGACCTTATAAAGATGTCTATGGAACCCCATTTCAGCCACACAAGGAAACAAAATTGTGACAGTTATTAATATGATTTTTGAAAATGACTTTTTAATCTCATAACTCTTCTTCAAACATAATTTTATCTCATTAAATTTAGCTCATCATTTTTACTTTTTGTCATAATTATGACATTATATTTTATAACTGACTACTTATCTGATAATTTTTTCATAATTTCTACTTTTTGTCTCATGGATCTCAAAATAATATGACTTTTTTCTCATAATTACGACTTAATATCTCATAATTATAACTTATGTCAAAATTTTGGCTTTTTATCCCATTATGACTCAGTGTCATAATTTCATCTATAATTAATACTTTTATGTATATAGAATTTTACTTTTATGTCATAATTTCTAATCTCAAAATGTATAGTTTGTCTTTGTGTCATAATTGTTATGTTTATGTCATAATTTCAACTTTTTATCTATGGTATGCCATAATTTCGTTTTTTTTTTTTTTCTGTCTCATAATTTTTACTTTTATATCATAATTTCTACTTTTTATCTCATAATTTTAACTTTTATCTAAGCCAGTGAAATACAAATATATGACACATTAAAGTAGATTTAAAAAAACATTTCTCTGACATTTTCAGCATTTTAGACATTATTATTTGTCATTAACTCAGATACAGTGAGAGTTAAATACTTTACCTGTAGTTAAAGGTCGATTGTCAGATGTTTCGGTCCATTTATTGCAGTTGTCAGCTCCATTATCACATTGATCCGTAATGTCTGCTGAGACAGACTGACCTCAGGTGCACCTCTGTGTTCATCTCTGTCCAGTTCAAGATAAGATAAGATGCGCTTTTAGGTACAGACAGAATTAAGTCTAAAAACTTAAGCTATGACTGATCTAAAGCAGCGTATTTACTGAGGCGATTACACGGATTCGAGCGTAGCTGATAGTGTATATCGTGAAACATGAATCGTGTTTTCCTCTAGGCGGCGCTTCGAGGCTCAAAAGCCAATTACACTATTAGCCATAACTTTTTCTACAATTGTTTTTGTCACCCCCCGCCTCTTCTGAACACATGGTGTATTCCAGTGACGGCTCATATAGTCATATGATCAACACAACATAAATACAGTTGCAGTGACATTTCTGTGAATTTGACACATTTTGCTGTATCTCGACACCGACCAAAAGCACATTACAGCCATGGATATAATAGTTGGAGGTCCATCCAAGGAGCAGCCAGCCACACCCGAGGTGCAGAAGATCTGCGATGAGGTGAGACTGGACCTTCTGCTTTTGTTTAGATGCTGTAAGTCAGCTTTAACGCATTACAAGTAAAGCGAGTTACGTAATAATATTACTTTTTCAAGTAACTAGTAAAGTAATGCGTTACTTTTGAATTTTTAAGAAAATATCTGAGTTACATTTTTACCCATTTATTGATTGACAAGTCTCCTGTCGGGAAATTGGGAGTAAACATGATGTTACTGTACTTTTTTTTAAGATGTTTTTGTTTTGACTATATTTTAATGACAGTTAAACATGTTTGCATTAAATATGAAATCTGTGTCTTTTGATTCAGGTCAAACATCAGGCAGAAATGAGGGCAGGGAAGAAGTTTAATGTTTTTGTTGCCAAATCTTTCACCTCTCAGGTTGTGGCTGGAACCAACTACTCTATCAAGGTAAGCTTTTCACTGCTATGTTGCAACTTGCATATTGACATCAATATCTACTTTCAAACAGTTCAAAGTGTTTGTAAACTGAGTATTTTCATTCTCCATATCTCTCTCTTCAGGTACAAGTAGGACGTGATCAGTTCATTCATCTGAGTGTTCATGAGCCACTTCCTTGCAGCGGAAAAAAACTCCAGCTGCTCGGGATCTAGACGTCTAAAACTCAAGATCGTACTAAATACTTCTAATACATGCACACTGATAATAAAATGCCATACTGTATACAGAATAGGCTGATATATGTGATATACTCAAATAATGCTGTTACAAAAGGTTTATTCAATTCTACACCATTGAATAATCTCCTGTCCAGTGCCTACTGTATGTAAATGAGTTTTAGAAGACGTTTTTGTTTATCTTTACAAACATTGTATTGTGGTGAGATAATTCCACATGAATCATCATTCCAGATCTGTTTTATATAAAAAAAGTGGAAATTCTAAAATAAAGGGAAATTGGTTTCAAAAATTCAAATTGCAAGTCTTTGTGTTTTTTTTTATACCCTCCAAAAGAATGTTTATGGGAAAATGTTTTATACAAATGTTTTTGTGTTTTTTTTTTTTTTTTTTTTGTGGGTGTCCAAAAAAATACAGTGCATTTTAAAACACTCAACAAAAAGATTGACATAGTCAGATGAATCATAAGCCTTTTGGTTTGAATGGCCTGAGAAATAAATAATGGAGCACCAAAAATGGAGCTCAGGGCATTTTATTTCTTTTTCATTAAAACAAATAATAAAATACAGATTCTCCAATTCTACAAATGTTCAGCATTATCCATCAACTCAAACCAGTGTTATTTTAGTATTAGTGAGATAATATAGTTTTTATTTACATTTTTTTCATTCCATTAATTGATTTTTCATTTTTTCATTTTAAAGTTTTAGTTTTAAACATTTTGTCATATTTCTAATGTTTTTAAAAGTTTTTGAACTGTAAGATTTTTAATGTTTTTTTTTTAAAGAAGTCTCTTCTGCTCACCAAGCCTGCATTTATTTGATCCAAAGTACAGCAAAAACAATACCATTTTGAAATATGTTTACTATTTAAAATAACTTTTTATTTGAATATATTTTAAAATGTAATTTATTCCTGTGATCAAAGCTGAATTTTTAGCCTCATTACTCCAGTCACATGATCTTTCAGAAATCATTCTAATATTCTGATTTGCTGCTCAAAAACATTTATTATTATTATTATTATTATTATTATTTTTATTATTATTATTGTTTTTACTCAGCTATAAACAGCTGAGTAAAATTTTTTCAAGTTTCTTTGATAAATAGAAAGTTCAGAAGAACAGCATTTATCTGAAATAGAAATCATTTGTAACATTATGTCTTTATCATCACTTTTGAGCATCCTTGCTAAATAAAAGTATTGATTTCCATAATTTATGTCTCAAAAATAAATAAATAAATAAATAAAAAATAAATAAATAAATTATACTGACTCCAGGTTTTTGGTATAGTGTATAATGTTACAAAAGCTTTTTATTTCAGTTAGAACGCTGATCTTTGGATCTTTCTATTCATCAAAGAATCCTGAAAAAAGGTACTCAAGTGTTTTAAATATTGACAATAATAATAATAATAAAAAAATATTTCTTGAACAATAAATCTTTACCATGATTCTAAAATGTTAAAAAATAACAAGTATAAACAAAGATTAATCTAAAACATGTAAAATGTTCAACTTGTAAGGTATATAAGTCTTGTGATGCTTTTCTGCTTATAGTAGTTAGCAACCAAAGAGAAGACAATGGAAAAACACGTCCTGTTTCAGACTGAGGCGGTTTTGATGTCACTTTTCACCACAATACCACAAATCCTGTTTCTCACCCTTATAGTCAAATTCACTGTTGCGTCACACTGCATCACATCTACATCTGTGAAAACGCGTTTATACTATTTTATTATAATACTATTACTACTATACTACTTATTTTAGTACTTCAAGTTAAACTTGTGTTATTTTATGTTATCTAGTTGGCATACAATCTAGTTGCACATTTTTGTTTAGTTTAAGCTATTTATATTTTATTTGATTTTCATTAAAGGGGTCATCGGATGCCCATTTTCTTCAAGTTGATATGATTCTTTAGGGTCTTAATGAAAAGTTTATAATATACTTTGGTTAAAAATTCTCAATGGCAGTGTAAAAAACACCTTTTTTTACCTTGCCAGAATCAGCTCTGCAAAAATCATCCTGTTCTGGTCGAGGTTGCTTTAAATGTTAATGTGCTCTGCTCGCCCGCCCCTCTCTTTTCTCTGTGGAGTGACGAGCCTGTTTACTTTAGTCGCATTTAGCCACATTTAGCCACATTTAGCCACATTTAGCCACTAAACTTGCTAACTAACAGGTTATTAGGAAAGGTGATTGCAAAGATTCATAAAAAAAAACCTTATACTCACTTCAGCTGTAAGTGAAGCTGGATCACGAATGATTTGCACGAACATAGACGCATTTAATGTAGATTGGGAGGTGCATTCTCTTCACAAACAAACGTAATCCACTGCATCTTCAGCGGCTCAGATGTCGGGAGTAAATGACGACCACTATGTTCATTATTACATCCAGCAACACAACACCTCAATCGCTCAATCAGCATTATGTAGCATTAGTAGCGCCAAAATTAGGCTGGCAGCGGTCACGTGGTACATCTGTCACTGGTCCAAGTCGTAACTCTCTGAACATTCACAGTTTACAAGTTGTAATTACGAGTTCAGGAGCACGTGAGGGCTTTGGCGTTGATAGTGTTGCCATAGGAAAACATTATTTAAGAGTAGAATGTCACATGTTTTCATCTCAGAATTAGGAGATGGTGTGAATGCAGCATTAGGCAACACCTGGTCTAAAAGAAGCCTGAATAATGGCACTTGATACTTTTTAACATATTTAAATTACAGTAGTAAGGAAATACTGAGTATTATATATTCTGGTACAGTTTATAATGAAAGATTGGTGAAAACATAATATTTTATATATTATCTGTACAAAGTTTTCAGAAGAATAATATGTATGTAGCCTATATGTTAAATGTAGTTGTTTAGTTTAGTTAATTATAGTGTACCATGCGGTACATTTATTTGAAAATGATTGTTGTCATTTACTCTCCACATCTGAGTTATTAGATGCTAAAGATGCAGAGGACTAACCTTACTTTTGTTTGTGAAGGGAATGCGCAGTTGATCCACCTAAAGTGTGAGTATACAGGATTTTTTAAGCATCTTTGCAAATCGCCTTTGTTAATAATGTGCTAGTTAGCAAGTTTTGTGGCTAAATGCGGCTAAAGTAAACAGCCTCAAAGATCAGCTCATCACTCCACAGAAGAGAGAGGTGGGGTGAGGATAGCTCATTAGCATTTAAGGGACCATGCAACACAATGGGCTGATTTCTGCAGAGCTGATTTTGACAAGGTAAAAGGGTGTTTTTTATTGAAGCCCATTTCCGCCACTGAATAAAAAAAAAAAAAAAAAAGGTTATTGCGACTCACAGTTCTGACTTTTTTTTTTTTTTATCAGAATTGTGTGATGCAAACTGGTAATTCTGACTTTTTTCTCAGAATTATGAGATATAAACTCACAATTGCCAGTTATAAACTCGCAATTTGCTCCGTTCTTATAATGTCGCTTAATGTCATTTATGTTAGTTTCGTCATGCTGGATTGTGTTTTCCCTGCTGTTCCAGTTTGTTCCTGTTCCCGTTTGGATTATCTCATTAAAGCACGTTTTGTATGATTTCCTCGTCCCTGCTCCTCCTTCCCGCACACAACCCCTGACAATACACTTTTCATTAAGACCCTAAAGTATCAACTTGGAAAATGGGCATCCGATGACCCCTTTAAACAAACTGGTATAATAATACGGCAGCAGATGCTTAAAAACTGAAACTAAAAATCAAAGTTAACAAGTTGATGTTAAGCAAATGAGTAAATGAGTAACTTTTCTGTTCATTTTTGTACGGTGTACACTACCAGTCAAAAGTTTTTGTACAATAAGATTTTTAATGACTTTTAAAGAAGTATCTTCTGCTCACCAAGCATTTATTTGATCCAAAGTACAGCAAAAACGGTAACATTTTGAAATATGTTTATATTTAAAATAACTTTTTAAAAATGTAAAATGTATTTATTTACTTGCAATATATATATTGTATCAGGGTTTAGCTCCAACTTGCCTCAACACACCTGCTGGGAAGCTTCTAGTGTTGAGCTTGATTAGCTGGTTTAGGTGTGTCTAATTGTGGTTGGAGCTAAATTCCTCCAAGATCAAGCTTAGGCAACCCTGGTCTAAAAGAAGCCTGAATAATGACACTTGATACTTTTTAACATATTTAAATTAGAGTAGTAAGGTAACATTGAGTTTTATATATTCTGGTACAGTTTATAATGAAAGGTTGGTGAAAGTTCTCAGATATATTATCTGTACAAAGTTTTCAGAAAAATAATATGCATGTAGCCTGTGTTAAATATAGTTGTTTAGTTTAGTTAATTACAGTGTTGGGAAGGTTACTTTGGAAATGTAATAGGTTATTACAAGTTACTCGATTTAAAATGTAATAAGCAGTGTAACTTTTCAAATACTTTAATAAAGTAATGTAACATTACTTTTGATTACTTTTCTAAATGTCTAAAATTTTCACCTGTTAATCATTTTGAAACATTTAAAGCAGGCAGAGCTAACCTTACAGCGGCACTCAACACTGATGTCAGACTTTCAAAATCCTTTATCACTTGAATTAAGATTATAATAAGCAGTTTTGGGCAAGTTACTCTGAAAATGTAATTAAATTACTGATTACTCCTTAAAATAATCAAATTACTGTTCTGATTACTTTATTTCAAAAGTAATTAGTTACATTACTAGTTACATTACTTTTTTTCTGTACATCCACAAAATGTACATGAAATAGTAAGCTTGTGTGTTGCATCCCAGCATAAACGCTCCTGATAAAATATTTGTTATTAAAGCATCAACATTCACAAACCACTGTTATTTTAACTAAAAGCAATAGGCTGCTGCATGCGTGGTTGCAAAATGCACGGCGTTTCGAGCAGTGAGTGGATTCTCTGATTGTCCATTGCATTCCAGAAATCAACATTGTTTAACGCTGCAAACACGTGTTATAAACTCTGCCTATTCTTAAGCGTGTTAATCCTTTTTGTTTTATATTAGTTGTTCTTGTTGCTTTTGTGCAATACTTAAATAGCAATTCATTTGTTTTAGATATTTTATGTTTAGATACTTCAGTTTTGCGGGAGTCCCGCAAATCATTTTATTCTATCGCATCCCACACATAGCATCTCTGCCCGCCCGCACCCACACTCGCCCATCAAGTCTTGTCCCGCACCCGCGCCGCACGTCGACGAGCGCGGTGCGGGACAAGACTTGATGGGCGCGGGCGGGCAGAGACTCATGTGAAGACAATGGAAGTTGGTGCGTTGCTCTCTACACCCGGTACGTTCTCAGGTTTTAATGTGCCGTGCTGCCCTTTCAGGTGTTTTAAAATGGATATGGATTTTTTCACTGTTGAAAAGGTTTTCTTCCCCTCTGACAACGCACGATAATGTTCTTTCCTTTGACAGAAATGAACTTAAAATATTGATTGTATTTTTAGCTACAGAGCGCGTACTTTCCTCTCCCCATGCTGACTTTGTTTTTATTGGTAGTATCCGCCTCACAGGCAGTCAAAGTAGGTCTCAGAAGACGTCGCGTGTGCTAGGCAACACCCTTTTTACAGTCTAGATGATAAAACACATTCTGTCTGCAATAATGTAACCAGGCCCGGTTCCAGAACCAAATCACTGAGGGTGCTTCTGAAAATTGTGAGGGTGCTCACAAAAAATATGCATGGAACTGTATGAAAACGGTACCACCAAATAGGACTGAGTAATATAAATCGTCTACACTAGTATCGTAATTGTAGTTTCAACAAATGCCATCTAACATCAAGAATACACTGTGAAGGTTATTACTGCATGCTCATCTAGGAGCAGTTCACATGTCGCGCCTAAAAACGCGTTCTTTCCAAAGCGCTAAGTTACGCTCCCATGGCGTCTGTCGTTACTAGGCAACCATGGCCTGCGCTCTCCATGAAGACAAGTTAGTTTCAGCAAATGATAAATGGCTTTCTAGCACTGCCCTGCTACAAAATGTATTTTAAAAATGTCTATCCCTGTACAGCTATGATCAGCTGTTTCACCGTCTTGGCTGAGTTTTCAATGTTGTTTCTATAAAGGATGAAGCTGATTGGTTGGTTCGTGTCACATGACCCGAGGTGCGCTTTTAACAATTCAGCTTGTGTATTTACAGTATTTTTTACAGAATTTGCAGCGTTAAAACTAGTACACGTTTAACATGATAGCAAGCAAGATATGGAATAAAAAAATGTCCCATTCCATGTATTAATTTTTGTGTTTTATAAATCACGACAAGCATAACAAAATGCTGCATCCCGTTCAGCAGAATATTCCAGCCACTCTCTATTTTTAAACCAAGAGCTACTAAATGAGCGGTTATTTCCACGGCCACTAAAAGTTCGACTTGGGTATTTTTCTAGGCACATCACCTGTAAGGGCTCTTCGTCACCTAAGTCGCTTGGCGCCATCGGCCGCGGCACTTGCTGGGGTCTGTCGCCCGGGTTTGCAGGGGTGTCATGCGGTGCGAGTGAGGTTGTAGGGCGGGGTACGCTGTCGCTGTCATCGGCAGGTGGAGTTATTTGACAGATTAATTGATGAACATCTTGGTCTGAAGATTTCTGGGCTTTCTTTAGCCAATTCCTTATGTCCATAATGCGATTTTTTTAAGTACTTTAAAAAGTTAGCTAACGAATTTCCTGAGCTGGACGCACATTGAATGAATAAAGAGACAGCGTCACACGTCACTTACGCTTCATGATCGCAAACTGAGAATGCTCACAACCAATCAAATGCTGAGGCATTAAAAGCATGATGAAAATAAGATAATTATTTATAAGCTTGTGTGTACGTATTAATTTGGCGAATTTATGTATGTGTGTGCATCTGTCTGCGTGTTCATTAATTTAAAAATTAATACGCTATTAATAATTTTATCTGAGGGTGCTTTTGCTTTTGTTTGGGGGTGCTTAGCACCCTCAAGCACCCCCGTAGAACCGGGCCTGAATGTAACGCAGCAGTAACGCATGCTTGTAACTATACTCTAATTACTAATTTGGAAATGTAACGCGTTAAATTACTCCGTTACCATTAAAGTAAATGTGGAGAAAAAGCATGTCAATAAATGATATCTTTGTTGGACAACAGGTTTGTAAACAGGCTCAAACACACGCAAAACTGCATCGCACACTTGCTACTAGTACAGTTAACGTTATTCAAGGCTCAGATCGATTTTTGTTGCACTGCACAGTTTTTTTTACCAAACCAGTTCCAGATTGGAGCTCCTCATTTAGCGATATACAAGCATGTTGCACACAGAAATATGTCAGTAACTAGACTTTATCATTATTATCGCGGGAAGACTAATTCTTATCGCGGAGAATTTTTTTTACCGGTAAACGATAAGATATTGCCCATCCCTATTTACAGTACTGGTTTGTTAGTTATCTTACAGTGTACAAAACAAAATTGCAGCAGATGCTTTTAAAACAAAAGATCGAGTCCACGAAAGATGACTTCATTAAGAAATTGTACACATATTTATAATTTTATTTATTTATAATTGTACACAATTATTTGTTTATTTTTTATAAATATTTATTTAAACAATTATTTATAAATATTTATTTATTTATAATTGTACACAATTATTTATAATTTTACACAAGAAATTGTACACCCTTGAATTGACTAATATTAAACTGAGTTTTAATATTTTATTAGCGAACCAAATGCAAAGCTTCCACTAAGAAAAATGATCAAGCATATAGCACCCACTTACCCTAATGAGTCTGTGTTATTAGCTTTTACCAGTTGTTATTGGAGAATAACCTTGGAATGTCATGACTGACCAATCAGAATCAAGCATTCCACAGAGCCGTTTAATAATTTAATTTAAAGCACAGCCACCACAAATTCAGACTTAACACCTCTTATTCACTTGTTCTTAGATCATCTTAGATCATTCTGAGGTTAAATTCAGGTTTGAAATCATAACAAGAAATAGTTTAATAGCTATGATACTGGTTTTGAAATCAAATGTTTGCATAGATATGACAAGAAACACTGGCATCTAACAAGGCCTTGGAAAAAAACAATTAATCTTAAAAACTAAAGTATATGCATAAACCTAAATAGGAAATAAAACAGTTATTAAATAAGCATGTGTCCTATTCTGTGTCCTAAACTCCTAAAACTTTTGTGTATCATTTTAGAGCAATCAATGCAGTTTATAAAATAATTCATTTAAATCTGTATGTGGGTGTGTTTGTGTGAAAAAATTCAGATGTAACCCCCTTTTGCAATCATTAACATTTTTCAAAAAATAACTGCAATTTAATTACATATTTTTTCTCAGTAACTATAACTAATTACAATTACATTTATTTTGTAATCAAATTACGTAATTCCCTTACATGTAACTAGTTACTCCCCAACAGCGGTTAAGTATAGTGTACCATTCAGTACATTTATTTGAAAATGCTTGTCGTTATTTACTCTCCACATCTGAGTTATTAGATGCTAAAGATGCAGAGGACTAACGTTACTTTTGTTTGGGAAGGGAATGCGCCGCTGATGTACCTAAAGTGTGAGTATACAGGACTTTTTTTTTGTTAATAATGTGCTAGTTAGCAAGTTTCCTGGCTAAATGCCCTAAAGTAAACAGCCTCAAAGATTGGCTTATCACTCCACAGAAGAGAGGGGCGGGGTGAGCGAGCTCATTAGCATTTAAAGGAACATGCAGCAGAATGGGCTGATTTCTGCAGAGCTGATTTTGACAAGGTAAAAGGGTGTTTTTTATGGAAGCCCGTTTCTGCCACTGAATAAAAAAAAAAAAAAAAAAAAAAGGTTATTGCACCTTATCTCACAATTCTGACTTTTTTTTTTTAGCAGAATTGCGTGATACAAACTCGCAATTCTGACTTTTTTCTCAGAATTGTGAGATATAAACTCACAATTTCCAGTTATAAAGTCGCAATTCTAAGAAATAAAGTTGCAATTGCATGATATAAACTAGCAATTGCGAGTTTTTAAGTCAGAATTGCGAGATATAAACTCACAATTCTGAGAAATAAAGTCGCATTTGCATGATATAAACTCACAATTGCGAGTTATAAAGTTAGAATTCCAAGATATAAAGTCGCAGTTCTAAGAAATAAGGTCAGAATTGTGAGATTTTCTCCTCAGAATTGCACTTTATAACTCGTAAATGTGAGTTTGTATCTCATAACTCTGAGAAAAAAGTCAGACTTGCGAGATGTAAACTCGAAAATTCGAGAAAAAAAGTCAGAATCATGAGATAAATAATTACCTTTTTTATTTTTTATTCAGTGGCAGTAATGGGCTTCCATAGTTTTTTTACACAACCATTGAGAAATTTTATGGTATGTTATAGACTTTTCATTAAGACCCTGAAGAATCATATCAACTTGGAAAATGGGCATCCAATGACCCCTTTAAAACAAACGAAATTAAAGTATAGTTACAAATGCATGCTTGTAACTATACTCTAATTACTAATTTGGAAATGTAACGCAGTTACTAAAAAAAGAATCAAATTACAGTAACGTGTTACGAAGTAATGCCTTACTGCCCAACACTGATAATAAGTAAGGGATAATATACATCTTTATTTTGCAATAACAAATGGCTGGATGTACATTATCCCACTTATTACACAGCTGCTTGCCACAAAACAGGGCTCAAAGCTAAGGATTTTTTCTACTGGTCCGGTTGGGTCAGTGGTTCAAATTGTTACTTGCCCGGTCAAAATTTTCAATGGCCCTGCCACAAAATAATTAAATAGTTGCTGTTATCATTGTTTTTGACTCACATTATCTTTTCTTTTAATAAATCAGCTTATATGACACCAAAATTTTAAATTGTACAATTCTCAATTCCAATTCCAATTTCGATACCACAGCAAAACCTACTAGCCTAATAAACATGAAGTTCAAACATTATTTGTTTGTTCAAAAATTATTTTATTATCATTAATATTTTATTACAAATGAAAAGATGCTTTAGGGGAAAACAGCTCAGACTGACAGAACGCAAACTCTGTCTCTGCCAGCAGGTGGCGCTTATGGAATAACAGTGATATTACGTTTCTTTGGTTACCATTGTAAACAAAGCAGCTCCGTGCTTTATGAACGCTACTTTAAATACATCATACATGGGCAAATGAAAAGAAAACGCCATGTAAACCTTTCTTAAAACAGTCAGTTCCCCTGAGAGATACATTCATATAAACCCCCGTTTCAATATTTAGAATAATATTTCCAATATTTTGTGCATTGTGAACCGTGATCTTGCTCTGCCTGCTACAATATTTTTTTCCTCTTTGCGTTCGTCTTCAGCGTCTCTGGCCTCTGTTAACGGATGTTTAAAGAGTTCGTAATATTTCCACACACATGACATTTTTAAAAATGATTGCATGCAGTTCGTGTGCAAGCCCAGAACGGAGATCGGTTAAAATATGTCTGGTCGATCGGTGCATCTGTACTCTACTGTATTAATTAAATATGGATTGATCATTGTTACAAGCTACAAAGCTAATCGTCAAGTCGAGTATTTGACATACTTTTGTAGGCTATTTGTCCGTCAGAGACGCGTCTCTCTGTGATTGCTTAAAAGTTTAAATTAACAAGGTTTAAAAACGATGCAAATGCTAAACTTTCCTGACGACGCGGCAGTGGCCCGATCGGGCTAGGGACAAAATTGTCAACTGTCCCAAGCGTCTTTCACGCTGGCCCCGGGCCATCGGGCACTCCTTATTGTCCAGCCCTGCAAAAACAAATAATTAGACATGAAACATTGATCTGAGTTGAAAAATTTGAACGCAAAGCTTCGAAGAAGAAATCAGTTGCTAGCAAGCGTCAAGTTCAAACTAGACAGACATTTTTGGGATACAGTGCAGTCATACCACTACTGTTACACAACATTTCACCACATAAATAATTAAGTAGTACTTACAGTTAGGGATGGGCGATATGGGCTTAAAAATATATCACAGTTATTTCTGGTATTTATAGCTATAATGATATCAATGACGATAAATTAGTGAAATCCTGTTTCTTTAGAGAGAAGTATTATCTTTCCTGAATATATATATATTCAGACTGAAATATTATAGCTGGACTTTAAAGTTAACAAAAGTAGTAAAGAAACTAAATTAAAAAAAAACAATTGCTATGTAAATTTCCACTTTACCTGAATTCACCCTAATTCTTTTGATGTTTGCTATTGTCACGAATCTGGTCGGTGTCCGGTTATCCGCTCACCACCAGATGTCACTCTCACCTCACCTACACACTCTGACTGTTGCACCACACTCCGGACTGCATCTCCCATCCACCACCGCACTGATTGCGTCAGCCCCCGTGACCAATCAGGCGTTCTATAAAACCCCGGTCCTTCACAGTGCACTTCATGGATTGTTAGATTGTGATTGTATTGTTCTATGGTTAGCATTTTCCTAGTTTCCTGTTCCTAGTTCCTAGTCTCCAGTGTTTTGCCTTTCGCGCCTGGCTTCCCCGTTTCGACTGCTCGCCGCCTGCCTTCTGGACTCTCGCTCGTGTTATTGGATTATTCTCTACGTCTTGCCTGTGATCTACCTGTTTGCTCCTGTTTCGACCCTGCCTGTACGACCATGTCTTTGTCTGGTTCTGTTAATAAAAGCTGGCATATGGATCCGCTCGCCTCTGGTCTCGTTCATCCCGTAACAGAACAATCCGTCACAACAGGATCCAGCAGCTTCACCCCCGGACATTCAACCGATATGGACACAGACAGGATTTTATTCAGGATCAAACAAGGACCCCGTACACTCGAACAATACATCCGTGAGTTTCTGGCCATTGCCAATCATTCCACCCTCCCGGACTGTACGATTATAGAGATTTTTTGTGACGGCATTAATGAGCCTTTAAAGGCGAAGATGAGACGCGAGGGTCCGCGTTCATCTTTGGCCGCCTTTATGGACTTTGCACTATTGTGTGTGGGCTCTCCGTTTACCGTGGGTGTCGCGGATGGGGAGCGCGACGCCACGGAACCGCTGACCGCCTGGATCGCGCGGGAAATGGCGGCTGTGGCGGAGCGCGCTCGAGCAATGGCGGCGACATTGGTGCCCGTTCACAAAATGGCGGCCGCGCCGGAGCACATTAGGGACTTCAAGCAACAACAGCTGATGGAACGGCAACGGCAGAGAAAGTGCGATTGCGCATGCGCCTTTTAAGTGCTACTTCGTGACGTGTACATTGTAACGGTCTACTACGGGAGTACAGCTAATTTGCCGTAGTCGCTACTACGTGACAGGTTAGGTAAGTAAATTATGTGTTTTATGGCTTGCTGCGTTTTAATTGTGTCTGCATATGATTCTACTATTAGACTTTTAATGAAATACATACCTGTATGCTTTTAACTTAATTTAAGTTTAATGATTTTTCCGTTTGCACAAAGATATGTCTGCAGTTGGCAACAGCACCTCAGGTAGCGATGATGATGTGAAACGAGCAATGTAAGTAGCCCAATCATCCTCTTCAAAACATATATTAAATGTAAAAAAAATATTTTTTCATGTTGATATGTCAAAAGTTAGTTGTCAATATATCTAATTACACTATCTGTTTAAAACGAGCTTGCTACTTCATATGTCTTGTTGATTAGAGCCCCCATGGAGTGGACAGATAGGCATGATATACTCCTCTGTAGAGAAATCCTTCTCATAGAGCCGTACAGGTTCAAGAAGGGCAGCGTTGACAAAGGCAAAGCCTGGTCTACTATAGCTGAAACACTGAATTGTCTCCAAGAATTAAAATTTAAAGTAACACAGAGGTCTGTGAGGGAGAGATTTACCTTAATACAGATGAAATTCAAGACCAAAAATAACAAAGATGAGAGGAGCAGTGGCACATCAACACAAACAACAGAGCTTGATGAGCTTATAGAAGAAATAACAGAGAAAGAAAGAGCAGCAGAGGAGAACTGAGGGAATGATGAGAATATGAGAAAGTTGGAGACAGACAGAGCCAAAGCAGAGGAAGCAAGGAAGAAGGCAATGGAAAGAATGAGCCTGACTTCCAAGAGGCTTAGTGATGAGGGCGAGGATAGTAGAAATAAACGAAGAAGAAGTGGGAATGACACCATTGAGTTTTTGAGGGAGAGAGGCGAAGCTGAGAGGGGTTTAAAAGAAAAAGAATTGGAACTGAAAAAAATACAGATTGAAGAGCAAGCAAAAGCAGCACAAGCGTCACAAAGGCAGATGACAGAAATGATGCAGCTATTGCAACAACAGCAACAGCAAATGCAGGCAATGCAGACTATGCTGCTTCAGCAACAGCAACAGCAAGGGCAAGCATTGCTTGCCCTTATTGAAAGTATGAAAGGGAAGAACTGACAAAATTTGTACAATAGTGAGATTTTATTATTTACATATATGTATTAATGTCTTTGTGATTCAATAAATAAAAGCTTTACATGTATAAGTTCTTTCATGTTAAATAAATATAAAATATATGAACATATAATGTGACTTTTATTTTATACATTTACAGTTATTTAATTGTATAAATATATATTTTTTATACATTTACAGTAATTTTTATACAGTATATGTGGTCAGTGCATAAAGTACAGTGTGTATGTGTGTGTGCTTACATTACATCAAGTGTGTTAGATTATGAAAAATAGTCTCTAATGTGTGGAGGATCCAAGTTAAAAAAACGAGATGTCTGATTACCATACAGGCAAGTGAGTGCATTTCTTAACAAAGCAGATACTATATGAAGTTTTCCAACACTACTCAGACCAATTTTTAAGTTTTTTTTAAAGTCCATGAATTTGAAGTAATTTGCTATGTCCCCAAACAACCATTCCACAGACACTCTGACTTCACTCATTTTTTTGTTGAATTCCATCATTTGGGCAGTGAGGTGAACACTTCGAAATGGGGCTTGCAGGTTTGTGCGCAGTGGGTATGCTGGGTCCCCATACACACACATTGGATGACCATCTGCAGACATGGCATGATTTTCCAGCAAAGACATCAGTCCAGATTCTGCCAGCATGCCAGAGTCATGCTTCCTTCCTTCTGTTAAAAATAAAGTTATATTTATTATTATTATTATTGTTGTTGTTTTATTTATTTTAAAATTGTGTACTAAAAACAGTTTCAGGTACCCAGGTAAATTCAGGTAAATTATAAGTCAATGGATGGACTGTCCCTTTAACTCTAATGAATGACATTACTAAGTAAGTTATTCAGACTTACCTACAGGGCCATAGAGATGGGCAATTAAGCCATTTGGAATGGCTACTGCCTGGTATTTTAGGCTGTGAATACGCTTGTGACCATTATATAGGATCCTCTGTGTTATTCCTGGTCTAGCTATGGGTCGTACAGTACCATCTATGAATCCAAAGCAGTTTTTAAGAGGGGCTCCCATTTGGTGGATGCTGTCAGCATATGTTTCTAAAGCAGCAGGGTTCAGTATGTTGTCATTCCACTGAGTTATCCTCTGATGATGTTCAGCATATATATAATCCAGCATTGAGTTTGTGGCCATGCACAGGACTGGGACTTGACGGTGACCAAATCTTTGCATCATATCACTGTACCGGCAAGGGTATGTCAGCCTCTTAAGCAGCATACACAGCGCTTCCACTCCTCCCACAACACTTCTCTGATCACAGATGATCTCGTTGGGAATCCTGAGAACATCTACCAGGATCGGCAGGTCACATTTTCTGACACGAAATTCGTTTATACATTCATCCTCCTCCATGTCATCAAGATTAAACGGCGAGTATATTTTGCACGGTAAATCTAGGTTTTTAGACTTATTGGTATCATATAAGACTAAAAACTCGTCTTCTGACAATAAGCTGCTGTTTAATGCCAAAAGCATGCTTTCTCTTGCCCGTTTAAATGACATTTTTTATTACGCTAATGATGATTGAATGTTTCGCCGTACTCTCAGTTGTTGCTGTTGCTTAGTGACTTTATGCGCTCTTTGGCTACGGCAGTGAACAGGTTACGTCAGATCGCCGATGCCGTTCCATCAGCTGTTGTTGCTTAAAGTCCCTATTCATACTCTGGCGGCGACAACAGAGTCCGTGCACAAAATGGCGGCGACTGCGGTGCCCGTTCACCAGATGGCGGCGGCGCCGGCGCGCGCTCACAAGATGGCGGCGACGGCAGAGCCCGTTCACAAGATGGCGGCGAGAACAGAGCTCCGTCACGTCACAACTGCCATACAGGAGCCATTCAAAGGTACAGTTACATTTCCTGAGTCAAGTCAAGTTGCAACTGTGTTTCCTGAGTCAAGTCAAGTTTCCGAGTCAAGTCAAGTTGCAGCTGTGTCTCCTGAGTCAAGTCAAGCTACGGTCCTTGTTCCTGTGTCAAGTCCGGTTAAAGCTGTGTTTCCTGTGTCAAGTCAAGTCAGAGCTATCGCAAGTCAAGGTACCGCCATCTTTCCTGAGCCAAGCACTGACAAGATGGCTGCCACGCCAGAGCCACCGCACAAGATGGCTGCCACGCCAGAGCCACCGCACAAGATGGCCGCCGTCTCTAAGCCACTCCACAAGATGGCCGCCATTCCTGAACCTGTGGTCAGCACCCGGACGCCACCTGTGGTCATGATGGCCCACGTGCTGGACACACCTCTAGTGACGGTATGGGCAGCTAAAATGGCGCTCCTTCATGCCGCGGCGGCTACCCCAGAGTCAAGTCAAGACACAGCTGTTCCCCACGAGTCAGGCCAAGTCACAGCTGTTCCCCACGAGTCAAGCCAAGTCACAGCTGTTCCCCACGAGTCAAGCCAAGTCACAGTTGTTCTTCACGAGTCAAGCCATGTTACAGCTGTTGTTCCTGAGTCAAGTCACGTTACAGCTGTTGTTCCTGAGTCAAGCCATGTTGTTCCTGAGCCAAGCCATGTTGTTCAGGAGTCAAGTCCCGTTACAGCGGATCCTCATGAGCCAAGCCAAGCTGCTGCTGTTTTTCCAGAGCCAAGTCAAGCTACGGCTGTAGCTTCCAAGTCCAGTCAAGCTTCCAAGTCCAGCAACGTCAGGGCTGTCGTTCCTGCGTCGAGCAACGTCAAGGCGGTTGTTCCTGAGTTAAACCGATTTAAAGCTGCGGCCGCTCCTGATTCAAGTAATGTCAAAACTGCTGCTCCTGAGCTGAGTACGGTCAAGACTGAGGTTCTTGTGTCAAGCAAGGTCAGAACGGATCTACACGAGCCAAGTCAAGTCACAGTAGATCTCCATGAGCCTAGTCAGGTCACAGTTGATTTTCACAAGCCAAGTCAGGCCTCAGCCAGTCACCACGAACCAGGTCAAGTCACTGTTGATCCTCATAGGCCAAGTCAAATCGCTGCTGATCTCCAAGAGTCAAGTCAGTTCACTACTGAGCTTCACGAATCAAGTCAAGTCACGGCCAATCTCCACGAACTAAGTCAAACCACAGCTGATCTTCATGAGCCAAAGGAAGTTATTACTGCTGTTCCAGAGCCAAGTTACATCTCGTCTGACCTTCCAGAACCCCGACACGTCTCGTCTATCTGTCCAGAGCCTTACCATGTCCCGCCTGACGGCCCAGAGTCAAGTCACGTCTCGTCTGAGCGCCCAGAGTCAAGTCGCATTTCGTTTGACCGCCCAGAGCTTTGTCACATCATGTCTGCCAGTGTGATGGCAACCGCCATCCTCAGCATCTGGGCCGCAAGCTACGCTCCAGAGATCTTGACGACGACTCCAGAAGTCCTGCCCGTCGTCAAGTCTGTGCCAGAGGTCTCGTCTGACCTCCCTGAGCCTTGTCACGTCATGTCTGCTAGCGTGATGGCGTTCACCATTCTCAGTATGTGGGCCGCACACTACACTCCAGAGCTCCCGTCTGATCTCAAGCCTGCTCCAAAGCTCCCGTCTGATCTCAAGCCTGCTCCAGAGCACCCGTCTGATCTCAAGTCTGCTCCGGAGGTCCCGCCTGGCCACGAGACAGACCCAGAGGCCTCACCAGTCGGAGAAGCCGCGCCAATGCCTCCTGAGATGTCAGCTTCGGCTGTAGATCCTCCTAGGGAGGCGGCGTTCTGCCTCAAACTCTCTGCTTCTCCCCTTATTCTGTCTGCCTCCTCTGTCTCTACTGTTCCTAGGTCCCAGGCCATAACGCGGTTTCCTGCTCCAGAGGTCCCGTCTGGTCTCAAGTCTGCTCCAGAGGTCCCATCTGGTCTCAAATCTGCTCCAGAGGTCCCGTTTGGTCTCAAATCTGCTCCAGAGGACCCGTCTGGTCTTAAGTCTGCTCCAGAGGCCTTCCCCTCAGAGAGGCTGCGCCAATGCCTCCAGAGGTGTCAGCGTTGACTGTAAAACCTCCTATGGAGGCGGCGTTATACTGTGGTCTCTCTGCTTCTCTCCCTGTTCTCTCTGCCTCCTCTGTCCCTGTTCTCCCCAGGTCCCAGTCCATTATACGGGTTCCTGTTCAGCCCTGAAGGGCCTTGGCGCCTCCTACTCTGCCTCCGGTTCCGTCCTGGAGGGCTCCTGCGCCTCCTTCTCCGCCTCCAGCTCCGCCCTGGAGGGCTCCTGCGCCTCCTTCTCTGCCTCCGGCTCCGCCCTGGAGGGCTGCTCCGCCTCCTTCCCCTATTCTGTCTACCTCCTCTGTCCCTGCTTTCCCCAGGTCCCAGACCAAGACGCGGATTCTTGCTCCGCTGCGGAGGGCTGCTCCGCCTCCGGCTCCGCCCTGGAGGGCTTTTGCGTCACCTGCTCCGCCTCTGGCTCCGCCCTGGAGGGCTTTTGCGTCGCCTGCTCCGCCTCTGGCTCCGCCCCAAAGGGCCGCTCCGCCTCCGGCCCCGCCCTGGAGGGCCTTAGCCCAGCCAGTTCTGCCTCAGTCTCCTGGCCCCCCCACCGCTCCCCTGGACTGTTTTTTCTGTTGTTTCTGTTGGAGCGTCTGGAAGCCGCTCCTTGGGGGGGGGGCTATGTCACGAATCTGGTCAGTGTCCCGTTATCCGCTCACCACCAGATGTCACTCTCACCTCACCTACACACTCTGACTGTTGCACCACACTCCGGACTGCATCTCCCATCCACCACCGCACTGATTGCGTCAGCCCCCGTGACCAATCAGGCGTTCTATAAAACCCCCGGTCCTTCACAGTGCACTTCACGGATTGTTAGATTGTGATTGTATTGTTCTATGGTTAGCATTTTCCTAGTTTCCTGTTCCTAGTTCCTAGTCTCCAGTGTTTTGCCTTTCGCGCCTGGCTTCCCCGTTTCGACTGCTCGCCGCCTGCCTTCTGGACTCTCGCTCGTGTTATTGGATTATTCTCTACGTCTTGCCTGTGATCTACCTGTTTGCTCCTGTTTCGACCCTGCCTGTACGACCATGTCTTTGTCTCGTTCTGTTAATAAAAGCTCGCATATGGATCCGCTCGCCTCTCGTCTCGTTCATCCCGTAACAGCTATTTTCATAGTGTGATTTTTTTTTTGTTGAATTGTATAAAAATCCTCAAACATCACTGTAAATATCAATTATGATGTTAATCCTACAACAATTAAAAAACAAAAACATACAAAAACATTGTCCCCGTTTTTTAATTGGTAGATAATCACAAGTAAGATTTCAGTGATATTTTGACCACTGAACTAGGAAATGTACCCGGTTTTCATTTCAGAAATATGGTGACCTTAAAATTTTCACAACTCGTCGGTTTGTTGGCTTCCAAGTCATGCACCCAGCCATTTGTGAACTGAACGTTGCCTTCCATACAGGGGCGTAGCCACGCGTGTGCCAGGGTGTGCCGGTGTCACCCACAGTGGGAGCTGGCACACCTAAAAATAGATGCGGAATTTATTTATTTTTTATTAGTAATAAACATGGGCGGCGGTAGAGAGGGGCTAGCAGCTGCTTCAGCACCCCCAAGAAAGACCAAAGCACCCCATAGCATCTATACGCATAAAAAATGTAAAAAAAATTTGGACGCATTACTCATGCATAACTCATGCATTGCAATATAACTTCGTGACCTGATTAGCAGGTGCACTTTTCCAAATGTCACATCATTTTATTTTAGAAACGGAAAGTGCTAAGAAGGCCTGCCCCCGACTAAAGATTTTTCTAGTTAACTACTCACATGTTTATTATATTAAATTGATTAATATACCAACTATCTTTTAATAGGCATAGGGGAGCGCGGGGCACAACCTAACACTTTTTGAATTTCTCAATTTGTGTAAATCCACGTGGGATTCAGAGTATATTTTTTTTATCCACGTTAATTTCACGCTTGTCTAGTACAAATATGTCGCTTTGTTTCATAACAGTGTTTACGTTTTTCGTTATTTACCTCAAAAGAAAGGAGGTGAAAAGTGACAACATGCCCCGTATGTGGGGTATATTGTAATATGTGAGGGGCACGTTGTAACATCACCAAATGACAGCTTAAAATGTTATCTGATCGAAAGAAAAATATATATATACACAACAAACTAAAATATTTTGTCAATAAAATAAAATGATTAACTTTTTAAAATAAAATAATGGCATTTTTTAAGAATTAAAAAATTCAAATTTTTGAGGTTCACAATGAACACATCGCAATCATGCGTGGGACGGCCCTGATAGCAAAACCCAGCTGAACCAACCCGTTTCGCAAATTGATGAGAACGGGTTGGCTGTACAGTATAGTTCAAACAGTGTGCGCAAATAGATGAAACACACTCAGACATTCAAAAAAACCCTCCCCTCCCTCCACACACAGCTCTCATAGAACACCAGGCACATAAACGAGCCAAAATGCTTTACATTTCTTGAAATAATCATTTCTCAACATTAAACATCGATTGCCAGTCTTTATTCACCTCTTTCTTGTGGTTTCTTTTTAAAATCCATAAAAGTAAATAGTGAAAATTGCATCGCTAATGTCATAGAATAGCATAGTTTAATATAGCGGGGCAGATTGTGACGCAGTGTTACAACGTTCCCCATCAGCGGGACTAAAACTGGTTAGTCTTCTGTTGGTTTGTCAAGCATTAAACTAAGCATTAATCTAAACTCATAAATAACAGATTGGCAATTAAAATAATAGCATATTTGTCTCATTTTAAATGAATACTAAAAACTGAGATGAAAAATTTACTTCAGCCAGAAATTTACTTTTACTTTGGTAAAATAAATATTCAGCGATATCTTCAAAAGGCTTTTGAAGTTTGGCGCACTTTTGTCTCTGTTTAGTGTTGCTATGGCAACTAGTAAATACCGTAAATTTGGTTACGCTGGCGTGTGTGGAAATATTTAAACCACATGTGTTAAAATTAACCCCGCCTTAGTTTGTGTCCCTCGCACCCCTATAGCCTATGCCCTCAAACGCGCGCATAAAGCTTGAAACGGCAAAAGTAATGATTATGAATGTGTTGGGGGAAAAGAAAACATTTGAATTATTAACTAGTGCTTTCTTCCCAGTCAGTGTCGGCTGAAAAGATGAAGTTGCGGAGTGCCGACGCTGCACTCGCCATCTCCACGTGAACGTGTAATTTATTTTTTCATTCCAACTACATAATAAAATATTTTTATTTAATTGGTTCGTTTAATATACATGTCAAGCTTTTAATGGATTTCTTTGTGAGGCAAGTAGCCGGTTCACTGTCTGACATGAAAACTGTGCTATAGTCATTGTCCCATAAAATGATACATAGCAAACAACATATATATATATATTCAGACTGAAATATTATAGCTGGACTTTAAAGTTAACAAAGGTAGTAAAGAAGCTAAAAAAAAAAAAAAAAAAAAAAAAAAACAATTGCTATGTAAATTTTCACTTTACCTGAATTCACCCTAATTGTTTTGATGTTTGCTATTTTCATAGTGTGATTTTTTTTGTTGAATTGTATAAAAATCCTCAAACATCACTGTAAATTTCAATTATGATGTTAATCCTACAACAATTAAAAAACAAAAACATAAAAAAACAATGTCCCCGTTTTTTAATTGGTAGATAATCACAAGTTAGATTTCAGTGATATTTTGACCACTGAACTAGGAAATGTACCCGGTTTTCATTTCAGAAATATGGTGACCTTAAAATTTTCACAACTCGTCGGTTTGTTGGCTTCCAAGTCATGCACCCAGCCATTTGTGAACTGAACGTTGCCTTCCATACAGGGGCGTAGTCACGGGTGTGCCAGGGTGTGCCGGTGTAACCCACAGTGGCAGCTGGCACACCTAAAAACTGATGCGGAATTTATTTATTTTTTATTAGTAATAAACATGGGCGGCGATAGAGAGGGAAAAACTGAGATGGAAAATTTACTTCAGCCAGAAATTTACTTTTACTATGGTAAAATAAATATTCAGCGATATCTTCAAAAGGCTTTTGAATTTTGGCGCACTTTTGTCTCTGTTTAGTGTTGCTATGGCAACTAGGAAATACCGTAAATTTGGTTATGCTGGCGTGTGTGGAAATATTTAAACCACATGTGTTAAAATTAACCCCGCGTTAGTTTGTGTCCCTCGCACCCCTATAGCCTATATTCTGCCCTCAAACGCGCGCATAAAGCTTGAAACGGCAAAAGTAATGATTATGAATGTGTTGGGGGAAAAGAAAACATTTGAATTATTAACTAGTGCTTTCTTCCCAGTCAGTGTCGGCTGAAAAGATGAAGTTGCCGAGTGCCGACGCTGCACTCGCCATCTCCACATGAACGTGTAATTTATTTTTTCATTCCAACTGCATAATAAAATATTTTTATTTAATTGGTTCGTTTAATATACATGTCAAGCTTTTAATGGATTCTATGTGAAGCAAGTAGCCGGTTCACTGCTGTGACGAGCAGAGATGCAGAAAGTGCATCTCGTTTATTTTCTCTATTTGTCTCTACATAAATCAGGCAAATTTATTTCTGCAGAAAAAAATGCAAAGGATTTCGCGGGCGCCTCCTTGTCATGCAGTAAGCGCATTAGGCTAATAATTAAGTTGATATGCGTACATACTGCACAGTGCATATTAGGCAGGTGTGGTGATGCCCCAAACAGCAGCAGGGACCGGGAACTATGGCGAATTCTCTCTCTTTATTCTCTCTCTCTCTCTTTCTTGTTTACAAAATACTAGCCTTTTTACCTCGTATATGAACAAGCAGCCTACTTACAGATAATAAATCCTCAAAACTTATTACACACAACCACGTTTACAGGATAATTGCCTTTATTTTGGTTAAATACAGTTCTTAATACAATATTTTACCGTTTAAACATCAAGCGTGAACTTTTAAACTGCTTAATTTATGTGTAAACGCCTATTATGTGAAAAGGCTTGTTCTGGCCATTATTAAATGCAACATGTAATTTCAATTTCCTTTTTTTTTTTTTTTTTTTTTTTGTCGGCTAATATCTTGCAGATTTTGCAAGTTGCATGTAAACTTACGACTTAAAAATTTGCGGAGCGTGTGCTGCGAATAAAGTAAAAAAAATATATGAAAAGTCATATTGCGGCATTAATTTTTTTGATTGTAGGTGGCCGCCTTGAGGAGGGACAAAGCTTCGGAAAATGGCTCAAAAATGGCGAGGACATGAATGCTTTTTACAAGTCGGAATCTAAAATTATGGTAGTATATCATGAAATCTGGTCATTTTAATATGTAACGTTTTTTTTTTTTTTGCACATTAATCTGACAATTAATGTGGCACACCCAGTTTTTCTGATGCACACCCAGAATCTCTTTTCTGGCTACGCTACTGCTTCCATAGATTTAAAATTACGAAACAGAGCCTCGGTATAAGCACTCACACCACAGACTAAATATACAAAAATATCTGGAAATGTCACAGGAGGTAAATCGTCGGGGTCTCGACGTACATTCTCTTGCAGGCACCTCATTCGGATCCGTTTCTTGCGTCCGGTAGAAGTTTGTCTCTGTATCGGAGTCCTGCACGGGTCCTGTTTGATAAACCCGCACCCCCAATTACCAGACAGATTACCAAAAGAACTGAGCTCATGTCGGAGTGTTGAATGGACAATATCATTTAAAATATAATGGAATTCCCAGAGTTGTATGATCCATCAAAAACGGAGATAGCCTATAAATAAATAAAATCCAGAGCATGCGTGTATACGAGTTGGTTTACCAGGTAAAAATTACGTGAAACAAGTCATAGTTAACTGTGTCTGATATGAAAACTGTGCTATAGTCATTGTCCCATAAAATGATAAATAGCAAACAACACATATACTATTTTCGTTTTGTTTTGTTTATTTTGTTTTTAGTAAAATCAAATGTGACCTTGTTGTTTGCGACTACATTCATCCAAGACCGCGTCGCGAACACCGGCTCGGCTGGACTGCAAAACGCTTTCACTGCGGCAGTGCGCAGCGATTCCACGGCTTGCCGCGTCCTGTGTGAAATTGCTTTTAAACGGTCTTCAGTCAGAGAGCGAACACAAGCACGGGACCGTTTGAGAGCAGCTGCATATCAGTACCGGATTGAGTCCAAAGAGCAAATACCCGTGCCTGTCACATAAATATTATTCCACCCTTTACTTCAATTTTAGCGGGTCACCCAGGATTCTGCTCCGGATAGTACATTTTGTTCATTTAATCAACTTTTCAACATTGTTTTCGACACATTTTCGTGTAACAACTGGTTGTTTTAAGTTTTGCCCGATGTGGCCTTACAATATGGCGGCACCCTCTTGTTTCCGTCCCAGAATGCACTGCGCAGTGACGTCAGTTGCCAAACTCTATTAGGCTATTCGTTGGCTTGTAAATGGAGACGGTCCAAGATGGCGCCTTAAGCATTTGTAAACGAAAACTGCTTGATATAAATTGATATTTAAAATAAAGCAACCACCTTAATATTACACATAATCAAACAGTGTGGCTACTCCCTCTTACACATCCTTTGAGATACTAAATGGTGACTTCAGATCGGAAAAGGGATAAAAATCAGACGAAATCCAAGTCTTGGTCTACAGTCATGTCAGATACCGTAAACTTGCTGGAGGAAAGCTTTCATGATTATGTAACGGCTGATGAAGAGTTCCCCCCTCTGCCAAAAAAAAGGTAAATCGGTGCATTCACCCACTTCAGCCGCTGCAATGGAGACTTCTGATGTAGTTCTACAACTTTCGCAGCTCATTAACTCAAGATCTGATGCGTTGGAGAAACTGATCTCTGATAATATTTTGCGAATTGAGGAGCTCAAGAAAACGATCGACTTTGCATGTGCTGAGATAAAGGACATTAAAGAGAAATCTGCCGTCCTTGAGAAACGCATCTGTAATGACGAAGCGCGCCTGGACTCTGTTGAATCGCGAATGGCGGAGATACACCGTGTCTACACTGAACGCGACGGTTGTCACGCCCCACCGCAACAGCTTAAAAGTCTGTCTACACTGGAGGCGACAAAGCGACCGTTG
Organism: Cirrhinus mrigala; assembly: GCA_036247105.1. NCBI lineage: Eukaryota > Metazoa > Chordata > Actinopteri > Cypriniformes > Cyprinidae > Cirrhinus > Cirrhinus mrigala. The sequence continues at coordinate 44,191,949 of CM070011.1, forward strand.
CGAATCATTTGAACTTTGTGTGAGCACGTCATAAATAGAATGCGGTAGCAGTTTACTGTCGAGGATTTGTCGTGTCTCGCCGCACCGCATCCAGTGTAGACAGCATCAGTGATTATAATGGGTTCTATTGTATTTTGTCGCGTCGCGCCGCGCCGCTCGCGTCTGGTGTAGACACGGTGTTAGAGAGTTATTCACGAAGATGGAAACTTCGTTTATTCGGGGTACCTGAGGCGTACAAACAAAATGTGCGACAAAAAGTTATTAACATATGTCAATCAGTTCTGCCTTCAGAGAAGACCAGACTCTGCAGTTCCATTGGCATCGTTTGGGTCAGAAGAAGGTAAAAGAGCTGCCCAGAGGGATAATCATTCAGTTTACATCAAGGGTGATTCGTGATTCTCTGTGGAAAGCGGCGAAAAAAATCTCTACCTGAGTACCTGAAAAGTCAGGGTCTGCGATGTGCAGAAGATCTCTCGAAGATGTATAAAGCACGACGTCTCAAGCTGTGGCCTGTGGTACACTGAAAAAAGTTTTTCAAGCGGTTCCTCATCCAATTAATAATTTGTCTTTCAATTCAGTTTACAATTTTTTGTTTTATTTTTCAAATAATATTTTTTTAGTTCAAGACATTGGTAAATATAAATATTTTTAATTGAGAACTCAACTAAAACATTTTTGTTTTGACCAATGTAAAATATCAAGGTTAAGTTAATTAACTTAAATTAAAATTATTAATTCATCTCGTGACCACGCCCCACCCACACTGGTGCTATGAGTCGGTTACCGACGCCATTTCTGCCACTGTGAGAGTTCAAGGAGCTTTGGATGAGAAGGTGGAAATTTTGTTTTAGATAGTTCTATGGACGTTCTTTTCCGCTATTTACACTGTATCGTTCTTTCTTTGTCATGAAAAAACTGTTTGTGCTCGGCAAAAATTGTTGTTTGTTTAAATGATGGGACATTCTCCGTTAGCTAGTTCGTTTTCTCACTCGCCTGCAGCGGACAGACCCGCGCTTGAACGCGGACCAGCGAGTAAGCGTGACGTTTTTTTCGCTATTCCTTTTTTTTCACTCGAAGTTGTTTGTGAAGAGTGTAAACTGGTTTGACTCATACCGCAGTTGCGATTTCAGCGAGAGGAGAGACAATAGTGGAGCTAATATGGTGAGTGCAATAATTTACCACGTTTATATGAGACATGGCTATTGTTTGAAAGAGTACGTTTAAGTTAATTAACGGTATAAATACAAAAACGGATGAATATATTTCTGTTCTATCTAGGCTGAGAGCCCTCTTAATGACTGTCTTGTTTTGGAGGGAACAAGAAATGGAAGAGATGCTTTGGAAGTGTAAGTATGATCCACATAACTGTTATAAGAGAGCACAGCTGTGTTAAACATTATACCCCGTTTTCACAGACAAGACTTCAGGCTAGTCTCAGACTAAAATGCATGTTCGAGCAGTCTTAACTGAAAATATCTTTACTGACGCATCCTAAAATATGTCAGTGCCATTGTCTTGTCTCAAGATGCACACCAGTAAAGTTTTTAAGGCCTTTTTATAAAAGTTATTTAAATATTCTAATTTAACTAAGGCATAGTCCTGACTTAAGCTAAGCCCTGTCTGTGAAACCCTGTCTCTATGTTCAAACATAGAACTTGTTCAAGAACGGAATAATTTCCTTATTTACATTAGACATGTACATACATTTAAATCACTTTATGCACAAAATCTGTACACTTATGCAACCCTTATACCAAAACTCCAGATCAGCTGTATGTCGTGGATTAACTGAGACCTGGGGGCTGTTTCATAAAACAGGTTATTGATTACACCTTATTGAATAGCACACTGCATAATTAAATGCAAACTATTAAGTCAGATGCCCTTATAAAGACTAACTTGCTCTTTTACGAACTTTTGCTCTTCACAGAAAAGTTGTCAATGACAAGCCTGACATCACCCAGATGATAATTCAAAGGCCAGCTCTTTTTACAGTAAACCAGGTATGTAAGTGCATCATCCCATGTTGCAATCGCCATAATTACAAGATTCTAACTTGGGAAAAGTGTTCATGTCCTTGTAGAACTCATAATTATTCATAATGTCTTTGTCAATCTGTTTCTTCCTCTGTTAGGATGCAGCTGTCAAGACAGACTCCAGTACGAATCCTCAGCGTTGATCAAGAAAGTCCACAGCTCAAAACCCATCTAGAGTGGAAATCATCTTGGAAGAAAATTTTGTAATGGATGGACTGACCAATCTCAGGCCTTCTGTGTCCATTGTTTTCAGACTAATTTATGCCCTGCACCTGGACTAAGTGTATGAAAAGCACTTTATATTTTATTCAGCAGGTAATGCTCAACCTCAGAAAAGGTGAGTTAGCACCTACAATTCCGTACTGCCAAAATTGTGAACTGAGAGTGAAATAAAACCATAAAAAGTTTGTTAAACTAGTGTTTTCATGTTTTATGTGGAAACGTTTTCAGAAAAACGTTGTGTTTTTAAATTTAATTGAATTAAAATAAAACAGAATATTGCATATCACTTTGTCTTTTTTCTTAATTTTATAGTTTAACAAATTTGAATAGTAAAACAACTGATGTAGATGTAGTAAAAATGTTTTCATTCAACTAATTAAAAAAATTTAGGGTAATGGTTCACATCTATATTTTATAATTTTAGCCAATGAAAAATAAATAACTTGTTCTAAACAATATTATTTTGATCTAAACAAAAAAAAGAATTTAAATTAATTGACTTTGTTGAACAAGAAATATATACTTTGTGTCAAGTTATATAAAATAGTTTTCATAGACATAGAAAATATTGTTTAGGGCAAGTTATTTATTTTTCATTGGCTAAAATTATAAAATATAGATGTGAACCATTACCCTAAAATTTTTTATTTATGTGAATGAAAATATTTTTTCAGTGTACATGAGGCTCGTCTCCAAGAGAAATCTGCATGTTTTGTTGGCGGGAGAGCTTTTGTTGCCGGAACTGAAATTAATCTAACATGATGATTAGGGATCATGGAATTTTATTTTTTGGAACTCTAACTAGAGTTGGATAATTGCTTATTCTGGATATGAGGCATCCTAGGATTCGTGAGTTTTAAGTGGAAGTTTCTTTTGTCTTCAAGATTTTATTATTTTATTTTTATCAAAGACATGCCTTGTTGCTGTATTTTGAATTTTCCCAACATATTGGACGATGACTTTTGCTAACTTTACTAGATTTGGATTGTTGCCCTTTCATGCCAACAAAGGATTTAGACATGAAGATAACATGAAGATTTTTTTTTTTTTTTTTTATTTTTGCTTTAACATGAAGATTTGGCAGCAGGCAATCTCGTATAGATTACTGGTTGGTATCTATGAATCTATTTTCCTCAGATATTTATGTTAATGTGGTTCCTTCACCTTTCAGTGACCATAAAAGCTGTTGTTATTTCTATTAACCTCAAAAACTCTTCATATTCTTTGGGTAGAAGTTCATTTTGGAAACCTAATAGTTCATTGCTGCAATTTGATAATGTTAAGATAAAAAAGTCATTATAAAAGTGTGCAATTAAAATAAGAAAAGTTATTATTTATACCATCGGACTTCACCAATCAGAGAGAACGCTTGGACTCCTAAGCCACGGCCACTGTTGTCTTTCTACTCCTTTTTGTGTTGGTCCCACCTCAGACTAAACCAAAATATAAACGGAAAGAACCATGATATATCAGATATTATTAAACATAAATCTATTTTAGTTTGTGTTGTTAATAGTGAATGTGACTAGTCAATATGAAAACTCCTGTAATAGAGCACCATCTTGTGGCTCAATTCTGACAAAATTTCATGCACATAATTTTCCACAAGGCTGGTGAATTTTAATTGGTTGTAGGAAACCAAATTTGTTCATGTAGTGCATTCAAATTCTTCTCACAAAGAAAGTGTGTGAATCTGAATTTATTTCAGTTTGAAAATCCCTGTTATTTTACCATCTGTCCATCATCGGTTTGTTCAGTGCTTCTTTATGAATTCAAAGTTTTAATATTTTAAATTAGATTTTATTTTTGTATTTTCCATTTTTTTTATTTTAATTTTAGTTAAGGTTTTAGAAATTTTGTTGTTGTTGTTGTTTTTAAATATATCTAAATATTCTGTTTTATTTTAGTTTTAGTTATTTTACTCGCTTTACTAAATGAAAGTGAGACATGTTGTTTTGGCATCTACCTGAATTTTTTTTTTTTTTTTTCACATCTGAGATATCATGAATAATACATTTTTGGTCTGCGTTGTCATTTTAACAGTCAAGTGTTGCAGAAATTTCAGTCATTGTCTTCATAGCCCTTCACAGAGTAGAAATAAGCTTCATTTACTGAGGTTCCAGCTGAACCCATTTGTTGTATCCTCCAGCATAATGACGGGCCCTGAGAGACAAAAACACACTGATGATGAGTTTTGTAGTTTGTGAGTGAGAATAAATTAAATGAATTATCATGAGGTTTTTGTGATTTCCAAATGCAGATTTAAAACATACACACACATTTAATTGCAATATTTGTAGAGATTTTTCTAGCAAATAAAATATTTTAGAGCAAATAATTATAGCCTTTACAATCTATTATTTTATTCATTTTTTGTATTCTATTCATCTTCAGGTCTGTATGTATTTGATTTTATTTCCCTCATATAGTTTGTGTAAACCATGTGGTTTGCCAACTGTGCAGAGATGTGATTTATGTAAATGTCCCCAGATGAAAAGAAAACAAATCATAATTGTTCTGCTTATGAGACAATGCATTATATTCCTACAACCACTGGAAACAAAGCAGTTATATTACTGATGCCAATATCTATTAAAAACAAAAACAAAACATAACTATAAAAAATTATTTTGAAATTGCGTTTTTTTTAACCTATAAAACACTGTAGCAAAACAAAACAAACAAACTTAAAGGAGAAGTCCACTTCCAAAACAAAGATTAACATATAATGTTCTCACCCCCTTTTCATTCAAGATGTTCATGTCTTTCTTTCTTCAGTCGTAAAGAAATTGTTTTTTGAGGAAAACATTTCTGCATTTTTCTCCATATAATGGACTGATATGGTGCCCCGATTTTGAACTTCCAAAATGCAGTTTAAATGTGGCTTCAAACGATCACAAATGCAGTTGTAAATGATCCCAGCCGAGAAAGAAGGGTCTTATCTAGCGTAACCATCGGTTATTTTCATTGAAATAATACAATTTAAATACTTTTTAATGTCAAACGCTCATCTTGCCTTTCTCTCTCTTTTAATTAAGAAAAAAAAATGCTTAGGTTAAAATTTAGGTTAGGGAGTCAGGCTTGTAACCAAAAGGTTGGGGGTTCAAGTCCCAGGCCTGGCAGGGATTGAAGGTGGGGTGAGTGAATAACCAGCGCTCTCTCCACCCTCAATACCACGACTGAGGTGAGTCCCTTGAACAAGGCACCAATCCCCCAACTGCTCCCCGGGCACCGCAGCGATAGCAATATGGCTGACCACTGCTCCGGGTGTGTGTTTGTTCACTACTCACTACTGTGTGTGTGCACTTGGATGGGTTAAATGCAGAGCACAATTCCAAGTATGGGTCACCATACTTGGTCACACGTCATGTCCTTTCCTTTCCTTTCCTTCCTTTCTTTTCCTTTCCTTTTCCTCTCCCTGAACTCTGTGTATTCTGGTTCAAGACAGTTAGGGTATGTCGAAAAACTCTGGTTGTATTTTCTCCCTCAATCTCAAAAATCATTTCAAAATCATCCTGCATCACTGCAGAAGTACCGACCCAGTCTTTGCAAAGTGAACATGCAAAGAAGATCAAACACCCTTAACAAAAAAGGTCAAACAGCGATAATAGGATGATTTTAAAGTTGAGGGAGAACATGAGATGGGAGTTTTTCGACATACCCTAACTGTCATGAACCGGAACATAAACAGGCAGAGCAAGACAAGACGAGCATTTGGCATTAAAAAGTGTATAAATTCTATTATTTTTTATTAAAACAATAGATCGTTTCGCTAGATAAGACCCTTTTTCTTGGCTGGGATCATTTACAACCGCATTTGGGATCGTTTGGAGCCGCATTTAAACTGCATTTTGGAAGTTCAAAATTGGGGCACCATATCAGTCCATTATATGGAGAAAAATCCTGAAATGTTTTCCTCAAAAAACATTATTTCTTTACGACTGAAGAAAGAAAGACATGAACATCTTGGATGAAAGGGGGTGAGTACATTTTTTGTAAATTGTTGTTCTGGAAGTGAACTACTCCTTTAAGCTTCTTTTATTTCAGATAGTTACAAAGCCAACATTTCTTATTTTCATTTAGCTTACCTTGATTTCCTAAAATAATTAAAACTGAAATAAAAGTCAGTAAAACTACTCAGATATACACTATATTGCCAAAAGTATTCGCTCACCTGCCTTAACTCGCATATGAACTTAAGTGACATCCCATTCCTAATCCATAGGGTTCAATATGACGTCGGTCCACCCTTTGCAGCTATAACAGCTTCAACTCTTCTGGGAAGGCTGTCCACAAGGTTTAGGAGGTTTTGTGAGGTCACACACTGATGTTGGACGAGAAGGCCTGGCTCTCAGTCTCCGCTCTAATTCATCCCAAAGGTGTTCTATCGGGTTGAGGTCAGGACTCTGCGCAGGCCAGTCAAGTTCATCCACACCAGACTCTGTCATCCATGTCTTTATGGACCTTGCTTCATGTTGGATGAGGAAGAGGCCAGCTCCAAACTGTTCCCACAAAGTTGGGAGCATGGAATTGTCCAAAATGTCTTGGTATGCTGAAGCATTCAGAGTTCCTTTCACTGGAACTAAGGAGCCAAGCCCAGCTCCTGAAAAACAACCCCACACCATAATCCCCCCTCCACCAAACTTTACACTTGGCACAATGCAGTCAGACAAGTACCGTTCTTCTGGCAACCGCCAAACCCAGACTCGTCTATCAGACTGCCAGATGGAGAAGCGTGATTCGTCACTCCAGAGAACGCGTCTCCACTGCTCTAGAGTCCAGTGGCGGCGTGCTTTACACCACTGCATCCGACACTTTGCATTGCACTTGGTGATGTGTGGCTTGGATGCAGCTGCTCGGCCATAGAAACCCATTCCATGAAGCTCTCTGCGCGCTGTTCTTGAGCTAATCTGAAGGCCACATGAAGTTTGGAGGTCTGTAGCGATTGACTCTGCAGAAAGTTGGCAACCTCTTCGCACTATGCGCCTCAGCATCCGCTGACCCCGCTCCGTCAGTTTACGTGGCCTACCACTTCGTGGCTGAGTTGCTGTCGTTCCCAAACGCTTCCACTTTCTTAGAATACAGCTGACAGTTGACTGTGGAATATTTAGGAGCGAGGAAATTTCACGACTGGACTTGTTGCACAGGTGGAATCCTATCACAGTTCCACGCTGGAATTCACTGAGCTCCTGAGAGAGACCCATTTTTTCAAAAATGTTTGTAAAAACAGTCTGCATGCCTAGGTGCTTGATTTTATACACCTGTGGCTATGGAAGTGATCGGAACACCTGATTCCGATTATTTGGATGGGTGAGCGAATCCTTTTGGCAATATAGTGTATTTAAAAATGCAAGTGTAATTAAAAAAGGTTAGGGTAAGGGGATAGAAAATACAGTTTCAGGAAAATTCAGTGGAAAAACTTGTGTAGAAAAACTACTGTATTAAATGATGTCAATGGATTGTTCCCATATTTAGAAATAGCTGTGTGTATGTATGTGTTTTGTGTGTGTGTGTGTGTGTGTGTTCATATACTTGCTGTATCCCAGATCTCTTCCAATCTCTAGTGCGGTGAGGCTGCGGATGCCTCTCTGGCAGTACAGCACAAAGTCCGAGTCCTCTAAACCAGGCTTTGGGACGCTGTAGTGCTCTCTAAACTGATCTGGGTTCAGTCTGAGGGCCTGCTCCACGTCTTTCACTGCATGACCAAAAACACTGTAACTCATCATGTCTGTGTGTGTTTGTGCAGATCTTTGTGTGTTGGTGACTTACAGGGAATGTTAGTGGCTCCTGGAATAAATCCTGCTTCCAGCTCGTCAGGTTATGAACATTGAAGAGCTGGATGTTTCCAGTCGACAGCTGCTCGTACGTCACATCACCTGAAACACACGACAGGTGAGAACACATCTGAGTACTGACAACATGCTGCTACTAATTCATATTGCAAATTTAAATTTACAGGTCTATTCTTGTAAACATATTCTGTTCTCATCTACTGAATGATAAAGTCACACTTTATTATCCAATATCATGATTATGGATAAATATACATCTAAAATAGCACAAGTGACATGTCAAAATTAGAAATAAATATAGTTTTAGCATTTCAAACCTAAAAACCTTTGGTATATATTGTAGGTTTTTTAATGTTTTTGTCTTATGTTAAAATAACTGTTTTCTATGCGAGTTTATTTTAAAATGTATTTTGTTCTTGTGATGCAAATCTGATGATTTTCTGCATCATTGCTAAAATAATTTACATTTCATATGTTACAATGAAACAACTACGATAAAAGGATATGTACATATCAAATATAAATAACATGGTTGTGCAACCTATAGAAATATTCATTTTAAATGTATTTGTTTAATTTATATATTTTATTACATTTAAAATTATTTTGTGAGTTGTTAAATTAACATTTTATGAAATTCTTTATTTTGCCCTACAAAATTGATTAACCCTAGAAACATAGCATCATCATCAAGTAAATGACTTGTGCATTACTTAATAGGTCATAGGGTAGATTCTCATGAAAAGACTCCCACCCAAATACTACTACTACCAAATACTACTACTACTACTACTAAAATGAAACAAATATTATTTTTTAGGGTATAATCACACATTTCTTCCATATTTTAATTTTAATAGTAAATTCCACTTTGTTTGCCAAAAAAAAGTTAGCTTAATTTTCAATAATTAAAAGATAAGTGAAATTAATGTTTTATGCCTTCATTTGATAACCAGAACATTTTAAATACACTACACAGAATTTCTGAGGGTAAAAAAAAACCTTTCATAAGGCTATTTTAAGAATAAATTTGAATAAATTAAGTATGCATTCAAATAATTAGACATGCTAAAACACAGAATTTGATAACAATAAAACATATGGCGAGGAAAAATAAAACATTTCATAGGGCCCTAAACATGTCATTTTTGTTAAACCTTTATTAAATTAATGTGAAATTGTATGCATTTCTGTAACGCCACGCCAGCAGAGGGAGCCCTCACCCACTGACTGACTGTCGCCGCTCCCTCTGCTGCTTCGCTGGTAGCTTCCTGTTTGGCAGCCATTAAAGGCAGGCTATGCCAAACAGACACTCGCAAAGTATTGTTTTGCTCTTGCGGACTCTACCAAGCGTTTATCCCTGTTTTCTTTGCCTTGTTTTTGTCATTGCCACGGATTTGTTTATTGTCATAGTTTTGCTTTTGTTTCACGCCATAGTTCTGTCTAGTTTTGCCATCGTCCCTTGCCTTGTTTAGTTGTTACTTTTTTGGACTGCTCTCTCCGGTTATTGGACTGTGCCTGTTTTGTGGATTACGCTATTGTTTTGTCTTCGTTACACTGTTTGTTGGATATTGACCCTGCCTGTTGACTACGATCTGGTTATTAAAGCTCGCACTTGGATCTTATACGCTTCCTACGAGTCCTCATTACAGTTTCATGATTTTAATTAAGTAGACATGCTCTTTGATTCATAAAATTGAATTTACCATTAAAAAGGAGTTGAGAAAAATTTTAATGGAATTTGGGAAAAAATAAAACAGATTTCATAGGGCCCTGTATAAGAATAAGTAGTAATATATGCTATGCTCACAAGCCAGTCAAAACAATGTATGGATGAAAGTAATAATAAAAAACGCTTTATTTTAAGATGTCCTTATATTTGCAAGACACACACACGTTTGCATTAAATATGAAATCTGCAAAATGATTGTATAAACCTCTGAGTGTTTTCATTCTTTATAGCCCCCTCTTTATACATACAGAAAAGAATGAATTCTGTAGAAAAACTACATCTGCACTGGATTCAGATGTCTAAAGCTTATTAGAACTTGTTGAATACGTCAAAACAAACACTGAAGAATTACAAAACGCCAAAACCTGGTAATGCAATCTGGATAATATTTATTTAATGCTAAACAATATAATCATCGACCTTATAAAAATGTCTATGGAAACCCATTTCAGCCACACAAGGAGACAAAATTGTGACAGTTATGATATACAGAGTTCAAATTATTACATTCTAAGTCAAGGACGTGATGTGTGGCCAAGTACGGTGACCCATACTTGGAATTTGTGCTCTGCATTTTACCCATCCAAGTGCACACACACAGTAGTGAGAGGTGATCACACACACACACACACACACACACACACACACACACACACACACACACACACACACACACACACACACACATGGAGCCATCTGATATCATCAACGTGCTGCGCAAAACCAGTGAAGGTACAATTAAAATAAAATCACTTTTTTTTTTATAAATCAAAACTAAAATTTATTTTCATTTTGCTCATTAAGGTTGGTATGAAGGTATGCGTCTCTATGATGGAAAGAAGGGCTGGTTTCCAGCAGAGAATACGTTTGAAGTAACCACTGATCACCAGAGACGGCGGAACGTGAGGGAGAAGTACCAGATCACACAAGCAACCAGTCAGAACACTCCAAGTTGACTCCTATGTCCTTGCTGCTGATCTTATTTGCCCTTACTCTCCAGTAGCTTCCTGTCACGAGCACACACACACACACACACACACACACACACACACACACACCCGGAGCAGTGGGCAGCCATATTGCTATCACTGCGGCGCCCGGGGAGCAGTTGGGGGATCGGTGCCTTGCTCAAGGGACTCACCTCAGTCGTGGTATTGAGGGTGGAGAGAGTGCTGGTTATTCACTCCCTCCACCCTCAATCTCTGCCGGACCTGGGACTCGAACCCACAACCTTTCGATTACGAGCCCGACTTCCCAACCATTAGGCCACGGCTGCCCCCTGCTAAGTCATAATTATGAGATAAGCTCTCAAAATTATACTTAATTTTCACATGAAAAATCACATTTTTAATGTCATGATTTACTTTTATCTGATAATCAGATAGTTAAAGGTCGATTGTCAGATGTTTCGGTCCATTTATTGCAGTTGTTAGCTCCATTATCACATTGATCCGTAATGTCTGCTGAGACAGACTGACCTCAGGTGCACCTCTGTGTTCATCTCTATCCAATTCAAGATAAGATACGTGCGCTTTTAGGTACAGACAGAATTAAGTCTAAAAACTTAAGCTATGACTGATCTAAAGCAGCGTATTTACTGAGGCGATTACACGGATTCGAGCGTAGCTGATAGTGTATATCGTGAAACATGAATCGTGTTTTCCTCCAGGCGGCGCTTAGAGGCTCAAAAGCCAATTACACTATTAGCCATAACTTTTTCTACAATTGTTTTTGTCACCCCCCGCCTCTTCTGAACACATGGTGTATTCCAGTGACGGCTCACATAGTCATATGATGAACACAACATAAATACAGTAGCAGTGACATTTCTGTGAATTGGACACATTTTGCTGTATCTCGACACCGACCAAAAGCACATTACAGCCATGGATACAATAGTTGGAGGTCCATCCAAGGAGCAGAAAGCCACACCCGAGGTGCAAAAGATCTGCAATGAGGTGAGACTGGACCTTCTGCTTTTGTTTAGATGCTGTAAGTCAGCTGATATGGGGATGCACGTAATGTGCATTTATTAGCTGTTATTAGCTATTTATTAACAGTGTTGGGGGTGACGCATTACAAGTAACGCGAGTTACGTAATAATATTACTTTTTCAAGTAACTAGTAAAGTAACGCATTACTTTTGAATTTCTAAAAAAATATTTGAGTTACATTTTCCCCATTTATTGATTGACAAGTCTCCTGTTGGGAAATTGGGAGTAAACATGATGTTACTGTATTCTAGACTAAATGTGAACATGCATTAATTCATCTCACTCACAAAAAACAGATTCAGTATTCCTCAAAATTAATAAAATGAATTTTCCAGTCTAGGTCAAAGAGGAAAAGAACACACAAGAAATGATGTTTTGTGATAAAGCAGCATATTTTAGGACAAAATTAAGATTGTTTTTGTTTTGACTTTATTTTAATGACAATTAAACATGTTTGCATTAAATATGAAATCTGTGTCTTTTGATTCAGGTCAAACATGAGGCAGAAAAGAAGGCAGGGAAGAAGTTTGATGTTTTCATTGCCAAATCTTTCACCACTCAGGTTGTGGCTGGAACCAACTACTCTGTCAAGGTAAGCTTTTCACTGCTATGTTGCAACTTGCATATTGACATCAATATCTACTTTCAAACAGTTCAAAGTGTTTGTAAACTGAGTATTTTCATTCTCCATATCTCTCTCTTCAGGTACAAGTAGGACGTGATCAGTTCATTCGTCTGAGGGTTCATAAGCCGCTTCCTTGCAATGGAACCAAACTCCAGCTGCTCGAGCTGATCTAGATGTCTAAAACTCAAGATCTTATTGAATACTTCTAATACATGCACGCAGATAATAAAATGCCATACTGTATACAGAATAGGCTGATATATGTGATATACTCAAATAATGCTGTTACAAAAGGTTTATTCAGTTCTACACCATTGAATAATCTCCTGTCCAGTGCCTACTGTATGTAAATGAGTTTTAGAAGACCAGCACGTTTTTGTTTATTTTTACAAACATGGTATTGTGGTGGGATAATTCCACATGAATCATCATTCCAGATCTGTTTTATATAAAAAAGTGGAAATTCTAAAATAAAGGGAAATCGGTTTCATGTATTCAAATTGCAAGTCTTTGTGTTTTTTGTTTTTTTTTATACCCTCTAAAAAGAATGTTTATGGGAAAATGTTTTATACAAATGTTTTTTTTTTTTTTTGTGGGTGTCCAAAAAAATACAGTGCATTTTAAAACACTCAACAAAAAGATTGACATAGTCAGATGAATCAGAAGCCTTTTAGTTTGAATGGGCTGAGAAATAAAAAATGGAGCACCAAAAATGGAGCTCAGGGCATTTTATTTCTTTTTCATTAATACAAATAATAAAATACAGATTCTCCAATTCTACAAATGTTCAGCATTATCCATCAACTCAAACCAGTGTTATTTTAGTATTAGTGAGATAATATAGTTTTTATTAACATTTTTTTCATTTCATTAATTGATTTTTCATTTTTTCATTTTAAAGTTTTAGTTTTAAACATTTTGTTGTTTTTGTCATATTTCTAATGTTTTTAAAAGTTTTTGAACTGTAAGATTTTTAATGTTTTTTTAAAGAAGTCTCTTCTGCTCACCAAGCCTGCATTTATTTGATCCAAAGTACAGCAAAAACAGTAACATTTTGAAATATGTTTACTATTTAACTCTTTAAATGTCACTCCAATTTTTGAACACAGACATAAAAATGCACTATCCAGACTTAAATTATTATAATTCATGAATGAAAACATTTTGTAATATGATTTTGATTTACATTTTCCATGGTAATGCAATGTCTGATTTTAAAATGCCTTTCAAAGGATGAATTTGGAGATTTTAAGTTTTGAACTGACATATAATTTCTTATGATTTCTAAAGTGTAAAAGGGAAAAAGGCAATGAAGAAAGTCTTTCGTGACAAAGGTCAGAACTCATGTTATGATGTAGATTTTTTAAGTTGCACTCTTGACATATATTAATCTATTACTTTTCCTACATAATTTGTAACTCAAAAATATGGTAGAATATCTATTTAGGAGTCTTAGACCTTTCCAACGATGTATAGTTTGTCATGATTAAATTAGGATTTATTTGTAATATGGTGAAATAAACGTAGGCATCCCACAGGGTGGACGGTGACAGTTAAAGGGTTAAAATAACTTTTTATTTGAATATATTTTAAAATGTAATTTATTCCTGTGATCAAAGCTGAATTTTTAGCCTCATTACTCCAGTCATATGATCTTTCAGAAATCATTCTAATATTCTGATTTGCTGCTCAAAAACATTTATTATTATTATTATTATTATTATTATTATTATTATTATTATTGTTATTACTCAGCTATAAACAGCTGAGTAATTTTTTTTCAAGTTTCTTTGATAAATAGAAAGTTCAGAAGAACAGCATTTATCTGAAATAGAAATCTTTTGTAACATTATGTCTTTATCATCACTTTTGATCAATATAAAGCATCCTTGCTAAATAAAAGTACTGATTTCCATAATTTATTTCTCAAAAAAAATAAATAAATAAAATAAATAAGTTATACTGACTCCAAGTTTATGGTATAGTGTATAATGTTACAAAAGCTTTTTATTTCAGTTAGAATGCTGATCTTTGGATCTTTCTATTCATCAAAGAATCCTGAAAACTCAAGTGTTTTAAATATTGATAATAATAATAAAAAAAAAAATATTTCTTGAACAGTAAATCAGCATATTATTATGATTTTGAAGGATCATGAAGACTGGAGTAATGTTGCTGAAAATTTAGGTTTGTTCACAGGAATAAATTACATTTTAAAATATATTCAAACAGAAAACAGTTATTTTAAACAGTAAAAATATTTAAAAATTTTACTGTTTTTGCTGTACTTTGGATCAAATAAATGTAGGCTTGGTGAGCAGAAATTACTCCTTTAAAAAACATCAAAATCTTGCTGTTCAAAAACTTTTATTTATATATATATATATAGTTCTGATTTAACTTTTTTGGTCACTACATTATTTCCATATGGCATCTTATGAAACTTTACCATGATTCTAAAATGTTAAAAAATAACAAGTATAAACAAAGATTAATCTAAAACATGTAAAATGTTCAACTTGTGGTGTATATAAGTCTTGTGATGCTTTTCTGCTTATAGTAGTTAGCAACCAAAGAGAAGACAATGGAAAAACACATCCTGTTTCAGACTGAGGCGGTTTTGATGTCACTTTTCACCACAATACCACAAATCCTGTTTCTCAACCTTATAGTCAAATTCACTGTTGCATCACATTGCACCACATCTACATCTGTGAAAACCCGTTTATACTATTTTATTATAATTTATTATTAGTTATTGCGACTCACAGTTCTGACTTTTTTTTTTTATCAGAATTGTGTGATGCAAACTCACAATTCTGACTTTTTTCTCAGAATTATGAGATATAAACTCACAATTGCCAGTTATAAACTCGCAATTTGCTCCGTTCTTATAATGTTGCTTAATGTCATTTATGTTAGTTTCGTCATGTTGCATTGTGTTTTCCCTGCTGTTCCAGTTTGTTCCTGTTCCCGTTTGGATTATCTCATTAAAGCACGTTTTGTATGATTTCCTCGTCCCTGCTCCTCCTTCCCACACACAACCCCTGACAATACACTTTTCATTAAGACCCTAAAGTATCAACTTGGAAAATGGGCATCCGATGACCCCTTTAAACAAACTGGTATAATAATATGGCAGCAGATGCTTAAAAACTGAAACTAAAAATCAAAGTTAACAAGTTGATGTTAAGCAAATGAGTAAATGAGTAACTTTTCTGTTCATTTTTGTACGGTGTACACTACCAGTCAAAAGTTTTTGTACAATAAGATTTTTAATGACTTTTAAAGAAGTATCTTCTGCTCACCAAGCATTTATTTGATCCAAAGTACAGCAAAAACTGTAACATTTTGAAATATGTTTATATTTAAAATAACTTTTTAAAAATGTAAAATGTATTTACTTGCAGTATATATATTGCATCAGGGTTTAGCTCCAACTTGCCTCAACACACCTGCTGGGAAGCTTCTAGTGTTGAGCTTGATTAGCTGGTTTAGGTGTGTCTAATTGTGGTTGGAGCTAAATTCCTCCAAGATCAAGCTTAGGCAACCCTGGTCTAAAAGAAGCCTGAATAATGACACTTGATACTTTTTAACATATTTAAATTAGAGTAGTAAGGAAATATTGAGTTTTATATATTCTGGTACAGTTTATAATGAAAGGTTGGTGAAAGTTCTCAGATATATTATCTGTACAAAGTTTTCAGAAAAATAATATGCATGTAGCCTGTTAAATATAGTTGTTTAGTTTAGTTAATTGCAGTGTTGGGAAGGTTACTTTGGAAATGTAATAGGTTATTACAAGTTACTCGATTTAAAATATAATAAGCGGTGTAACTTTTCAATTACTTTAATAAAGTAATGTAACATTACTTTTGATTACTTTTCTAAATGTCTAATATTTTCACCTGTTAATCATTTTGAAACATTTAAAGCAGGCAGAGCTAACCTTACAGCGGCACTCAACACTGATTAATGTCAGACTTTCAAAATCCTTTATCACTTGAATTAAGATTGTAATAAGCAGTTTTGGGCAAGTTACTCTGAAAATGTAATTAAATTACTGATTACTCCTTTTTAAAGTAATCAAATTACTGTTCTGATTACTTTATTTCAAAAGTAATTAGTTACATTACTAGTTACATTACTTTTTTTCTGTACATCCACAAAATGTACATGAAATAGTAAGCTTGTGTGTTGCCTAACATCCCAGCATAAACGCTCCTGATAAAATATTTGTTATTAAAGCCAGTGTTGCCAAGTCCGTGGTTTTCCTGTGCAATTGGGCTACTTTAACACTGTTGTCACAGGTTGAAGTGACCCCAATAACGTAATATTTACCCCCTGGAACGCGATTTTTAACAGGGGACCCCCTCAAAACGCGATTGGGCTACGTTTTAGTAGCAATTGGATGGGTTTTGTTGTGAAAACCTGGCAACCCTGATTAAAGCATCAACATTCACAAACCACTGTTATTTTAACTAAAAGCAATAGGCTGCTGCATGCGTGATTGCAAAATGCACGGCGTTTCGAGCAGTGAGTGGATTCTCTGATTGTCCATTGCATTCCAGAAATCAACATTGTTTAACGCTGCAAACACGTGTTATAAACTCTGCCTATGCTTAAGCGTTTTAATCCTTTTTGTTTTATATTAGTTGTTCTTGTTGCTTTTGTGCAATACTTGAATAGCAATTCATTTGTTTTAGATATTTTATGTTTAGATACTTCTATTTTGCGGGAGTCCCACAAATCATTTTATTCTATCGCATCCCACACATCGTATCTCTGCCCGCCCGCACCCACACTCGCCCATCAAGTCTTGTCCCGCACCCGCGCCGCGCGTCAAGACTTGATGGGCGCGGGCGGGCAGAGACTCATGTGAAGACAATGGAAGTTGGTGCGTTGCTCTCTACATCCGCTACGTTCTCAAGTTTTAATGTGCCGTGCTGCCCTTTCAGGTGTTTTAAAATGGATATGGAGTTTTTCACGGTTGAAAAAGTTTTCTTCCTCTCTGACAACGCACGATAATGTTCTTTCCTTTGACAGAAATGAACTTAAAATAATGATTGTATTTTTAGCTACAGAACGCGTATACTTTCCTCTCCCCGTGCTGACTTTATTTTCATTGGTAGTATCCGCCTCACAGGCAGTCAAAGTAGGTCTCAGAAGACGTCGCGTCTGCTAGCCAACACCCTTTTTAGAGTCTAGATGATAAAACACATTCTCTCTGCAATAATGTAACGCAGCAGTAACGCATGCTTGTAACTATACTCTAATTACTAATTTGGAAATGTAACGCGTTAAATTACTCCGTTACTGAAAAAAGAACCAAATTACAGTTACGCGTTACAAAATAATGATAATAAGTAAGGAATAATATACATCTTTATTTTGCAATAACAAATGGCTGGATGTACATTATCCCACTTATTACACAGCTGCTTGCCACAAAAACAAATAATTAAACATGAAACATTGATCTGAGTTAAAATAATTGAACGCAAAGTTTCGATGAAGAAATCAGTTGCTAGCAAGCGGCAAGTTCAAACTAGACTGACATTTTTGGGATACAGTGCAGTCATACTACCATTGTTACACAACATTTCACCACATAAATAATTAAGTAGTACTTACAGTTAGGGACTGGCGATATGGGCTTAAAAATATATCACAGTTATTTCTGGTATTTATAGCTATAATGATATCAATGACGATAAATCAGTGAAATCCTGTTTCTTTAGAGAGAAGTATTATCTTTCCTGAATATATATATATATATATATATATATATATATATATATATATATATATATATATATATTCATACTGAAAAATTATAGCTGGACTTTAAAGTTAACAAAAGTAGTAAAGAAACTAAATTAAAAAAAAAAAACCCAATTGGTATGTAAATTTCCACTTTACCTGAATTCACCCTAATTGTTTTGATGTTTCCTATTTTCATAGTGTGATTTTTGTTGAATTGTATAAAAATCCTCAAACATCACTGTAAATATCAATTATGATGTTAATCCTACAACAATTAAAAAACAAAAACATACAAAAACACTGTCCCCGTTTTTTAATTGGTAGATAATCACAAGTTAGATTTCAGTGATATTTTGACCACTGAACTATGTACCCGGTTTTCATTTCAGAAATATGGTGACCTTAAAATTTTCACAACTCGTCGGTTTGTTGGCTTCCAAGTCATGCACCCAGCCATTTGTGAACTGAACGTTGCCTTCCATACAGGGGCGTAGCCACGCGTGTGCCAGGGTGTGCCGGTGTCACCCACGGTGGCAGCTGGCACACCTAAAAATAGATGCGGAATTTATTTATTTTTTATAAGTAATAAACATGGGCGGCGGTAGAGAGGGGCTAGCAGCTACTTCAGCACCCCCAAAGACCAAAGCACCCCATAGCACCCATACGCATAAAAAATGTAAAAAAAATTTGGACCCATTACTCATGCGTAACTCATGCATTGCAATATAACTTCGTGACCTGATTAGCAGGTGCACTTTTCCAAATGTCACATCATTTTATTTTAGAAACGGAAAGTGCTAAGAAGGCCTGCCCCCGACTAAAGATTTTTCTAGTTAACTACTCACATGTTTATTATATTAAATTGATTAATATACCAACTATCTTTTAATAGGCATAGAGGAGCGCGGGGCACAACCTAACACTTTTTGAATTTCTCAATTTGTGTAAATCCACGTGGGGTTAAGAGTATATATTTTCTTTATCCACGTTAATTTCACGCTTGTCTAGTACAAATATGTCGCTTTGTTTCATAACAGTGTTTACGTTTTTCGTTATTTACCTCAAAAGAAAGGAGGTGAAAAGTGACAACATGCCCCGTATGTGGGGTATATTGTAATATGTGAGGGGCACGTTGTAACATCACCATATGACAGCTTAAAATGTTATCTGATCGAATGAAAAAATATATATATATACACGACAAACTAAAACATTTTGTCAATAAAATAAAATGATTAACTTTTTCAAATAAAATAATGGCATTTTTTAAGAATTAAAAAATTAAAATTTTTGAGGTTCACAATGAACACATCGCAATCATGCGTGGGACGGCCCTGATAGCAAAACACAGCTGAACCAACCCGTTTCGCAAATTGATGAGAACGGGTTGGCTGTACAGTATAGGTCAAACAGTGTGCGCAAATAGATGAAACACATTCAGACATTCAAAAAAACCCTCCCCTCCCTCCACACACAGCTCTCATAGAACACCAGACACATAAACCAGCCAAAATGCTTTACATTTCTTGAAATAATCATTTCTCAACATTAAACATCGATTGCCAGTCTTTATTCACCTCTTTCTTGTGGTTTCTTTTTAAAATCCATAAAAGAAAATAGTGAAAATTACATCGCTAATGTCATAGAATAGCATAGTTTAATATAGAGGGGCAGATTGTGACGCAGTGTTACAACGTTCCCCATCAGCGGGACTAAAACTGGTTAGTCTTCTGTTGGTTTGTCAAGCATTAAACTAAGCATTAATCTAAAATCATAAATAACAGATTGGCGATTAAAATAATAGCATATTTGTCTCATTTTAAATGAATACTAAAAACTGAGATGAAAAATTTACTTTAGCCAGAAATTTACTTTTACTATGGTAAAATAAATATTCAGCGATATCTTCAAAAGGCTTTTGAATTTTGGCGCACTTTTGTCTCTGTTTAGTGTTGCTATGGCAACTAGTAAACACCGTAAAATTGGTTATGCTGGCGTGTGTGGAAATATTTAAACCACATGTGTTAAAATTAACCCCGCGTTAGTTTGTGTCCCTCGCACCCCTATAGCCTATATTATGCCCTCAAACGCGCGCATAAAGCTTGAAACGGCAAAAGTAATGATTATGAATGTGTTGGGGGAAAAGAAAACATTTGAATTATTAACTAGTGCTTTCTTCCCAGTCAGTGTCGGCTGAAAAGATGAAGTTGCCGAGTGCCGACGCTGTACTCGCCATCTCCACATGAACGTGTAATTTATTTTTTCATTCCAACTACATAATGAAATATTTTTATTTAATTGGTTCGTTTGATATACATTTCAAGCTTTTAATGGATTTCTTTGTGAGGCAAGTAGCCGGTTCACTGCTGTGACGAGCAGAGATGCAGAAAGTGCATCTCGTTTATTTTCTCTATTTGTCTCTACATACATCAGGCAAATTTATTTCTGCAGAAAAAATGCAAAGGATTTCGCGGGCGCCTCCATGTCATGCAGTAAGCGCATTAGGCTAATAATTAAGTTGATATGCGTACATACTGCACAGTGCATATTAGGCAGGTGTGACGATGCCCCAAACAGCAGCAGGGACCGGGAATGTGGAACAATGGCGAATTCTCTCTCTTTATTTTAATTTAATTGTTCTTTCTTTCTTGTTTACGAAATACTAGCCTTTTTACCTCGTATATGAACAAGTAGCCTACTTACAGATAATAAATCCTCAAAACTTATTACACACAACCACATGTTTACAGGATAATTGCCTTTATTTTCCTTAAATACAGTTCTTAATACAATATTTTACCATTTAAACATCAAGCGTGAACTTTTAAGCTGCTTAATTTATGTGTAAACGCCTATTATTTGAAAAGGCTTGTTCTGGCCATTACTAAATGCAACATGCAATTTCAATTTCCATTTTTTTTTTTTTTTTTTTTTTTTTTTGGTCGGCTAATATCTTGCAGATTTTGCAAGTTGTATGTAAACTTAGGACTTAAAAATTTGCGGAGCGTGTACTGCCAATATAGTAAAAAAATTATATGAAAAGTCAAGTGTCTATTGCGGCATTAAATTTTTTGATTGTAGGTGGCCGCCTTGAGGAGAGAGAAAGCTTCGGAAAATGGCTCAAAAATGACGAGGACGTGAATGCTTTTTACAAGTCCGAATCTAAATTTAAGGTAGTATAGCATGAAATCTGGTCATTTTAATATGTAACTTTAGTAATGCAGTCGGTTTTTTTTTTTTTTTTTTTTTTTTGCACATTAATCTGACATACCCAGTTTTTCTGATGCACACCCAGAGTCTCTTTTCTGGCTACACTACTGCTTCCATAGATTTAAAATAGACTAAATATACAAAAATATCTGGAAATGTCACAGGAGGTAAATCGTCGGGGTCTCGACGTACATTCTCTTGCAGGCACCTCATTCCGATACGTTTCTTGCGTCCAGTAGAAGTTTGTCTCTGTATCGGAGTCCTGCACGGGTCCTGTTTGATAAACCCGTACCCCAAATTACCGGACAGATTACAACCAAAAGAACTGAGCTCATGTCGGAGTGTTGAATGAACAATATCATTTAAAATATAATGGAATTCCCAGAGTTGTATGATCCATCAAAAACGGAGATAGCCTAATAAATAAAATCCAGAGCATGCGTGTATATGAGTTGGTTTACCAGGTAAAAATACAATTACGTGAAACAAGTCATAGTTAACTATGTCTGACATGAAAACTATGCTAGTCATTGTCTCATAAAATGATAAATAGCAAACAACACATATACTATTTTCGTTATGTTTTGTTTATTTCGTTTTTAGTAAAATCAAATGTGACCTTGTTGTTTGCGACTACATTCATCCAAGACCGCGTCGCGAACACCGGCTCGGCTCGACTGCAAAACGCTTTCACTACGAGAGGAAGCGGCAGTGCGCAGCGATTCCACGGCTTGCCGCGTCCTTTAAACGGTCTTCAGACAGAGCGCGAACACAAGCACGGGACCGTTTGAGAGCTGCTGCATATCCGTACCGGATTGAGTCCAAAGAGCAAATACCCGTGCCTGTCACCCGTCTGACCCGCACCAAACCTGTCACATAAATATTATTCCACCCCTTACTTCAATTTTAGCGGGTCACCCAGGATTCTGCTCCGGATAGTACATTTTGTTCATTTAATCGACTTTTCAACATTGTTTTCGACACATTTTCGTGTAACAACTGGTTGTTTTAAGTCTTGCCCGATGTGACCTTACAATATGGCGGCGCCCTCTTGTTTCCGTCCCAGAATGCACTGCGCAGTGACGTCGGTTGCCAAGCTCTATTAGGCTTTTCGTTGGATTGTAAATGGAGACGGTCCAAGATGGCGCCTTAAGCATTTGTAAAGGAAAACTGCTTGATATAAATTAATATTTAAAATAAAGCAACCACCTTAATATTACACATAATCAAACAGTGTGGCTACTCCCTCTTACACATCGTTTGAGATACTAAATGGTGAGTTCAGATCGGAAAAGGGATAGAAATCGGACGAAATCCAAGTCTTGGTCTACAGTCATGTCACATACCGTAAACTTGCTGGAGGAAAGCTTTCATGATTATGTATCGGCTGATGAAGAGTTCCCCCCTCTGCCAAAAAAAGGTAAATGGGTGCATTCACCCACTTCAGCCGCTGCAATGGAGACTTCTGATGTAGTTCTACAACTTTCGCAGCTCATTAACTCAAGATCTGATGAGTTGGAGAAACTGATCTCTGATAATATTTTGCGAATCGAGGGGCTCAAGAAAACGATCGACTTTGCATGTGCTGAGATAAAGGACATTAAAGAGAAATCTGCCGTCCTTGAGAAACGCATCTGTAATGACGAAGTGCGCCAGGACTCGGTTGAATCGCGTATGGCGGAGATACGCATCCAGTGTAGCGTATGGCCGCGCCGCATCCTGTGTAGACAGCATCAGTGATTATAATGGGTTCTATTGTATTTTGTCGCGTCGCGCCGCTCGCGTCTAGTGTAGACACGGTGTTAGAGAGTTATTCACGAAGATGGAATCTTCGTTTATTCGGGGTACCTGAGGCGGACAAACAAGATGTGCGACAAGACTTTATTAACATATGTCAATCAGTTCTGCCTTCAGAGAAGACCGGACTCTGCAGTTCCATTGACACAGTGCATCGTTTGGGTCAGAAGGGAAAAGAGCTGCCCAGAGGGAGAATCATTAAGTTTACATCGAGGGTGATTCGTGATTCTCTGTGGAAAGCGGCGAAAAAATCTCTACCTGAGTACCTGAAAAGTCAGGGTCTGCGATTTGCAGAAGATCTCTCGAAGATGGATAAAGCACGACGTCTCAAGCTGTGGCCTGTGGTACATGAAGCTCGTCTCCAAGAGAAATCTGCATGTTTTGTTGGCGGGAGAGCTTTCGTTGCCGGAACTGAAATTAATCTAACATGATGGATAAGGATCATGGAATTTTATTTTTTGGAACTCTAACTAGAGTTGGATAATTGCTTATTTTGGATATGAGGCGTCCTGGGATTCGTGAGTTTTAAGTGGAAGTTTCTTTTGTCTTCAAGATTTTATTTTATTTTTATCAAAGACATGCCTTGTTGCTGTATTTTGAATTTTCCCAACATATTGGACGAGGACTTTTGCTAACTTTACTAGATTTGGATTGTTGCCCTTTCATACCAACAAAGGATTTAGACATTTGCTTTAACATGAAGATTTTTTTTTGTTTTGTTTTGTTTTTTTTTTTTTGTTTGTTTTTTTGCTTTAACATGAAGATTTGGCAGCAGGCAATCTCGTATAGATTACTGGTTGGTATCTATGAATCTATTTTCTTCAGATATTTATGTTCACCTTCACCTTTCAGTGACCATAAAAGCTGTTGTTATTTCTATTAACCTCAAAAACTCTTCATATTCTTTGGGTAGAAGTTCATTTTGGAAACCTAAATGTTCATTGCTGCAATTTGATAATGTTAAGATAAAAAAGTCATTATAAAAGTGTGCAGTTAAAATAGGAAAAGTTATTATTTATACCATCGGACTTCACCAATCAGAGAGAACGCTTGGACTCCTAAGCCACGCCCACTATTGTCTTTCTACTCCTTTTTGTGTTGGTCCCACCTCAGACTAAACCAAAATATAAACGGAAAGAACCATGATATATCAGATGTTATTAAACATAAATCTATTTTAGTTTGTGATGTTAATAGTGAATGTGACTAGTCAATATGAAAACTCCTGTAATAGAGCACCATCTTGTGGCTCAATTCTGACTAAATTTCTTGCACATAATTTTCCACATGGCTTGTGAATTTTAATTGGTTGTAGGAAACCGAATTTGTTCATGTAGTGCATTCAAATTCTTGTCACAAAGAAAGTGTGTGAATCTGAATTTACTTCAATTTGAAAATCCCTGTTATTATACCATTCGTCTATCTTCGGTTTGTTCAGTGCTTGATTATGAATTCAAAGTTGCAATATTTTGAATTAGATTTTATTTTTGTATTTTCCATTTTCATTTTCGTTAAGGTTTTAGCAATTTTGTTGTGTGCTTGTTTTTTTTTTTTTTTTTTTTAATATATCTAGATATTCTATTTTATTTTAGTTTTAGTTCATTTACTACTTCAAGTTAAACTAAATGAAAGCGAGAAATGTTGTTTTGGCATCTATCTGAAAAAAGTTTTTTTTTTTATGTATTTTTTATTATTTTATTTTATGTTTTATTTCAAGTAACAAAAACGTTTTTATGATTTTAATTTTGATAGCTACAATAACCCTATTTTGAAAAACATAAATGTACCACAAATAGCTTCACATATTTTTTAGCTGGGTCTATTGCTGCAAAGTTTGTGCTGACAAAATTATATTATGGCATAAAAGCAACCAAATTATCAATGCAATGCATTATTTATTTATTATTATTTTCTTTTTTTACCGAAAATATATAGACACATCTGTGAAATTATGAATAATACATTTTTTTGTCTGCGTTGACATTTTAACAGTCAAGTGCTGCAGAGATTTCAGTCATTGTCTTGACAGCCCTTCACAGAGCGGAAATAAGCTTCATTTACTGAGGTTCCAGCTCAGTCCATTCCTTGTATCCTCCAGCATAATGACGGGCCCTGAGAGAAAAAAAACACACCGATGATGAGTTTTGTTGTTTGTGAGTGAGAATAAATTAAATGAATTATCATGAGGTTTTTGGTGATTTTCGAATGTAGATTTAAAAAATGCACACACGTTTAACTGCAATATTTGTAGAGTATTTCTAGCAAATAAAATAAATTAGAGCAAATGATTATAGCCTTTACAGTGTATTATTTTTATTCATTTTTTGTATTTTATTCATTTTCAGGTCTGAATGTATTTTATTTGATTTTATTTCCCTCATATAGTTTGTGTAAACCATGTGGTTTTGCCAACTGTGCAGAGATGTGATTTATGTAAATGTCCCCAGATGAAAAGAAAACAAATCATAATTGTTCTGCTTATGAAACAATGCATTATATTCTTACAACCACTGGAAACAAAGCAGTTATATTACTGATGCCAATATCTATTAAAAACAAAAACAAAACATAATTATAAAAACAATTTTAAAATTGTATTTTTTTTTAAACCTATAAAAACACTGTAGCAAAAAAAAACAAACAAAAGTAAGCTTCTTTTATTTCAGCTAGTTATGAAAGCAACATTTCTCATTTTCATTCAGTTCAACACGATTTGCTAAAATAGTTAAAACTGAAATAAAAGTCAATAAAACTATATAGATATATTTAAAAATGCTCATAAAAAGTTAGGGTAAGGCAGGGGTGTCCAAAGTCCAGCCCACGGGCCAAATGCGGCCTTAGGTGAATTTCAAACAGCCTGCAGCTTGTCTACTGAAATGTATTATATGTGGCCAGCCAAACATAATTTTTTAAATATGCACTTTCACAATGTCAACACAAGGTGACAGCACTAGATTTTTGACCAAACAGCAGAGTGTGAGCTCAGAACAGAACAAATGTGTCTACTCTTTGACTGATCTCGATCACGTGACTACTAAACGGCACTGTGAGATTTCATGAAAAGCATTTGAGTTTGGAGCAGAGGTACTTGATACAAACCACGGATGTCGCTGTGATTTAAACTAATTTAAAGGCAGAAGAAACAGCGACAACAATGCAGTTAGAATTCTTTTCAATCCACAAATCACTTACATTTACAATGCATTTACTGTAGTAACAGTAACTGTGGTATTGTGGCAGAAAAGTAGGATATTCATGCCAAACTGTATTATATTACTAATGTGTACGCTACCAGTCAAAAATTTTGAACAGTCAGAATTTTAATGTTTTACTTTTTTTTTTTTTTTTTAAGTCTCTTCTGCTCACCAAGCCTGCATTTATTTGATACAAAATAAAACAAAAGCGAAAAGTGAAATATTTTTACTATTTAAATTAACTGCTTTCTATTTGAATATATTTTAAATTGTAATTTATTCCTGTGATCAAAGCTGAATTTTCAGGATCATTACTCCAGTCTTGTGTCACATGATCCTTCAGAAATTATTATAATATGCTGATTTGCTGCTCAAGAAACACGTTTATATTATTATTATTATTATTATTATTATTAATAATAATAATAATAATAATTATTATTATTATTATTATTATTATTATTATTGTTATTATTATTATTATTATTATTAATGTTATTATTATTATTATTATTGTTATTATAATCATATTTAAAACAGTTAAGTAAATTTTTTCTGAATTCTTTGATGAATAGAAAGATCCAAAGATCAGCATTTATCTGAAATGAAAAGCTTTTGTAACATTATACACTATACCATTCAAAAGCTTGGAGTCAGTATAATTTGTTTGTTTTGGGAAAGAAATTATAGAAATTAATGATTTTATTTAGCAAGGATGCTTTAAGTTGATCAAAAGTGATAATAAAGACATTTATAATGTAACAAAAGATTTTTATTTCAGATAAATGCTGTTCTTCTGAACTTTCTATTCATCAAAGAAACCTGTAAAAAAATCTACTCAGCTGTTTTCAACAACAACAACAATAATAATAATAATAATAATACATGTTTTTTTTAGCAGAAAATCAGAATATTAGAATAATTTCTGAAGCATCATATGACAAGAGTAAAGATGCTAAAAATTCAGCATTAAAGTTTAAATGATCAATGTTGGATAATATCAACAGTTGTGCTGCCAAATATTTTTTGGAACCTGAAATTTTTTTTTTCAGGATTCTTTCATGAATAACAAGTTTAAAAAGTACAGTGTTTATTCAAAATATAAATATTTTATAACAATGTAAATTATTTATTATTAACTTTTAATAAACTTTTAATTATTAACTTAATACATCCTTGGTGAATAAAAGTATTAATTTCTTAAAAAAAAAAAAAAAGAAACAATAAAAATGTACTGACCCCAAACTTTTGAACGGTAGTGTATATATAGAATATAAGAATATATATATATATATATGGCGAAGCCGTATTAGAATAACCTGTGTAGAAAAACTACTGTATTAAATTTCGTCAAAGGATTGTCCCCATATCTAGAAATAGCAGTGTGTGTGTGTGTGTGTGTTCATATACTTGCTGTATCCCAGATCTCTTGCAATCTCTAGTGCGGTGAGGCTGCGGACGCCTCTCTGGCAGTACAGCACAAAGTCCGAGTCCTCGAAACCAGGCTTTGGGACGCCGTAGCGCTCTCTAAACTGATCTGGGTTCAGTCTGAGGGCCTGCTCCACGTCTTTCACTGAATGACCAAAAACACTGTAACTCATCATGTCTGTGTGTGTTTGTGCAGATCTTTGTGTGTTGGTGACTTACAGAGAATGTTAGTGGCTCCTGGAATAAATCCTGCTTCCAGCTCTTTTGGTTCACGAACATCAAAGAGCTGGATGCTTCCAGTCGACATCATTTCCTTCAGCTGCTCGTACGTCACAACAATGTCTGAAACACACGACAGGTGAGAACACATCTGAGTACTGACAACATACTGCTGCTAATTCATATTGCAAAATTAAATGTACAAGCCTGTTCTATCTATTGAATGATAGAGTCACACTTATCATTTATTATCCGATATCATGATTATTTATAAGTATACATCTAAAATGGCACAAGTGACATGTCAAAAATAGAAATAAATACAGTTTTATCATTTCAAACCTAACAACCTTTGGTATATATTGTAGGTTTTTTAATGTTTTTGATATGTCTTATGTTCTCCAAGGGTGTTTTTTAATAATAAAAAAAATACAGTAAAAACTGTAATATTATTAGAATTTAAAATAACTGTTTTCTATATGAATTTATTTTAAAATGTAATTTATTCTTGTGATGCAAATCTGAATTCTCAGCATCATTACTTCAGTCTTCAGTGTCACATGATCCTTTGGAAAATAATTACATTGCTTATAAGTTACAATGAAACAACTAAGATAAAAGGATATGTATATAACAAATATAAATAGCAGGTTTGTGCAACCTATAGAAATATTCATTTTAAATGTATTTGTTTAATTTATATATTTTATTACATTTAAATTTATATTTTGTGAGTTATTAAATTAACGTTTTATGAAATTCTTTATTTTGCCCTCCAGAATTGATTAACAGTGGAAACAATGCATTATCATCAAAAAAATTACTTTAAAAATTACTTAACAGGTCATAGTGTAGACTCTCATGGGAATCTAGACTCCCACCCAAACACAACAAAACGCTGATTCAATAACCTGAATGAATGAATAACCATAAGGGTTTGTCACAGTAATTCATCAAACTTAACAAATACGATCTGTGTGAAAGTTGTTTTTTACTCATACTCACAATAAATAAATAAATGCAGCATGAAAATAAGATGTAGTAATATATAAGAATAAGTACTAATATATGCTATGCTGAATATCACAAGCCAGTCAAGACCATGTATGGATGAAAGTAATAATTAAAAAAAAAAAAAATTGGTAATGCTTCACTTCAAGGTGTCCTTGTTACACGTTACATGAACTTACTATTATAATAACAATTAATTATGCATAATTACATGCAAGTAACCCTAATCCTAACCCTGACCATACAGTAAGTACACATGGTTAATATTACTTTGTACTTAAATGTTTAATTACACTGTAACAAGGACACTTTAAAATAAAGTGTAACCAAAAAAAAAATTTTTTAGGAAAATGGGTAAGAAATTAAGAACATTCTAGGACAATGTTAAGACAATATTTGCAAGACACACACACACACACACACACACACATTTGCATTAAATATGAAATCTGCATCTTTTAATTGGCTGGGAAGAAGTTTGATGTTTTCACTGCCAAGCTACACTTGCAACTTTAAAATGATTGTATAAACCTCTGAGTGTTTTCATTCTTTATATCCCCCTCTTTAGGTACATACAGAAGAGAATGAATTCTGTAGAAAAACTACATCTGCACTGGATTCAGATGTCTAAAGCTTATTAGAACTTGTTGAATACGTCAAAACAAACACTGAAGAATTACAAAACAGCAAAACCTGGTAATGCAATCTGGATAATATTTATTTAAAGCAAAACAATATAATCATCAACCTTATAAAGATGTCTATGGAAACCCATTTCAGCCACACAAGGAGACAAAATTGTGACAGTTATTAAATTAGGATATACAGAGTTCAAATTATTACATTCTAAGTCATAATTATGAGATAAGCTATTTTGACATTAAAAAAAATCAATTTTTTTGAAAAATCATGATTGACTTTTATCTGATAATTATGGCTTTTTGATCTCATAATTTATGACTCGGTATGTCATAATAAAGACTTTTTATCTCTTATAGTTTTTAGATTTATAGATTTTTTTATGACTTTTCATATTATAATTATGACTTTTAGCTCATAAATATGACTATAATCTCATAACTCTAACTTTTTGTCATTTTTGACTATCTCATAATTATCTCAAAGTTAAAATTCTTTAAACATAATTTTATCTCATTAAATTTAGCTCATCAATTTGACTTTTTGTCATAATGGCATTCTGTCATAATTGACTTTATCTGATCATTTTTGTCAATTTCTACTTTTTGTCTCATAATCATGAGAGGATCTCATAATTTTGACAGTTTGTGTAATAGTGACTATTTTCTCATAATATGACTTAATATTTCCTGCATAATTTTGACTTTTTATCCCATTAAGTGGCATAATTTTTACTTTTATGTATATATAATTTTACTTTCATGTCATAATTTCTAATCTTAAAATGTTTACTTTTTATCTCATCATGACTCATTGTGTCATAACTTTAACTTTTTGTATCATAATTTTTATGTTTATGTCATAATTTCAAGTTTTTATCTATGTTATGTCATAATTTCCTTTTTTTGTCTCATAATTTTTACTTTTATATCATTTCTTTTTTATCTCATAATTTTAACTTTTATCTAATCATGACTCAGTGTGTCAGAACTTTGACTTTTATTGTCATAATTTTTACGTTTATGTCATAATTTCTACTCTTTTTCTACGGTATCTCATATATGACTTTCTATGCTACAACTGACTTTTCATCTGCTCATTTTTTTTTTTTTTTTTTTTTTTTTTTTTGTCAAGATTTCTACTTTTTGTTTCATAATTATTAGAGTATCTCATAATTTAGATTTTTTTCGTGTGATAATTGACTATTTTCTCATACTTACAACTTAGTATGTCAATTTTATCTACACTTTTTTACTTTTATGTATATATAAAACTTTACTTTTGTCATAATTTCTACATTTATCTGAAAATGTTTACTTTTTATCTCATCATTAATCAATGTGTCATAATTTGAACTTTTTTGTCATTATTTTTTGCGTTTATGTCATAATTTCTCATCATTTTAACTTTTTATTTCATAACTGCAACATTTCGTCTCCTACTTCCAATTCACTAAATCACTTTTTTTTCTCCTAATGTGACAGAAAACGGCTTTCATAGACATCAGGCAGGATATGGCAAAGCCAACTTGTTCATCATATGATGCAACATTAAAGTTTCACTGACCCATGAGTCACTGACCATACGTGCAAACTTACATGCTTACTTTGTAGACACTTTTCTCTGACATTTTCAGCATTTTAGACACTATTATTCTGTCATTAACTGAGATACAGTGAGAGTTTACTTTACCTGTATTTAGAGCTCGACTGTCAGATGTTGCGGTCCATTTATTGCAGCGGTCAGCTCCATTATCACACTGATCCGTAATGTCTGCTGAGACAGACAGAAGCAGGAGCGCCACTAGAGCGCACACACCTGACCTCAGGTGCATCACTGTATTCATTTTTATCGAATTCAAGGTAAGATACGTGCGCTTTTAAGACAAAATTAATTCTAAAAACTTCAGCTATGACTGATCTGACTGACTGAATTCGAGCGTAGCTGATTATCGTAAAACATGAATCACGTTTTCCTCTAGGCGGCGCTTAGAGGCTCAAAAGCCAATTACGCTATTCGTCGGCTTGTGTATGCGTGGGCGTTTTATGTTTTAGTGGAAATGTTTCACTATAATCGTTTAAACCTATTTTTTTTATTTGAAAATGTCTTATATAGACATGCGGTTTGTTCCCTATTATTCTTTTAAATGTAATTAAAACAAATCTTTATCTAGTCATCTCAACAGACTGTGATCGGTCCGTTCAGACCAGCGCTGAGAATAGTTACATGTACCACGTGACTCCGTCGCTTATGTTTCTTCTTCTTCAGCAGTCTAGACAACAAATTACGCTTTAATAATGGCATTAAGTAATTATAAAAGTAATTAAAATGAAAGTATATTGTGTGCAATTAAATTAAGAAAAGTTATTATTTAGAACATCGGACCTCACCAATCAGAGAGCACGCTTGGTATCATAAGCCACGCCCACTATTGTCTTTCTACCCATGTTTGTGTTGGTCCCACCTCAGACAAAACCAAAATATTAGCGGAAGGAACCATGATATATCAGATATTTTTATACATAAATCTATTTTACGATTTTAAAAACCAATCTTACTAAATATATATATATATATATATATATATATATATATATATATATATATGTTTTAGTTATATATCATTACTGTTCCAGCCATCATTTTTTGTAAAATTGTTTTTATCAACCCCCGCCTCTTCTGAACACATGGTGCATTCCAGTGATGGCTCATAGTCATATGATCAACACAACATAAATATGTGACATTGCTGTGAGTTTGATACATTTTGCTACACCTCGACACCGATCAAAAGCACATTACAGCCATGGCGACAAAGGTTGGAGGTCCATCCCAGGTGAAGCAAGCCACACCCGAGGTGCAGAAGATCTGCGATGAGGTGAGACTGGAGCTTCTGCTTTTGTTTAGATGCTGTATGTCAGCTGATAAAAGGATGCACGAGATGTGCATTTATTTATTAGTTGTTATAAGCTGTTTATTAATATTTAGTAATTACTATGCTATATGTTAATACAATAATAAAATAAACAAATAATTAAAAAAAAAAGTAGAATCACAATGTTCAGCTCTTTAATCTTAAATTATTTAAAGTCACAATTTCTGTCAAATGTACAACAATAGCATGCAACAGAGATTGCAATCAATAAATGGTATTAATGCAAGCTTAAAAAGTTATAAGGAAGCCATTAAGAAGAAAATATCTTTACATTTAATTTATATATTTCGTTATGTTTTATTAAATTAACTTACATTGTGTGACATACTGCATTGTAGAATAATGTGTTGCATTTCAGAATGCTCGAATTTATTATAGTCTTTAAAGAGACAATTATTATTACTATGATATAGGGTGAAAACAGTGCACTGTTATCAAAAATCTGTGTATTGCTTTATATGTCAAAGTGTAGACCCATTAAGTAATAAGTAAATGCTTATACAAAACATAAATGAATTACCAATCTTCACACAGTGTTGAGTAAGTGTGTGGGTGTGTTGTAGTAATTTGTCAAACTTGACAAATCACATATTTTCTGCAAAACAGGCTTTTCCAGTCTAGGTCAAAGAGGAAAAGAACACACAAGAATTTATGTTTTGTGATAAAGCAGCATATTTTAGGACCAAATTAAGATTGTTTTTGTTTTGACTTTATTTTAATGACAATTAAACATGTTTGCATTAAATATGAAATCTGTGTCTTTTGATTCAGGTCAAACATCAGGCAGAAGAGAAAGCAGGGAAGAAGTTTGATGTTTTCATTGCCAAATCTTTCACCACTCAGGTTGTGGCTGGAACCAACTACTTTATCAAGGTAAGCTTTTGGCTTCACAGGATGTTAACTGATGGACTGGGGTGGTGGGGATTAATGTGATCTGATTTTATCAGCTGTTTTGACTGCTATGTTGCAACTTGCATATTGACATCAATATCTACTTTCAAACAGTTCAAAGTGTTTGTAAACTGAGTATTTTCATTCTCCATATCTCTCT
The DNA here is from genome assembly GCA_036247105.1 of Cirrhinus mrigala. Taxonomy (NCBI): domain Eukaryota; kingdom Metazoa; phylum Chordata; class Actinopteri; order Cypriniformes; family Cyprinidae; genus Cirrhinus; species Cirrhinus mrigala. The sequence goes on from CM070011.1 coordinate 44,225,600, forward strand.
CTTCAGGTACATGTAGGATGCGATAAATTCATTCATCTGAGGGTTCATAAGTCGCTTCCTCACACTGGAGAAAAACTGCAGCTGCACAGCATCCAGACATCTAAAACGCAACAAGATCTTATTGAATTCTTCTAATACATGCACACAGATAATAAAATGGCATACTGTATGCAGAATAGGCTGACATATGTGATATACTCAAATAATGCTGTTACAAAAGCTTTATTCAATTCTACACCACTGAATAATCTCCTGTCCAGTGCCTACTGTATGTAAATGAGTTTTAGAAGACCAGCATATCTTTGATTATTTTTACAAACATTGTATTGTGGTGAGATAATTGCATCATCATTCCAGATCTGTTTTATATAAAAAAGTGGAAATTCTAAAATAAAGGGAAATCAGTTATATATATTCAAATTGCAAGTCTTTGTGTTTTTTTATACCCTCTAAAAGAATGTTTATGGAAAAATATTTTATACAAATGTTTTTGTGTGTGTGTGTCCAAAAAAATTACAGTGCATTTTAAAACACTCAACAAAAAGATTGACATAGTCAGATGAATCAGAAGCCTTTTAGTTTGAATGGGCTGAGAAATAAATAATGGAGCACCAAAAATGGAGCTCAGGGCATTTTATTTCTTTTCCATTAATACAAATAATAAAATACAAATTCTCCAATTCTACAAATTTTCAGCATTATCCATCAACTCAAACCAGTGTTATTGTAGTATTAATGAGATAATATAGTTTTTATTAATATTTTTTTCACTTCATTAATTGATTTTTAATTTTTTCATTTTAAAGTCTTAGTTTTAAACATTTTGTTGTTTTTGTCATATTTCTAATGTTTTTGAACAGTAAGATTTTTAATGTTTTTTAAAGAAGTCTCTTCTGCTCACCAAGCCTATTTGATCCAAAGTACAGCAAAAACAGTAACATTTTGAAATATGTTTACTATTTAAAATAACTTTTTATTTGAATATATTTTAAAATGTAATTTATTCCTGTGATCAAAGCTGAATTTTTAGCATTATTACTCCAGTCACATGATCTTTCAGAAATCATTCTAATATTCTGATTTGCTGCTCAAAAAAAAACATTATTATTATTATTATTATTATTATTATTATTATTATTATTATTATTATGTTGAAAACAGCCCAGTAGAATTTTTTCAGGTTTCTTTGATAAATAGAAAGTTCAGAAGAACAGCATTTTTTCACCAAAAAGGGTACTCAAGTGTTTTAAATATTGATAATAATTTTTTTGCTGTTTTTGCAAAATTTGACTGTTTTTGCTGTACTTTGGATCAAATAAATGCAGAAAAGACATCATTAAAAAACATTAAAAATCTTACTGTTCAAAAACATTTATTTATTTACTTATTTACAATATATATACTATTATAAGTAATACATTTTTAATGGCTTTAGTTTCTGTCATTTTAGTTCTAGTTTTGGTTAACTAAATACTGTTTTAAACTGTGTCTGCAGAACTAAGAGAGCAAAGAAAATATTAGTACATGGGGTTAATGTAATAGGGTATAGGGATATATATACATGACAGTTGTGATTTAACTTTTTTGGTCACTACATTATTTCCATATGGTATCTAACTTTACTGTTATTCTAAAATGTGCAAAAATAACAATAATAAACAAAGATTAATCTAAAACATGTAAAATGTTCAACTGGTAGTGTATATACTCCTAAATACATATGACAAACAGAAGTCTTGTGATGTTTTTCTGCTTATAGTAGTTAGCAACCAAAGAAAAGACAGTGGAAAAATACTGGACTGTGTTTCAGACTGAGGAGGTTTTGATTAAGTCATATGTCACTTTTCCCCACAATACCACAAATCCTGTTTCTCAAACTTACAGTCAATTTTCCTCGTTGCGTGACATGCAAACTATTTAAAACACTCCTAACTTTTGATCACAGTGGTCTCAAGATGAAGGGACAAAATAGCTGAAGCTGAAGGACATATTAGATGAATATTTATGAACATGCTCAACTGCAATTTACATTATAGTTCAATTGTGAGTGAGAACAATGCATGGAAAGAGTTCGCATTCAGCTATGGAAACCATGAAAAGCTTATTAATCATAAAAAAGACAGGAACATTATCACGGGAGAGTCACGTCTAAATGAAGCATGATTCATCGCACGAGAAGCATTACTACTTAGTCACACATCACACTGCACGACATCTACATCTGTGAAAACTCATTTTTGCCAGTGTTACTTTAGTAAAAACACACATACAAATATATACTCTTATACTATTTTATTATAATACTATTACTACTATACTGTTTATTTTAGTACTTCAAGTTAAACTTGTCTTATTTTATGTTATCTAGTTGCCATACAATCTAGCTGCACATTTTTGTTTAGTTTAAGTTGTTTATATTTTATTTGATTTTCATTAATGTTTATTTTATTGTAAGTAATGGCTGTTTTATGGTTTTAGTTAATTATAACTCAAAATTAGTTTGCTTTATGTTTTATTTTAGTAACTATAAATGACTATTAATAATTTGAAAGGCTATATCAAAATATTTAGGGTTGTTTAAGAATAAGCCTGCCACACTTGCATCGTTTGCCTAAAATAGGGGTGCTCAACCCTGGTTCTGGAGATCGAGTTCAGCTCCAACCCTGACCAAACACACCTGAACCAGCTAATTATGATCTCAAGGAGTGCTTGATAATTACAGACAGGTGTGGGAACTAAACTCTGCAGGAAAGTCGATCTCCAGGAACAGGGTTGGGCACCCCTGGCCTGAAAGAAGAAAATATGACTTTTGTAAAAATCTCAACTTATAATTATTTTTAAAATCTTTGCATAAATATATTTGCATTATATGGCATGCAGCTAACAACCATAAAACGCTTGTTAAGGATAAGCATTATCACAGGAGCTGCCTAAAACAGGGGTGCCCAAACTCGGTTCTGGAGGGCCAGTGTCCTGCAGAGTTTAGCTCCAACTTGCTCCAACTCGCCTCAACACACCTGCTGGGAAGTTTCTAGTGTGCCTAGAAAGAGCTTGATTAGCTGGTTCAGGTGTGTGTAACTGGGATTGGAGCTAAACTCCTCCAGTATGAAGCTTAAGCCTGACTCACACTGCAGGATTTTTAAAATCCTAACCGATTATGAAATCTGCTGCGCACACATAAGGAGAATCTTTGCAGATCATGTTCCCTGAAATCTTCCACATGCACACACTACAAGATTTGAAAATTGCGCGACCGCAAAACAGCTGCTGTACGGTCCATTGGATAGTGGAGATGGAGGAAACTGCTTCTTATTTTTTTGTAGTAACACTGTCTGTATAATATGTTGAAAGCATACCACAACCGCATGGAGCAAGGAAAGCAATGCCCCATGCGGCCCGAGTCCGATCCGAGCCCATCTTTTTTCCCCTTCTCCCAAAACAGCTTATACTACTGTTTTAGCAATTAAAATAGTTCAGTTTTGTATGTAATGGCAAAGTGATTATATTTCGTTTCTTTTTTTTTTTTTTTTATTAAGTTAATTTAGAAAAACGTTTGGAGCATTTTTTTGTTCGTTAAATATAAGTTTTTATTTATTTTTTTAATTAATGACCAAGCGATCATCGGCAGACAGTGAGTTGATCATAGACTATGTTTAATCAGTCTTGCCTTCTTAAATCACGACCTGCCTAACGTAAAATCTATAGATATAAAACAGTTAAAGCATATAACAGTTAACTAACATTTGTAAACATCCTTTTATTTTATTTTGTATTTTATTGTTTTTTTTTTTTAATTATAAACTACAACAAAACATACAATTATAACAAGGCATTCAAAAAAAAAAAAAAAAAGAAAAATAATAATAATAATAATAATAATAATAATAATAATAATAATAATAAAAACATTTGTAAACTGAAATGAGGATCTGTTGCGTAAGATCACGTGAGGCACTCCCTCCGTCATGATAATCTTAATAATATCTTGTAGTGTGTGATGCCCCACAATTTTCAAATCTTGTAGTGTGTGCATGTTTAAGATTTCAGGGAAGATAATCTTCAAAGTTTCTCCTTATGTGTGCGTTGCAACCAGATTTCATAATCGGTTAGGATTTTTTAAATCCTGTAGCGTGAGCCCGGCTTTACGCAACACATCCTCATTTCAGCAACGAATGTTTACAAATGTTAGTTCGCCTGCTAGCAGCTTTATGCACTCACCCAGTACAGTATGTTGAAAACTGAGACGATTTCACTGCAGAGCTTTCCTTGCTCCATGCAGTTGTGGTATGTTTTCAACATACTGTATTATACAGACAGTTTTACTACAAAAACATGAGAAGCAGTTTCCTCAATCTGCACTATCCAATGGACCGTACAGCAGCTGTTTTGCGGTCGCACATTGCCTGTTGTGAAAGTACTGACGTAACTTTTTAACATGTTTAAATTAGAGTAGTAAGGAAATATTGAGTTTTGTATATTCTGGTACAGCTTATAATGAAAGGTTGGTGAAAGTTCTCAGATATATTATCTGTACAAAGTTTTCAAAAAAATAATATGCATGTAGCCTATGTTAAATGTAGTTGTTTAGTTTAGTTAATTATAGTGTACCATGCAGTACATTTATTTGAAATTTATTAGATGTTGAAGATGCAGAGGATTAAAGGAGAACTCCACTTCCAGAACAACAATTTGTCAACAACAACAAACATGTTTTTCTGTCTTCAGTCATAAAGAAATTATGTTTTTTGAGGAAAGCATTTCAGGGTTTCTCTCCATATAATGGACTTCAATTGTGCCTCCGATTTTGAACTTCCAAAATGTAGTTTAAATGCAGCTTCAAAGAGCTCTAAACGATCCCAGCCGAGGAAGAAGGGTCTTATCTCTATAATTTTTTTTTTTAATTTCAAAAAAAAATTCTGTTTACAAACAAAAAGGTACAACGATGTTGGACGATTCTGAAGTTGTAGGAGAAAATGGGATGTAGTTTTTTTGCCATATCCTACCTGTTTGAGCCGGAGTAAACAGACGATGAACTTAGACGTGATTCCATAGTATGCAGCAACGTGGACACGCATCCCAAAGCAAGTGCTACACAAGCTTTTGTGCTTAAAAAGTATACAAATTTTTATTTTTCGAAAAAAATGACAGATCGTTTCGCTAGATAAGACCTTTCTTCCACGGCTGGGATCATTTAGAGCCCTTTGAACCTGCATTTAAACTGCATTTTGGAAGTTCAAAATTGGGGGCACAATTGAAGTCCATTATATGAAGAGAAATCCTGAAATGCTTCCCTGGTGAAAAAAAAAAAAAACAGCATATGCTGGTAGGTATGTTTAAGTAGGTAGGTTTAAGTTGGTCCTTTGCTGGTTTATGCTGGTCCTTAGCTGGTCATGTTGCTGGTCAAGGACCTCAAAAACCATAATTTCTTTACGACTAAAGACAGAAAGACATGAATATCTTGGATGACAAGGGGGTGAGTAGATTATTTGTAAATTGTTGTTATGGAAGTGGAGCTCTCCTTTAAGGTTACTTTTGTTTGTGGAAGGGAATGCACCGCTGATCTACCTAAATGTGTCTATGTTTGCACAAATCATTCGTGATCCAGCTTCACCTACAGCAGAAGTGAGTATAAAGTTTTTTTTTTTTTTTTTTTTTTATGCATCTTTGCAAATCACCTTTGTTAATAATGTGCTAGTTAGCAAGTTTCGCAGCTAAATGCGGCTAAAGTAAACAGCCTCAAAGATCAGCTCATCACTCCACAGAAGAGAGTGGAGGGGCGAGGAGAGCTCATTAGCATTTAAAGGAACATGCAACAGAATGGGCTGATTTCTGCAGAGCTGATTTTGACAAGGTAAAAGGGTGTTTTTATAGAAGCCCATTTCCGCCACTGAATAAAAAAAAGGTTATTGCGACTTATCTCACAATTCTGACTTGTTTTCTCAGAACTGCGTGATACAAACTTGCAATTCTGACTTTTTTTCTCGGAATTGTGAGACATAAACTCACAATTGCCAGTTATAAAGTCGCAATTCTGAGAAATAAAGGCATAATTGCGTGATATAAATTCACAATTCTGAGAAATAAAGTCGCAATTGCATGATATAAACTCGCAATTGCGAATTATAAAGTCAGAATTCCAAAATATAAAGTCGCAATTCTGAGAAATAAAGTCAAAATTGTGTTATATAAACTGGCAATTGCGAGTTATTAAGTCAGAATTGTGAGATAAAATTCTGTGAACATACAGTCATGTGAAAAAGTTAGGACACCCTGTTGAATTTCATGGGTTTTTGTACCAGGACATAATAAAAAATGATCTGGTCCTTGGCAGGTCTTAAAATTTGGAAAATAAATCATCAGATAAACATCATCATATGACATATCACACAGTGTCATTGTTTATTTAACAAAAATAAAGCCAAGATGGAAAAGCCATGTGTGACAAAGTTAAGACTCCCTATAATTCAACTGCCTTTAGATCCACTTTTAGCAGCAATAACCTGAAGCATTCATTTATTGTGTTACTTTATCAGTCTCTCACATCATTCTGGAGGAATTTGGACCACTCTCTTTTCAGCATTGCTCCAGCTTGTTGAGGTTTGTGGGCATTTGCTTATGCACAGCTCTCACCACAGCATTTGAGTCAGGATGAGCTTTGGACTTTGACTGGGCTATTGCAACACCTTGATTCTTTTCAGCCATTCTGTTGTAGATTTGCTGGTGTGCTTGGAATCATTGTCCTGTTGCATGACCCAATTTTGTCCCAACTTTAGATGTCGGACAGATGCCCTCGCATTTGACTCTAGAATACTTTGATTTACAGAGTTCATGGCCAACTCGATGACTGTGAGGTGCCCAGGTCCTGTGGCTACAAAACAAGCCCAAAATTATCAGTCCTCCACCAGCATGCTTGTCTTTTGGTATGAGGTGTTTGTGTTGATATGCTCTTAAGTTTTCTCCAAATTTGGCACTGTGCATTATGGCCAAACATCTCCACTTCGGTCTCGTCTGTTCAAAGGACATTATTCTAGAAGACTTGTGTTTTGTTCAGATGCAATGTTTTTTTGTTTTTTTTTAGATAGAAGAGTCTTTCTTCTGCCAAGCCTTCCAAATATGCCATTTTTGTTCCATATTTTTCTATTGGTATTGTCATGAACGTTATCATTTAACGTGTTAACTAAGGCCTTTAGAGTATGAGGTGTAGTTCTTGGGTTGTCTGCCATTTCTCTGAGCTTTACACGGTCTGATCTTGGGGTGATTTTTCTGGAACGTCCACTCCTGGAAGGAGAGGTGTCTGTTTTAAATGTCTTCCACTTGTGAATAAACTTCAAATTGTTTGGAAATGGCCGTATTACTCTTCTCAGATTGATCGCAGCAACAATTGCTTCTCTAAGATGATTGCTGATGTCTTACCTCCTTGGCATTGTGTTAACACACACCTGAAGGCTCCAGACCAGCGAACTGCCAAAGCTTATGCTTTTATAGAGGCACTCAGACTTGCTGATGATCAGTTAATCAAAGGTATTTGATTAGCAGTGCTTGACTGTTATTTACCCTCTTAATTCCAATGTAAACAGTAAGGGTGTCCTAACTTTGTCACACATGGCTTTTCCATTTTGGCTTTATTTTTGTTCAGTAAATAATGACACGGTGCAGTTTGTCATGTGTTGTTGTTCATCTGAGGTTTTATTTTCAAAATGTTAAGACCAGCCAAGGACCATTTTTTTTTTAATGATGTCCTGATACGGAAAACCATGGAATTCAATAGGGTGTCCTAACTTGTTCACATGACTGTATCAGTCTTTTTTTCTCCTCAGAACTGGACTTTATAACTCGCAATTGCGAGTTTGTATCTCATAATTCAGAATTGAAAAAAAGTCAGAATTGCGAGATACAAAGTCGCAATTGAAAGAAAAAAAAAGTCAGAATTGCGAGTTTATATCCCGCAGTTCTGACTTTATAACTCGCAATTGTGCGTTTATATCTCACAGTTCTGAGAAAAAAGTCAGACTTCCAAGATGTAAACTTGAAATTGCAAGAAAAAAAGTCAGAATCGTGAGATAAAAAGTCGCAATTACCTTTTTTTATTTTTTTATTTAGTGGTGGAAACGGGCTTTTTTTTTTAACACTACCATTGAGAAAATTTAACCAAAGTATGTTTATAGACTTTTCATTAAGACCCTAAAGAATCATGTCAACTTGGAAAATGGGCATCCGATGACCCTTTTTAAACAAACTGGTATGATAATATGGCAGTAGATGCTTAAAAACAATCAAAATGAACAATGAGTAACTTTTCCCATTCTGTTCATTTTTGTGTACTGTACACTACCAGTCAAAAGTTTTTGTACAATAAGATTTTTAATGCTTTTTAAAGAAGTCTCTTCTGCTCACCAAGCCTGCAAAAACTCAAAAACATTTAGAAGTTACAAAAGCTTCATAAAGTCCTGAGAAGCAGGAATGCCCCCTACAGGAGAATTGAGCACATAACTGCTCTTTGACAATATTTTGCTGAATCTGTTACTTTGACTATTTAATCCAGTTTGATTTGATTAAATAGGCATGACATAACTCTTCAGCCAATGAATTTTTTGCTCTGAAGTGCCATGTATGAATTATCCACACATATATCACAAATAGATTTATGATTTTTATAATTATAACATGTTATACAAGAAATATGGATGGTCTGAGACACTAACAAATTGTACCACTACCATTCTAATAGTCCTGGGGTTGTGGGAACTGAGCGCAGTGGCTTTTATTATGTGTCTGGACTGTGATATATGTACATGCAAGCAGTCAGAGGCCAGTCTCATGTAAACTTCCTTTTAACGCTTTTGTCTGACTTTCTCTTTAGTAATCTGGAGGCAACAGGATTATTCGAAAAACTTTAGTTCACTCAAGTGGAGTGGTCACAAGTTCAGTTGTTACCAGTGGAGTTCAATGGAATTTACGACTAAAGTTAACTAACAATGCTTTTGGGAAATGCACTCCAGCTTTTGTTGATTATAACAAGGTTCCCGTAAGACAGAATTTTAGTGCCACAAAAAAACTAATAAATAAATAAAGTCTAATATTACGAGACTGAAGTTGTAATATTTTGAGAGTAAAGTTTTGAGAACAAAGTTTAAACTCATAATTATGAGAATAAAGTTGTGGCAATACAAGAATAAAGTCTTATACCAGATTAATCTTGTAATATTTTAAGAATAAAGTCAAAATAATAAGAATAAAGTTGTAGCAATGTAGAATTAACATCTTAATATTTCAATAACAAATGCAAAATTATGAAAATAAAGTCTTATGTAGGATTAAACTCGTAATAATCTTAAAATAAAGTCAGAATTTTGGGTTGAAATTTGTAATATTTTTACTTATAAAGCAACAATTATGACAATAATATTGTATCAGTACAAGAATTAAGTCTAATACAAGATAACATTTTTAATAATCTGAGAATAAAGTCAAAATTGCATGAATAAAATTGTATCAATACTAAAATAAAGTCTTACAGCAATACGAGATTAAACTTGTATTTTAAGAATGAAGTCAAATTTATGAGAATAAATATCAAATATTTTTGAATTTATTAACATTTTAATATCAAAATTCTAAACTATTCTCATAATTTCTACTGTATTCTCAAAATATTTTGACTTTATTCTTATAATTTCTTTTTTTCTTTTTCCTAACCATAAAACGCTAAAACACTTGGAAAAAAAAAATGCTGTTGTACCTGTGAATCATGCTTCACCAATAGAAAAAAGTGTCTGTTAGAGAAAAAAAAATTTTATTTATTTATTTATTTTTACTTAATTTTTGTATTGTTTACTATTTTTAAAGTGCATTGCATCAATACGTTGCCTTTAATTACATAATTCCAGCATGATCTGATCACGGCTTAAGTAAAGCTCTGTCTTTGTGTTCCTGTTGAAACTGTTCAGGTATTTGTGAATGAGCTCAGACGGCGAGTTTACACCTGCAAAAGCATCCATAAATACCTGGTTTACCTGTATCATAGTAAATGTGTCAGTATATGAGAGAGAGACAGACAATTGGACAGAGACACGCACTCGGTTTTGTTCGGAGAAAAGCAGTTTCTTAGAAAATGCTGTGATTGTTTGTAGGCGTTTACGTCTCTTATAGGCTAAACGTATAGGCGTATCTCACATCTGTAATAGGAAACAGCTGTAAAGACTAAATTCCTCTGGTAGCCTTATATGGGGTAGAACTATAAACGTGTCCTGCTGTGATTTTCATAGGTATGGATGAAAATACCATTCATGTAAATCTCACTGTAGGTGCACTATTCACTTCATAATTACTGCACATTACTACAGTCTTACAGTCCGAATACATTTGCGGCTGATATAGAGTGTGTGTTTAACTGTGTGTTTGTTGTGCATGAGAGTGACGGGGTTTTCACTGTAAACATTGTGTTTTCTATGTGAAATGCTGACATTGTTCTCTGTTCCAGGTTCCAGAAGGGCCCAGAGCACGAGAGAGAGTGACAGATACAGCAGCTCTTTGTGCTTTATCATCCTGTTTCTGTGTTTGCTGTGAAATTTTTTTTTTTTTTTTTTTTTTTTACTGTAATTATTGCTGGCTCTTTTCCAACCTTAAACCACAGATGGAACACATTTACAGACACGTATACAGACATATGCTACCATTATTTATTTATTTTTTTAAAGAAATTACATTTTATTCAGCAAGGATGCATTAAAGTGATCAAAAGTGTCAGTAAAGGCAATTATAATTTTATAAAAGATTCTATTTTTAAAAAAATCCTCGCATTTTAATTCTATTCATCAAAAATTTGTGATATCATTATGTTTCCACAAAAATATAAAGCATCACACCTGTTTTCAACACTGATAATAATCAGAAATGTTTCTTCTAATATACAAATCAGCATATTAGAATGAGAGTATTTCAAAAATATTCAAAATGAGAGTATTTTATTAACATTTATTTATATTAAATTATAAATGTCTTTACTGTCATTTGAGCACTTTAAAGCATCCTTGCTGAATGAAACTTAAAAAATAACTAAATAAATGACCGTGGTCCCAAACTTTTGAATGGTAGTACATGTCTGTGTATGTGCCTTTAAATGTGTTGCATGTGTGGTTTAAGGTTGGAAAAGAAAAAAGAAAAAAAAAAAAAAAAAAGTCGTTTTATCAATATACAGTAGGGTGTAAAAGACTGTGTCCACATTAAAAACCTATATATTTTATTTTATTTTATTGCATTGCACTGCATTGCATTGCATTTTATTGCATTGCATTGCATTGCACCTAAAAATAAAGTTTTAGAATTGTTTTTTTTATTTTTTTTTTTTAAGTAATGTTTTTTTTTATTAATATAAATTAAGAATAAAAATTCTCTTTGTACAGACGGTCAAATGATCTTCTATTGGATCTTAATATGCTCTTTCAAACATTTCAAATCGTGGTCTCTAGTGATCTCTAGTATTGATGTCTAACTTTTGGACCCCACTTTATGTATGTATGTATGTATGTATGCATATGAAACTCCTTTGACCCAGATAAACTGATCCTGTCTTGACAAGTAGTTCAAGGGGATGGGGGTGTGTGTGTGTGTGTGTGTGTTTGTGTGTAGCCTCTGGTTAAGAAGGAAGCACACCCCCTTGCAAGCCTCTGTGCCAACTGTTGTATAACAAAGCTGTTAAATGAGAGGGGCCCTAAACCCAACATTATTTATGCTCCTGTGTGTGTGTGTGATTGCACGCAATGAAAAGTGAGAACTGAATGGATGACATTGAGATTTAGATGTGTGTGCTGAGTATCTGGCACAGCCATACAAGTGTATTGGAGCTTTGTGTGTGTGTGTTTGTGTGTGTGGTGTTTGGGTTAACATACAGTAGATGTAATTTTAAAACAAAACTGTCCTCACAATTTGAAAACTGAATATACATTTTCCTACAGTATTTGTGTTAGTTTTATTGATTTTAATGAACTGTTGGTATGTGCTCATATAGATGTGTGTGTGTGTGTGTGTGTGTGTGTGTGTGTGTGTGTGTGTGTGTGTGTGTGTGTGTGTAGGGGGCGTGTGTTTATGTAACAGGGTTCGGCTCTATATAAGCTCCTGCGGCAAGACTCGGCGCTCAGAATTCAGCTCTCGAGGCCCAGATTCCCACACACTCCAGACCGAGCTCTGCAGTAGCCATGGCAACCACTCTGCTGGGATTGCTGGGAGTTTTGATCTGTGCCCTTGCCGTTAGTTCTGAGGTCCTGCCACAGGCCGACTTCGACGTCAAGGGGGTAAGACTGCAAGACAGTGATTGAAACTAGGTTTTAATTAAATTCAAGAGAAATAAATTATACATATATATATATATATATATATATATATATATATATATATATATATATATATATATATATATATATATATATATGTGTGACCCTGGAAAACAAAAAGAGTCATAAGGGTCAATTTATTGAAATTGAGATTTATAAATAAATACGCTTAAATGCGTTTTCCATTGACGTAAGGTTTGTTAGGATAGGTCAAAATATTTGGCCGAGATACAACTATTTGAAAATCTGGAATCTGAGGGTGCAAAAAATACTAATATTGAGAAAATTGCCTTTAAAGCAATGCATATTACTCTAAAAATTAGGTTTTGATATATTTATGGCAGGACATTTACAAAATATCTTAATGGAACATGATCTTTACTTAATATCCTAATGATTTTGACATAAAAGAAAAATTGTTCATTTTGACCCATACAATGTATTTTTGGCTATTGCAACAAATATATAGATTTTTTAGATTTTACAAAACTTGTATTAAACATTACATTTGTAATTTAGAACAAAAGTTTTGAACAGTGTTTTTTTTTTAGGTTCTTGGGTAGTAAAAGTAAATTTTTTTTTTTTGAAATTTGAAATTTTGTAACAGTGTAACAGAATGTGCAGTGTACAATTTAGGAAGCAATTATTAAGAATCAATTTTCTGTTATTATAAAGTTATTATAAAGTTATTTTATAAATATATATATATATATTTACCTTCAACAGAAAGTGTATATTTTGGGTGCTTTAGTGTAATTTCAGCTACCCAGTTCTTTTTTTTTTTTTTTTTTTTTCAGAAAAAGAAAAAAAAAAGTAATGATAATTAAAATTTAAAATATATTTATTTTTGAAGCTAAATGAAATGAAGTTCATAACAGTGCATGTTACTAATCAAAAATTACGTTTTGATATGTTTACGGTAGTAAATTTACAAAGTATCTTTACTTAATATCCTACTGATTTCTGGCATAAAAGAAAAATCTATAAATTTGACCCATCCGATGTTTTTGGCTATTGCTACAAATATACCCGTGCAACATAAGACTGGTTTTGTGGTCCAGGGTCCAGGGGGTTCAGCATTTTCAACAACTATATATTTAGTGCTTCAGTATCATGGCAGCTACCTAGTTATTTGCAATGTTTGATATGTTTTGTAATATAAAAAGTCAAAATTTCAATATTTATATATATATATATATATATATATATATTTTTTTTTTTTTTTTTTTTTGCATGACTTTTTATATTACAAAACGTATCAAACATTGCATTTATTGTTTATTATTTAGAAATGCTCAAAAATGAATGTTTTTTTTTTTTTTTTTTTTTTTGCATCAACAGAAAGAGTATATTTCAGGTGCTTTAGTATCATGACAGCTACCCAGTTATTTACTTAATTTATTTATTTTTTACGTTGACGTGTGGACTTCACACAGGTGGCTGGGAAATGGTACCTGATTGGTTTCGCCACCAATGCCGAGTGGTTCATCGCCCGTAAGGCGAACATGAAGATGGGCGTTGCCATGCTGACACCGACTGACGAAGGAGATCTGGAGATGGCATATTCCAGTCTCAAGTAAGAGAAACTGGTCACTAAACACTGTTAATAAAATCCTCTCATGTTGTATGTTGTATGATTTTTCCATCCTGTCTTTCCAGTCCTGATGGCACATGCTGGAGGATGAACCATCTGGCTCAAAAGACCGATGTTCCAGGGAAATTCAGCTTCCAGAGTGAACGTAAGGAAGACACTGTTCATCTAGACATGAAATACAGAGGTGGTTTATATAGGATTCAAATTAGAAATGATGTGTTTCCTCAGGCTGGGAGACTGACAATGACATGCGTGTTGTTGATGTGAAGTATGATGAATATGCTTTGATCCACACCATCAAGACCAAAGCCGACTCCTCCACGATACTCAACAAACTCTACGGTAACTAACTCCACCTTAAAATTTAGCATTTTAATTTTTAGCAGGTTCTGAATTTAGGCCTGTTCACATAAAAACTAAAGACAAGACAGCATTAAACCTTAGTCTGATTAAATGCCATATTGAATTTAACACTGATGAAAATGAGGCTGTGAAGAATAAACTTACCTATACAGCAAAAAAATGTAATTTAATTTAATTACAATTAAGTTAAATTACATATACATATACATATTTAAAATTGAAAGTATATTTAGTTTCAACCTTCATATACCAAAATATATTTCATCATTTAAAGAAAGACAGAAAATACAAGAAAACGCATTTCCAATCTTACAGTAGCCTACATATATCTAAATGCAAACTAACATGGATGGAATAGCCTATAATAATAATAATTTTTTAAATTATATATATATATATATATATATATATATATATATATATTTCAAATGTGTTATGTGAATTCATTTTCTTGAATTTAAAATTATTTATAAAAAATCATTATAATTAATTATATTTTTTTAAATGCTTTTTTTAAAAAATATACTTATGTTCTTAAAATATATTTTCAAAGATATAAAAAAAATGGCTTTTTTTATTGGTTAATATATATCCATGTAAATATTTTGAAACATATGTTAGCAATTATATCGTTTTGGCCATATTTGTATGTATTAAAAATATGTTTGAAAATATATTATTATTATTATTATTATTATTATTATTATTGTATTTCTTGACGCTGAAATACATTTTGAATTTTGGTACATAAAGGTTAAAACTAGAAATATTTTAAGTTTCAAAAATATAGGCTACTTTGTTTAAGCTTCACTGTTTAGCATTTATTTAGCTTATATTTAAAACATATTTTGTCCAGAAAAATTATATTTTTTGCTGTATTGGTGCTCAGGTCCATTAAGTGACATTCATAGATATAACTTTTAATTTGAATAATGTGTTAGTAAAGCTAGAAATTATTAACTAAGATTAATACATCTCTTATTACTAGTAATATTGTTCTATTACTGATTTACTACTTACTAATATTATTGTAAAGTCTTGCCAACGTTAATTTTCAGCTGACTGAATCTCTCTTACTTTACAACCTAACCTTTCAATCACCTTATTAAATTTGAATATGAAACACCCACTTTTCTACAATCCAGTCAGTTCCTGAAGAGTAAAATAAAGTACTTCAGATTTTATGATTGTAAAGAAATTGCTTATAAGCTTCAATCTCATGTTCCTCAGCCTGTAATGATTACAGTAAAAAAAAAAAAAAAAGTCAGCTCAGCTAAGATAATGAAAACATTTTAAAAAGTTTGTATTGATTCTGAATTGTTCTTGTGATATTTGTGTTTGTGCTGTTACTATAGGCCGAACCCCAGACCTGAGCCAAGACGTCCTGGACAAGTTCACCGAGTTTTCTCTGGAGCAAGGCATTCTGCCTGAGAACATCGCCATCCTGCCTAAAAATGGTAAAACACTTACAAACACTGTTGTAAACACTAAATATGAGTGCATCCAGGCCTGACGTGAGCATCTTTTCTCTCTAGACGAGTGCCCTTGATGTGCCGACGTGAAGCTCCTCTCTGAATCCTGACTGACTGATTTATTATGACTGTAGTGAATCATTTAAAGTGCCTCTAGTGTTTGACGCTCTCACTCTCAGTCCTTTGACCCTCTTCAAGTTCTTTCCATCATTTCCTATTATATCTTCATGAGTTTGGACCAATAAAGTCTTTTGTGAATCTCTGTTATGAGGCATTTGTGTTTTGAGTATTTATGTATATTATGTATTTAACCTGTTAACTGTCCATCCCACTTTGTAAGCATAGACCTGAAAATCACATTTCCAACTTACAGCAAATTGTTGTAAATACTGAACACTTAAGAGCATTTTGTCTCTTTTTAAACAAGACATCTGGCATATTATTGTAGGAGTGAAAAACTATAAAAGTGAAATTAAAAAAAAAATAAAAATAAAAATAAAATGTTAATGGAATGTTAAGTTTACAAAAACATAAAATGTAAAAATGTAAGTCTTCATAAAAAATTCCATATAAAACATATTTTTGACTTTTTATCTCAAATTCGACTCGTCATTTAGATTTAGAATTTAGATTTATCTCATCATTTCAAGTCATAATTTCGACTCCTTATCTTATAATTTAGATTTTTTTTAAGTCGATTTATAATTTCAACTTTATAAGTCATAATTTTTACTTTTTATCTCTTAATTGTGACTTTATAGGTCATAATTTTAACTTTTAAAATCATAATTTTGACTTTTTTTTATCTCATAATTATGAGATAAATTATGAGATTTTTTATCTTCATTTCGACTTAAGTCATAACTTCAACTTTATAAGTCACAATTTCGACTTTTTATCGTATAATTTAGATTTAAGTTGATTTATAATTTCAATTTTATAAGTCATAATTTCAACTTTATAAGTCATAATTCTGACTTTAAGGCATAATTTCAACATTTTATCTCATAATTTTGACTTTGTCATAACTTCTACTTATCTCATAATTTCTTTATGTCAAAATTTCAACTTTTTAAATCATAATCTCGTAATGACGACTTTTTATCTTAATTTTGACTTCATAAGTCATAATTTCAACTTTATAAGTCATAATTTTGACTTTTTATCTCTTAATTGTGAATTTATAGGTCATAATTTCAATTTTATAAGTCATAATTTCAACATTTTGAGAAGTTATGAGAAGTCATAACTTCTCAATTTCTACTTTTTGTCAAAATTTCAACTTTTTAAATCATAATTTGACTTCATCTCGTAATGATGACTTTTTATCTTAATTTCGACTGTGTCAATTTCAATTTAAGTTACAATTTCAACTTTTTAAATAATTTACTTTTTAATCTCGTAATTAGTTTTATCTCATAATTGTGACTGTCACAATTTCAACTTTTTAAATCATAATTTTGACTTTATCTCGTAATTACTTATCTCATAATTATGACTAAGTCATAATTTCAGCTTTTCATCTCATAATTTCGATTTATAAATCAGAATTTTGACTTATCTCAATTTCAACTTTAAGTCATAATTTCAACTTTATAAATCATAATTTTTACTTTTAATGTCAATTTTAATTTAAGTCATAATTTTGACTTTTTTATTTTGTAATTACAACTTTATAAGTCATAATGTCAACGTTATAAGTCATAATTTCGACTGTCCATTTTGACTTTTTAATCTCAATTTCAGCTATTTATCTCGTAATTATGACTTAAGTCTTAAGGCTTTACTTAACGAAAAGAAATACAGGTGCACCTCAAAAAATTTGAATATCGTGAAAAAGCTAATTTTTTGTTTGTAACTTATTTCAAAAACTAAAACTGTCATATATTCTAGATTCATTACATGTAAAGTAAAACAATTTTTGTTTGCTTTAATTTTGATGATTAGCGCTTACAGCTCATGAAAGTCAAAAATCCAGTATCTCAAAATATCAGAATATTTGCTAAGATCAATCAAAAAACAGATTTGCAAAACAGAAAATTTCAAGTTTTTAAAAGTATGTTCATTTATGCACTCAATATTTGGTCGGCAGCACAAATTACAGCAAATGACTTGCTCCTAGCACAAATTACAGCATCAGTAAAGTGTGACATGTAAGTGATCAGCCTGTGGCACTGCTGAGGCACTATTGAGACTTCAGCTCATCTGTATATTGTTGGAACTTTAGAAATGTTTTACTTTACATGTAATAAATCTAGAATATTTGAAACTTTTTCACGAATTTTTTGAGATGCACCTGTATATAAAAGATTGTATATAAAATACTAAACACTAAAATTATACAAACTATCATTTATAAAAATGATTAAGAACTATAAAGTATAAAACCTATGGTTTATAAAAATCTATTTATATAATATAAAAATGTTATTTATTACAAAAATAGATACATTTCCAAAAGAAATTAATGTATTTAAACTTTCATTTTCATTTTGAATGCAAACTATTTCATTTCTTATTTTAGTTTACCATGATGTACTAAAATGACAAAAAAAAAAAAAATTGTTAAAAACTGTATAGACATTTATATAGATGTAAAAAAAAAAAAAAAATAACGACAAAAATGACAAAATGACAAACTTTAAAATTAAAAAAAAAGAAAAAAGAATTCAAAATAAAAACTAATATATTAATATCTCAATGAAACAAAAATAACACACATAATGCTGTAAATACACAACTTTTTAGGATGTAGAGAAACAATTTAAGTCAGGTGTGTCCAAAGTATTTGACTGGTGTTACATGCATATAAAAAATAAATCCGCTGAACTTACTGATAAATTGCATGCCTTGAATTCACAGTAAATTGCTTTAGACACAAGAATCTACCGCATCAATAAATGAAAAAAAAAAGAGCTCTAAAAAGTTGTGCATCACAGACAATTGCATTTCCATAATGAACCGAGGATGCAGGAAAATACTTTGCCTTTTATTTCCTTTTTATCATTTTTTAAACAAATGTGAAGATACATCCATGACAACACAAAGTTCTGAACTCCTCTTTCCGAAGTGTTTACATCTACACTCTCTCTTTACAGATCTGTGTACAAAACAATAAGTTATAGTCCCATAGATTCCTACTTACATTTAACTATACAACAAAGTTTAAACGGTGACCAAATAAATATCTGCAGTATAAAAATGATCACAGGGAAAGAGAGAGAGAGAGAGAGAGGAAGGCCCGGGAGTGTCGGGAGGAAGTGCTTCCCTTCCCGACCGATGGCATCGTTTTTGCTAATCACTGCTAATGGTGCGGTTCGGACACAAAGAGAGGCTGTTTCAGTGCTTTGAGGTCGAGTTCCTCTGGAAACCTCTGGCCAATCACATGCAAAGCTGGATATGACTTCATCCATCACAGGTTAGTGGAATTGTGACCCAAATAAGCATTATTTGATTCGATTTACGTTACGTACAAACACAAAACAGCGCATTTCCGACACGACTCGCCTTGTCGATTCCAGCTTTTTGTCACGTTTTGGTAACTAGTAAAGGATGCCAGCCTAGTACACGATTTAAGTGAGGTCTGACAGAGACTGTTAAGACAATTAGTGGGTATTAGTGTGTATTTGCATTGACCGTATGTGAACGCAGCCATACAGTACCATCACAATGAAGACGAGAGAGTCACCTGGTGAAAAGGTTATTGGCAACGGCAAACATATCTGACGCATTGCTTCGAGTATAAACCAGAAAAATCAGCAACCATAATCATACATACACACACATATGGATCATTTGTAATCTCCTCATAGTTGTCCTTTTTAAATGAAACTCACACTGCATTTTGTGGATACTGATGAGAGACAAAATTGGCTTGATGTTCAATAAGATCATCAAAAAGGATTGGCAAACTGAATCCAATATAAGAGTTCATATGGCTGAATCTCAAAAAAAGAAACACGCTCTGGTCAAATTTCACCCCAAAAACTAAAGAAATAAAAATAATTAATTATATTTTGACTTGTGTATTTTATACAACAGTAGTAAAACTTTAAATACAAATCATTGTTGCAATAAATATTTTGTATTTATATTTTTTATACTATGAAAAAAAAAAAAAAAAAAACTTTTTCATTTTATTTTCAGATTTTTCAAAGATGTAAAAATTTCAAATGGTATTTATTTTGTAAAACATACTCCAGTCATTGTATTATTTACATTTAATACAGTGTGTTTCTTGCTGTTTTTTTGTAATTAATAGTTACATTTAATGAGTAAATGAATACTTTTTTCAGCATAGGTGCTATGTTAAGTTCTAATAATTCCTATTCATTTTCAGATGGTTATGTACATTATTGTAATAAAGTTTGTAATATTGTAATAAAAAAAAACTTGAAAAATATTTACTGCAATACAATGTTTTGTATTTTAATTAGCGAAAAGTAGAACAAAAAAAATGTTATATGTTGGTGTTTTTAAATTTGACCCAGACATGCTCTTTGCATGAGATTTACCTATTTAGTTCACATCTCTGTGGTCCCATACATCCAAGTGAAATGCATTTAAGTCGACATACAACATGAGAAAACATTTACCTTTGCATGATTAAAATCTCTCCTATTAGCACATAATTCAAGCTTTCTTAAAATGATACAGATTAAAGGGCTTATCTGGTCTCACAGACCCAAAATGACAGACATCTGAGGTGCCAAAGATATTATAAAACTACTTTGGTGCATGGACTTGATCCAGCAAGTTAAAAATGTTTAAAAATAAATGCAGAACACATTTAGTTCTGCATAAACCTTAAAAGAACGGTTCACCAAAAAAAAAAAAAAAAAAAAAAATCTGTCATCAGTTTTTTACCTTCATATAGTTTCAAAGTTTCTCTTCTATGGGACACAAAAGGATACGTTGAATGTCCAAGAGTATGTGGTTGTATTTCATGAAAGCATTTAGCATTTGTTGAAGGTCTAAAAAGGACTAGAAAGCACCATAAAAGCTTTAAAAAAAAAAAAATAAATAAAAATAAATAAACTTTTTTACATTATATAATTCATGAAAGCTTGATTTTTTTTTAGCAAAAACTGATTTCATATGGCCTCAGAGGTGATTAAATGGCTTTTTTACTCTCATGGTGAACTATTCCTTTCAAACATATTGGTCATTACAGAAGACACTGCATCTGTTTTTCCCTCATAATAAGATCATATCCACTTTTTTGCGTTCATCAAAGGTTTGAGAGACCAGATATTCCCTATAACCTCGTCCCGATCACACGGATGTTGCAAATGTCCTCAGTGCCAATGTAAAACAGCCTCATACCTTTCTGATGCGTTTCTGAACGTTAAAAGCATTTCCTGGTGTCCAAGTTTTCAAACAGCTATCAGACAAACATTCTAGTAAAGTGCAAGACTGATATCCATCACATTGTCCTATATTCATAAAGCATTTCAGAGAGGTTATGTTAGCTACTCGATGACAGACTGAATGCAATACTCTGAAATGCTTCAGGAATATGCACCTGATCCCATGTTAGTTTCATCTGTTAAGCTACAAAACCAAACTGAATTGCATTGAAAAAAACATTTAACATCTAAAGTTAAAGGAACAGTCCAGCCAAAGTGAAAAATGTCATCATTTACTCACCCTTATGTTGCATGCTGTTATTAATTTCTTAAGTGGAGGGGAAGATTTTCAGTGAATAACAGCATAAATTTGGGTCTGTCTCCATACAAATATACATACATGACATCGGAGACATCTCGTCATATTTTAATATTTACATAATACTACATAAAGAATTGTAATATTATTGTAATATTATGTAATATTTCACCCAGAAAAGAATTTACTGTCATCATTTTTCTACGTTCCAAATGTGTATAACTTTTTTTTTTTTTCC
Organism: Cirrhinus mrigala; assembly: GCA_036247105.1. NCBI lineage: Eukaryota > Metazoa > Chordata > Actinopteri > Cypriniformes > Cyprinidae > Cirrhinus > Cirrhinus mrigala. The sequence goes on from CM070011.1 coordinate 44,247,263, forward strand.
CTTTTGTGAAACAGAAAGGAAGATATTTTGAAAAACGTTGGTATCATTGTTGGTAACAGTTTTCCTTCCCATTGACTCCCATTGTATGGACAAAAGATACAATGGAAGTCAATGGGAACTAAAACTGTTCAGTCACCAACATTCTTCAAAATATTTTCTTTTGTGTTCCACAGAAGAAAGCCAAAGTTTTGATTCCTATTGATTTTCATTATAATCTTTGTCCAAAACTGTTTAGATTCTTTTAACGAAAATGTTTGGTTCCCAGAATTTTTCAAAATATCTTTTTGTTGCAATAGAAGTCAAATGGAAATCAAAACAATTTAGTTCCCAACATTCTTCAATATATTTTCTTTTGTGTTCTACAGAAGAAAGCCATTATTTCAATTCCCATTGATTTCCATTGTATTTTCTTTTTTCAGTACAACAGAATTCTAGCATTCTACAAAATATCTTCTTTTGTGTTACAATGAAAGTCAGTGAAAACCGAATTTAGTTCCCAACATTCTAAAAAAAAAAAAAAAACAAAACACAACACTCTTTTACCTAAAAAACATTCTCTCCATATGATGAAAGTTGATGGGAACCAAAACTGTTCAGTTCCCAACATTCTTCAAAATATCTTATTTTGTGTTACAATGGAAGTCAATAGGAACCAAAACAGTTTAGTTACTACCGCTGGAAGTCAAAAGAAAACTAAAACTGTTCAGTTACCAACATTTTTTTTTAAATACCTTCTTTTGTGTTACAATTGAAGTCTATGGGTACCGAAACGGTTTAGTTTCTTACAATATTTTTGGTTCCCCAAATTTTTCAAAATCTTTTTTTGTTACAATAGAAGTCAATGGAACCAAAACCATTTAGTTCCCAACATTCTTCAAAATATTTTCTTTTGTGTTCCACAGGAGAAAGCCAGAGTTTCGATTCCCACTGATTTTCATTATAATTTTTGTCCATACAATGGAAATCATTGGGAACCAAATATGTTGATTTCCCATTATTCAACAAAATATCTTCTTTTTTGTTACAATGGAAGTCAAGGGGAACCAAAACAGTTTAGTTACGTCCGCTGGAAGTCAATGGAAACTAAAATTGTTCAGTTACCAACATTCTTCAAAATAATTTCTTGTGTTACAATAGAAGTCGATGGAAACCAAAACCAGATAGTTCCCAACATTCTTAAAAAAAAAAACAAAAAAAAAAAAACAAAAAAAACAACTCTCTTTTGTGTTCTATAGAAAAAAGCCATTATTTCGATTCCCACTGATTTCCATTTTATTTTTTCAGCACAATGGAATTCTAGCATTCTACAAAATATCTTCTTTTGTGTTACAATAAAAGTCAATGGAAACTGAAACCAAACCATTTAGTTCCTAAAATTCTTCAAAATATTTTCTTTTGTGTTCCAAAAAGGAAAGCCAGAAAGCCACGGTTTAGTTCCCAACATTCTAAAAAGCATACTCTTTTGTGTTCCACACAAGAAAGAAAGTCGAACAGTTTCCATTCCCTATGACTTCCATTGTGTGTTTTGTCCATATGATAGAAGACGATGAGAACCAAAACCATTCAGTTACCAACATTCCAATAAAAGTAAATAAACACCAAATCAGACTGGCTGCCAACTTTCTTCAGCAGAATAAAGAAACGCATACAGATTTGTAAACAACACGAGGGTGAATAAACAACGACAGAAATTTCCTTTTAGGCTGAACTGCTCCTTTAAGACCTGTAAACCATGTGATCATAAGCAATGTGAAAGCTCTTCCAGTCTATGTCACTAAACACTTTTCTCTCACATACAGACAAACACACACACACACACACACACACACAGCTATGCATGAGGGGTCTTGATAGAAAGCCCAATACAGAGGTTGCCAACATGAGGGATGGTGATTTCGAATCACTGGCTGTTTAGTGTGTTTACGGAAGTGAGCGGAGAAAGACGAGGTGCTCATTCTGCCGGCACCATGTCTTTATGGTGCCTCATAATGTGCTGGTTTTTCTCCGAAGGTCTCCGGAAGCCCTTCGAACAGTACTGACAGCGGTGCGGATAGTCCTTAGTATGGATGGAAATAACGTGTCTTTTGAAGCCAGACGCATCTCCTGTGCTGTAGTCGCAATACTGACACTGATACACCCTCCGTTCACGCGGACCCTTCGCCCCGCCGGCTTTCTTTACGGCGGGCGCCGCCAGCTGCGCCGCACCTATAGTCCTCTTGGGGGCGGGCTTTTCTGTGGGCGGGGCTTGCGGTGGCAACGCCTGCGTGGGCGGAGTCGGTGACTGCGCCGGCTGTTGCTGTTCCTTAGTGTGAACGGACAAGATATGGCGGCTGAGAACGAACGGGTCTGCGATCTTGAAGTTGCAGTGGCGGCACTGGTGCAGTTTCTTGGCTTTATGCGACGCAGAGTGTTTCTTAAGCTCGGACGGCCGGTGGAAACCTTTCCCGCAGACGGCGCATTTATGCGGGTAGTCTTTAGTGTGCACGGAAATCACGTGCCGCTTAAGATCGCTCGAGTTGGAGCTGCGATGGTCGCAGTGGCTGCACTGGTGTCCCCGCGCGTCCTCGTGCGTGGCCGCGTGCTGCGTCAGCTCGTCCTCCTCGCCGAAGGTCTGGCCGCAGCGCTCGCAGCGGAACGGCAGCTCGCGGCTGTGCTTCGTCTTCACGTGCGTCTTCAGGTTGGACGAGTCGGCCGATTTGTAATCGCAGTACATGCACGAGTACGGCTTCTCGCCGGTGTGCGTGCGCATGTGTTTCTTAAGCTCCGACGGATGGCGGAAACCTTTGCCGCATTCCACGCAAATGTGCGGGAAACTCTTACTGTGCACGGCCAGCAGGTGGCGATTGAGCAGCCCTTGCTCGGCAGTCTCGTAATCGCAAAACTTGCATTTGTGCGTCTTGGTGGCGGCAGCGGGAGGAAGCGGTGAGGCGATGGCCGTTGGCGATTTTTGTTCCTGGTGGTGGTGCTGGAGACGGTGCGAGAACAGCGCCGCCTGCTGGTGGAACTCCTTACCGCAGGTCTCGCACTCGAACGGCGCTTTGTTGCTGAGCGCGTGCACCTCCATGTGGTTGTGGAGACTGGCTTTTTTGTTGGTGGTGAAGTCGCAGTCTGTGCACTGGTACTTTTTGCGACTCAACACGTCCTGGTGGTGGTTGCGAGTGTGGCGCTTGAGGAAGCCGCGGGATTTGAATTTCTTACCGCACAGCATGCAGGGGTAGACGGTCAGAGGCTGTCCATATGGGCCGATGATGATCGCTGGTGAGAAATGAAAAGTGAGGGAATTAAAAAAAAAAAAAACAGTTTTGTACCTGATAAAATGTATATGCAAGCAGGGATATTAGTGTTAAATGAAACTATTAAAAACATTATTGATAACTGAAATAAAATAAAATAAAATAAAAACTTTAGTTGGCAAGGTAACAATTCTAACTTTCGCTTAATTTAAGCATTAAATTTACTAAACATCACTAAAATTACTATCTGGAAATAAATAAAAACTGAACAAACAAAAACTGAAAACAAAAACATTTAAAAAAAAAAACTGAAATATGAAATAAACAAACTGAAATATAAAATAAACATAAATAGTACTATTAAAAATATAAAAAAACAAAAAAAACAAATATGAAATAAACAAACTGAAATATAAAATAAACATAAGTAGTACTATTAAAAATATTTTAAAAAGTGAGTGAGAAGATAAAAGACTTTGTAGCCAATAGCCAATATAACGCATATGCAACCAGGGAAATTAGTGTTAAATAAAAATGAAATAAAAAAAATAATAAAAAAATAAAAAATAAAATAAAATAAAATAAAATACAAACTTTCGCTTAATTTATGTTGAAGCATTAAATCCTGGAAATAAATAAACAAAACTGAACTAACACAGAAACTATTTTAACAAAATAATAAACAATAAAAACTGAAATAAATATAAACAGATAAGAATATTTAAAACAACAGCAACCAAACAAACAAACAAACAAACAAACAAAATTACGAAACAACAAGATTGCTCAATTATACTAAAACCAAAATGAAAACTGTAAAAAAAATTAAAGACCAAAAAGAGAGTGAGAAGATAAAAGACTTTTTAATGATTAAAAATATTATTGTTTATAAAATAAAATAAAAAATAATAAACTTTTGCTTAATTTATGCTGAAGCATTAAATTTGCTTAAAAAAAAAAAAAAACAACAAAAAAAAAAAACAACACCACAAAATCCTGGAAATAAATAAACGAAAACTGAACTAAAACAAAACCTGAAAACAAAATCATAAAAAAATAAAAACTGAAAAATAAACAAATAGCAATATTTAAAACAAAAACAAAATTACAAAACAACAAAATTGCTAAATTAATAAAATTGAATAAAAATTAAAACATTTTAAAACATTTTTCTTCATTGAAATAAAGATGAAGTAAAAGAGTAGATGAAAAATATTACAAAAAAAACTAATTAAAAATGAAGCATAAAAAAAAACAAAAAAAAAAACAATACTAAAATAATAACAGACACAACATACAACTAAATTGAGGAAAATGAGACATTCAAAGTTGCTTAAATAAAATAATGACATTTACAATTTATTAAATTTGTGAAAAATATTTGAAAAGAAATCAAAAAGATTTACTCTGTTTTCAACATCATGGTACAAATGATGTATATAAATTTGTATATATTGGCAAAAATGTACATTTCTGCATTGTTTTCACCAGTTTTAATAATTTTGATTCCACTGCTTCATTTGAAATGGCCCAGCAGTGTGATACACACAACTACAAACGTCCCATATAATCTACAATTTTCTGTAAAGCTTAGCATTTCCAAAGCAATTCTACAAAACCTAAGATTTATTGATAAGGTAGTGAGAGGTGAGTTTGCCCGTACCTGTTTGGACCTGTCGGGGTTCAGCTCGTCTCTTGTTCTTGCCGTGTTGCCGGTTGAGTTTGTCCAGTGCATCCGACTCGTCAATGTGCAGTAATGCGCTCGCCGCTCCGTTACGGTTCTCACAGCCTTCATCCGCACCTGCTTACGAAAAACACATGAGCATATTTAAAACGTTTTTTTTTTTTTTTTCCCCTCACCCATATGCATGCAGTGCGTTGTTCATAGTTAATAAACTACGGACTCCTGACCGTATGCAGCGGCCCACGCGACGGGCATGAAGTCCTTGCTGAGGGCAGTGCTGTCATACGGCCTGTCATGAGGAACCGGCTCCTCGCCTCCAACAACCACCTCCATGTACACCTCATCCGAGAGCTTAGACGCTGCACACAAAACACCGGAAACCGATGCTACACATAAACAACAGCATCTAAAATTACATCATAATAATAGCAATGACATCATCCACACAGGTAGTGAATGTGTCTCATGCCGTTTTTAATGCTTCAAATCACAGTGTTTCATCTTTGAAAACATGTCATTGCATTTTGCAGCTTAAGAAATCAAACAGCAAAACACTTGGGACTGTAATGACTACACTTTCAAAACTGAAACCAAAGGTCTCAGACATTCGGAAACACATTCGCCTCGATGTCTGCAGTGGTTATGCAGCAGGTTCAACATGTTCCCCAAAAGTTAGTTACATAACATTTGTGCCACAGAAAGAACAAAGCGCTTTGAGCAAAAACTAAATGGCTATTTGAGTTTTATCAGCCAATATCACGTTAAGTATTGTTAAATCAGTGTGAATCACTTTAAAACACATTATCCTATACATCATAATATAGCTATTTTCGATGGAAATTTAACAAAAAATTACTTTAAATATTATATATATAAAATGAATGAAAACAGCATTTAATATATAATATAATATAATAATATTTTAGTATTTAATATAAAATATATATTGAATTAAAACAGTATTTATATAATTTTTTTTAAATAATCATATATATATAAAAAAAATTATATAATAAATAATCGTGCTATATCAGTATGGCTCACTTTACATCACATTAGCGCTATACATCATACAGTTATTTCTGACAAAGAAAATGTAAATGTCATTTAAATGTCATTTATTTGGATATGAAATACTTTTCAAATGAACGGTGCTTCATTTAATTTTAATATTTTCTTCGTACTTGGAGCTCATTAGAAGCAAAGCAAAAACAAATTGTTTAGGTTTTTTTTTTAATTTGTTTAATTTTTATTTTAATTTTAGTTTAAGTTTTAGCAATGTTTTTATTATTTTTCATTGTTTTAATTTTACAAATTTTAGTATTTTAACTTTAACTAAATGAATATAAATTTAAGTTTTTTCATATTTTATTTTAATGTATTTTATGTTGTGTTGTGTTATGTTGTGTTATGCCCTGTCAGCAGCAATAGCTATATATTTATTTCAAAAACAACTTGTTGTTCTATAATATTAGTTTGCAAAACAGTTTGATGTAAGCAGATCAGTTTATTGTTATATTAAAGTGGATTTTACTCTGCAACATCCACAAAAACAACAAATATATAATGCATTTCTATGGTTGCATGACATATACACTACTGTTGAAACTTTGAGGTCTTTAAAATTGTTTAATGTTTTTGAAAGAAGTCTCTTGTGCTCACCAAGACTGCATTTATTTAATCAAAAATACAGTGTAAAAATAAATGTGAAATATTATCACAATTTAAAATAACTATTTTCTATGTGAATATATTGTTAAATGTAATTTATTTCTGTGATCAAAGCTGAATTTTCAGCATCATTACTCCAGTCTTCAGTGTCACATGATCCTTCAGAAATCATTCTAATATGCTGATTTCTGATTATTATGTTGAAAACAGTTGTGCTGCTGGATATTTTGAAGGGTTTTCAGAGTTTCTCACCATCAGTCTGTGTGTGATGAGCGTCTCCCACAGACATGTAGACCATCTTCTCTCTCAGTGGCCGAACCACAGGCTCAGCCAGAGCGACTGCCTCGTTCTCACCGAGATCCACCGTCTCTCCTACACACAGATACAGAAGCATTAAACAACCAGTTTTATTAAAACACTGCATCCCTATCTGATGTTATTACAATGACAGACAGCATCAACAATAAAAAATAAGATTTTTTTTTGATTATTTAATGTGCCCTGGCAACATCTTCACAACTACCTCTAAATATGATACACTTCGGGATACTAATCTTCACAATCATGATGCATCAAACGGCCAAGAAAGACCCAGCATGATTGCCAGAGAAAGTGAATCTGCAGTCTGAGTTTTAATTTCTCTCATAAAAGCAGCTCTGACCTCTAGACGACATCGTCTCATCATCCCTGCTGCTTCATTACTAAACTGAAGGTTTCGTAAACGGCCCAAAGCAGTGCTGCTATTGTTAACTAAAACTATCAGTAATCATTCAAATAAAATAAATAATATATTTAAACAAAATTGGAAATGTAGGCCTGGCATCTAACTGAAAATGTGTTTAAAATGAAGTACTAAAATGACTAAAATCAAAACTGTAATAATAAATGTAAGCTAAACTGAAATATTAAAAAAAATAATTTTATAAAATGATATATTATATAATATTTAAAAAATAAATAACAATAACAAAAGCATATAACCAAACTAAATTTAATTTAAAAAAATTAAAACAGGAAAAAAAAAATTGAAAAATAAAATTAAAACAAACATTAGATGAAAAACTCCCCCCAAAAAAACTAAAACTAAAATTGAAAATGTAAAATGTAAAAATAAAATGAAAGGAAAAAAAGTAAAACTAAAGCTAATTATAAATCCTCTATTTCTAAACACTATAATTTTATATAAACAATACTAAAATAGCACTGGCTCAAATCTCTTGTTCACTCACCAAGGTCGTCCTCTCCCGAGTCAGCTTTAAAGATGTAAACTTTAATGACTTCCTGTCCGTCCTCATCTTTCTCCACCTCCTGATCATCTATCGCCCCCTCGACCGTCACCTCCTCTCCGTCTCCAGACACCATCTTACCTGCATCGTCCACTGCAGAGAAATAGAAATACCTCATTATTATGAACAGATAAAATTTGTATAATTTTTACAATGATGGAAAAAAGAAAAGACAAAACCTGGAAATTTAATTTTAAAAATACTTAAAATATTATATATTAAATAAAATGAAAAACAACTTATTATTAAATATTAAATAATCATGGTTTAATGTTTCCTATTTTTGTATAATTCAGTTCAGTATGAAAGCATTGTCCAAACTATTCAGAGAGAAAAAATGAATAAATAACTGAATGAATAAACCAACAAACAACTGTTCATTTAATAAATGAACAACTGAAACAAAGTGGCAAATAAGTGAGTGAACAAACAAACAAAAAAACTAAGAAAAATGACAAAAGCACATAACTAAACTAGATATAAAATGTAATGTAAAAATTAAAATGAAACAAACCGATTAAAAAAAAAAAATTTCAATCTTCAGTGAAAATTAAAAATGTAGGCTTTTAGTAGGTACTAAAATTACTAAACCTAAAATTTAAATAAATTAACGCTAATAAATATTATGTAATATTGCAAAAACAAATAACAATGAGAAAAGCACATACTTAAACTAAATTTAAAAAAAATGTAAATTGAAGACATGAAAAAAATAACATTATAAAAAAATAATAAAAAAAGAAAAGCAGCCTCATTAACAAATGGAAATAATTTTCAAGTTAAGCAACTGAAATGAGTACTAAGATTACTAAAACTGAAATAACTGAAACACATGTAAACAAAAAATATTTTAATTAAAAACTGAAGATATGAAAAAGGAAAAAAAATAAAATAAGACAAATTTTTGATGAAAAACTAAAAAAAAAAAAAAAAAAAAAAAACCTAAATGAAAATAAAATATGTAGCCTCAGCAACTAACTCAAATAAATATAAATTGAAGTACTAAAATGACTAAAACTGAAATAAATTAAACTTAGAGCAATAGAAATAATTGTAATTATTATCATTATTATTATTATTATTATTACTACTACTACATAAAATATACGGTAGAATATTGTAAAAACTAATAACAGTGATTTGTTATTGATGAAAAATGTAAAACTGAAGATGTATTTTTTAAAAATGACTAAAATTTAAACAAACATTAGATTTCGACATTAGAAAACACAAAAAGATAACGCAGCCTTAGCAACTAACTGAAATGAGTTTCAGTTAAACTGTACTAATAAACAGAACCAAATAAACAAATAAACTGATTAACCGACTGAATGCGTAAGTGAATTACAGGAGATCATGAGGTAATCTCCGCAGCCGTCCGAGTCGTGTTCAGGGTCCAGCCCGTCCTGCTCCCTCCCCTCGGCCACCAAAACATCCTCTGTCATCTCTGCCATGGCAACGCCGTCCTCCTCTTCCTCCTCACCCTCTAGTGACATCACGCAGGTCTCCACGGCAACGCCCTCGTCGTCATCGCAGTGCACGTACTCGGCAACCACGTCTTCCACTGCATCCTGGATGACGAGCTCGTCGGAGGAGAAGCCCTGGACGGACGCCGCCTCGCCCTCCACCTCAGACACCAGCACTGTTTCCTGCAGCTCCACCACGTACTCCTCCTCCTCCTCACCCGTGCCACCCTCATCTGCAACGACACAACAAACTACTCAAAACTGCTGTTTGATCACTCGTCTGCACTTCATAATGACTAATCCAACACACTGAAGCACTGGTCACTAAGCTTCAACTATATATAAATATATATATTGTTTCATATCAACTTTTGACACTGAAAAAAAAAAATAAAATAAAAAAAAATAAAAAAATAACAATAAAAACTTACATCATGATAATTACTAATATCATAAAATGATTGCTATAATTCATAATTAAAAATAAACTAAAATTTTTATTATAAATATATACATTTTAAAATATATATATATGTGTGTGTGTGTGTGTGTGTAATTATATTATATACATTATATTATTATTATTTTCATATTATTATTATTATTATTATTATTATTATATTTTATCATTTTAATAGTATTATATATATATATATATATATATATATATATATATATATATATATATATATATATATATAAACATTTATAATTATATTTCATTTAATTAAATAGCAACATTTTTACTTATAATTAACTACAATTCTATGTTATTAAAGAATACATTTATATTTGAAATCAGCATTTATTATTATTACACACACACGAACAAAGAAATTATTTTAACTATTTTAATTATGTATACTATGTGCTAACATTTCTTGATATTTTTGTTGGCACTTAATATATACTTGTAATATTATTAATAATGATTAATTACTATTGTTATTAATAATTTAAGGAAAAATTAAGAATTATTATTCATCATTAAGAACAATTATTCATCATTAAATAAATACATATACACATTTATATTTATATTTCACTGAATTCTATAGCAATATTTTTACTTATACTTTACTACAATTCTATGCTACTAAAGGTTACATTTATATTTGAAATTATTATTTATTACAAAAATTAATAAAAAATAATAAAACATCTACACACATACATACATATATATATATATATATATATATATGTATGCATTCTGAAAATTTTACAAGATGTTTTATTATAAAAATATAAATTCTAACTTTACATTCTTTCTCATCTCTGATCAAAACACCGTTTTGTCCGATCAAATACATGCAATACAAATGAGTGAGCTAACATCATGGTTTCTTTATTACCTGAGCCATGCAGTATAATCTTTGGCTCTTGGGAACGGAGAGCAAGCCTTGTCACCTCCTCATCCATCGTCTTTATTCTTCATTGGCCACGGCACACCTAACACAACAATACATACAATTCATCCAGATTAACTGCAACAAATAATTCATGACAAAATAGAAATTATATAAGAATAAAACAGTTAAACAATCATGAATAACAGAAGTAAACACAGAATAAAGCCTTTATAGCATTAGGACAAGGGTGATCATAACAATGTGACAGGCTTCAAGAACTAGTGCCCAGTGTAAACATGCAATAGGTTTGAACAGACAGACAGGCGTGCATGCATGCAAACAGGCAGACAGACAGACAGATGAATATGGACGCAGATAGACAGCCTCGTGAATTTGACATTAATAAATATGAACAGATTATTGCCGGACGTGCATGTCCCTTTAATTTGCAAATGACTGCGACAAGATGAGCGACTGGAAATTAAACATGAGCACCAAGACACGGTTGTGCATTTTATAAAATGATACAACGCGTCTTTAAACGCAACGCAAAAATGCATTAAATGCTTCGTGCATGCCAGGAAACAAGAAAGCTTCGTGCATTTGAGAAGAATGTGTTTAGCATTGCGCGCCGAAGCTTCCCACCCCCCGAGCGCGGATGAAAGCGCTGAAGGTTTCCTCGTATTTCAGCACCTGAAACCGGACATAAACATGGCGCCTTGTGACCATAATTTTCCCCCTTCCACTGAAAACAAAACCAGCCTGCGTACGCCATTTTGTGCCATAATACATCGCGCGTTTTATTCCCACGCATACATACGTGCGAGCTTTGCTTTAAAAACAAAGGGGCGTTTGGCGTTGCGCGCCTGTGCGTGCATGCAGGGGCATTTATAAACAATAACCCACCCCCAGTGCTTCAGGCCCGAGTGCGGCCTGCGTAAGGCCCGGGGCCCGGCGGCCAATCCGAGGCCTCGCGTCTCCAGCCGCAACGCGCAACATAATGCAACAAAACGTGCAATAACAGCACATAAACCAGGCGTGCGCATGCAGCTGGCCTGCGGGACGAAACCCGCGCGGTTCGATTCATCGGTATTGGCGCGCTTACCATAGATCAACGCGCGGGGCGGCCTCCAGATTTTCCCCGGGCAGGCAGGCCGTCGGATTCCCCCAGACTCGGGCAGGGCTGGATCGGGAGTTAGCGGGCGCTGGGCGGGCCGCGGAGTGCGCAGGGAGGGCGGAGCTCCACAGACAGACGCGCTGCAGCCCGCAGCTCCGCCACAGCGCGACCCGCCGTCAACGCGACACGTCACTGCGCAGAGCCGCAGGAAAATGCGGAAGGCCGATGAACGACATTTATCCGGCGAAAGCGAAGCTAACAACGAGCTGTTGCGAAAATAATCGCGCCAAATATATAAACATGTTTTTAACTCACCGTTGAAACCTCACTGGCCGAAGCATTAATATCAAAGATGTACGTTTTCATTGTTTTGGCCCTTAGAAATGGCCAGTGGTTGGGTCCCCCCATGCACAGCATTTTCATGGCCACATCACGTCTTAATGTATTAAATAAAATATTAAGCTCACACATTTAAAAAATGGACGTCATAAGCGACCCTGGACCACAAAACCAGTCATTAGGGTCAATTTTTTGAAAATAAATAAGCTTTCCATTAATATAAGGTTTGTTAGGATAGGACAATATTTGGCAGAGATACAACTATTTGAAAATCTGAAATTTGAGGGTGCAAAAAAAATCTAAATATTGAGAAAATCACCTTTAAAGTTGTCCATATGAAGTTCTTAGTGCATATTACTAATCAAAAATTAAGTTTTGATATATTTACGGTTGGAAAATTACAAAATATCTTCATGGAACATGATTTTTACTTAATATCCTAATGATTGGCATAAAAGAAATCGATAATTTTGACCCATACAATGTATTTTTGGGTATTGCTACAAATATACATAGTATATATATATATATATATATATATATATATATATATATAGTGCAACTTAAGACCAGGGTTAGAGCAGCTCATTTGTCACAACATGCAACCAACAAACTGGCAATTTATTAATAAATATCTCAGGTGTTTATTTTCCAGAAATCTTTTCAATTCTCTAATCCCAAAAAAAAAAAAAAAGTTTTTTTTTAGTTTTAACCCATATTTGAGTCCTTTTGTTTTATGTTTAGTAGTTTTCCAATCATGCATGCATCGTGTATTTTCTTATTACAACAAAATGAGCAAGTTGTTGAACAAATTTCTCATTCCAGCTGCATAAGCATCTTTTTAACTCACTGTTTAAATTTCACTTACTGAAATATTAACAGTAAAGATACATGTTTTCATTGTCTTGTCCCTTAGTCCCACTGATTGGGTCTTCCCATGCACAGCATTTTTCATGCCCATATCACGTCTTAATGTATTAGATAAAATATTAAACTCACAGATTTTCAAAACAGACTTCATATCAGTTCATTTGTCACAAAATGCAACTGACAAATTAGCAATTCAGTATGAAATATCCCAGGTGGGTTTTTTTTCAGACATCTTTTCAATTCTGTAATCCCAATCAAAATATATTTTTAGTTTTAACCCATATTTAGTGAGAAAATGACTTTTTTTGTCTTTGTATGAGTCTTCTTTTTTATATTAGTTTTCCGATCATGTATGCGTGGTGTATTTTCTCATTAGAATTAGAAAATTAGCAAGTTGTTGAACAAATTTCTCATTCCAGCTGCATAAGCATCTTTTTAACTCACTATTTAAACTTCACTGAGTGAAATATTAACATTAAAGATGTACGTTTTCATTGTCTTGTCCCTTAGACCCACTAATTGGGTCTTAATATGCACAGTATTTTTCATGTCCATATCACATCTTAATGTATTAGATAAAATATTAAACACAGATTTTAAAAATAGACATCATATCAGTTCATTTGTCACAAAATGCAACTGGCAAACTTGCAATTTATTATGAAATATCCCAGGTGGGGTTTTTTTTTTTTTTTTTCAGACTTCTTTTCAATTCTCTAATCCCAATTCAGTTTTTTTTAGTTTTAACCAAAAATGATTTGAAATAAAAGACTTTTTTTAATCCTTGTATAAGTCTTATTGTTTTATGTTTACTAGTTTTTAGTTATGCATGCATGTGTATTTTCTCAATAGTATTACACAATGAGCAAGTTGTCAAGCAAATTTCTAATTCCAACTGCATAAGCATATTTTTTAACTCAGTTTAAACTCCACTAATGATGTTTTCATTGTTTTAGTGCTTCAAAATGCCCACTTATTGAGTCATTCATGCACTGCATTTTCATGTCCACATTGCATCTTAAAAATGGAGATCATGTCAGTTAATTTATATTTTTAACTAAAAACTGGAAACGTATTCTGAAATATCCAAGGTGTTTTTTTTTTTCCTGATATTTTTTACATTTTTAAATCCCTAATCAAAATGGTATTATTTAGTAAGGAAAATATGTATTATTTTAAATATAGGACAACATTTTTTCCTTGCTTAAGGCTTTTACTTTCATGTTTAGAATTTTTAGATCATGCATGTTTGTATGGAACTTATGAAAATTACAGAAATTAGTAGGCTGCTGTACATGTGTAGTATAGTACCTAGAATGTTCATTTTCAAGTTTTCTAATCTTTAATAATGTTTTCAAAATGCCAGCGCAAAACATTATTTACACATCATTCAAGGAATGTTTTTTTTTTTTTTTTTTCTGAAATGTTAGTAAATCATTTTCTAAATGTTACTTGTTTCAGAATCGTTAGAACATTACGATAATGTTTGTAATACTCATATGTGACCCTGGACCACAAAACCAGTCTTAAGTTGCTGGGGTGTATTTGTAGCAATAGCCAAAAATACATTGTGTGGGTCAAAATTATAAAAAAAAAAAATTATGCCAAAAATCATTAGGAAATTAAGTAAAGATCATGTTCCATGAAGATATTTTGTAAAATTCCTGCTGTAAATATCTCAAATCTTAATTTTTGATTAGTAATATGCATTGTTAAGAACTTCATTTGAACAACTTTAAAGGCGATTTTCTCAATATTTAGATTTTTTTGCACCTTCAGATTCCAGATTTTTTAAATAGTTGTATCTTGGGCAAATATTGTCCTATCCTAACAAACCATACATCAATGGAAAGCTTATTTATTCAGCTTTCATTTGATGAATAAATCTCAATTTCGCAAAATTGACCCTTATGACTGGTTTTGTGGTCCAGGGTCACATATGACCAAGAAAGAGTGTTTAGAGAACATTTAGAAATAACATTTTTATAACTTAACAAAATGTTCTTGAAACAGTTTTTGTTAGCTGGGTACATGCATAATGTATGTTAGGTGAAATCAAGCAAAAGAGCCCAAACGTTCAAATGCAATGGTCACCTTTTGTTAAGTCACATGAAGCCATTAATCCAGAAGTCTAACACAGACCAAAAGTAAATTTAATCTGCAGTTAATATTCACAATTAAAATCCCCCAGAAAAATGTGCTACTAGTCTGTAGTATTTACTGAAAAGTAAACTTAAATCAATGACTCTATAGTGTAAAACATTGAACTCAGGTGCTTCAACAGCATCAATATTCATTTGTTTTGACCAGCTACACAGGTAACATTCTAATGTTAGTAATGCACTACTAGTTTGTAGTATTTATTATGAAAATCAAACCTAAATCAGTGCATCTACTAGTGTAAACTGCTTTTTCTCCATCTAAATGAATGCAGGTGTTCCAACAGCATCTATATTCAGTTGTTTTGACCAGTTGCAGAGTTTCTCAGCCTCTTCCTCCCATTCAGACTGGGATGAGTTGTCATCATAGTCTTCAGTCTCAACTGATGGCAGAACTATCTTGATGTCCCGTTTCTCAGTTGTATCGTTTTGTTTCTTCATGTCATGGCTTTTAATGCCATCCATATGTTTCTGTTCATCTAATATCTGGAATTGGAGAACAAAACAGATTTGGTTCCACAGCACACTGAAATAATCAGCATCTCATCTCATCTCAAACCATAGACTGTATGTTTAGACAGATGGAAAATCTACAACTTAAAGGCATTATAAAAATGAAACGTACTCTTTCAGCCTCACCCAGGCCATAGAGGCGCCTCTTGCGAGCCACATTGTTTTGAGCACGGGCAGATCGTCTTGAAGAGGCCTGAGAACCTCTGTAGTGTGAGAAATAAACATCTGAATAAAATTAGTAATATTGACTGAAGAGGATCCACTGGTGAGCAAGTGATGTAATGCTACATGTCTCCAAATCTGACGAAGAAACAAACTCATCTACAACTTGGATGACCTGAGGGAGAGTAAATACAGCAAATTTTCATTCAAACTATTCATTCAAGCGCAATTTTAATCTTTAACTTTGACGTTCGGTTTATTTCTGAGGTCCAAGAGTGAGACTTTTGTTAGAGACTAATGCAAAATTAAAACTGAATACCTGTGTGAGAGCTGCCGTCCAGCAAAATGAGAGTTGATGAGATGTCTGAACGGCAGTACTGTTTTCAATCTGCCTCTTGTTTCTGGCTTCACCCCCTCTCTGAGCATGACGTCCCGGGACAGCACCTTCAGAGACAGGAACCTCCATCCGTTTTCCCTTCCTCCTACACATGCTGGAAGCTCATCCAGGTGACTGGAATACTGAGTGGGAGAAAAAGACGAACAGGCAACACAAAAGCATTGTGACTACATCACAGAATTGGACCGTAAATATAGTCTGACGGGTGTTTTTCATCCACCTGCATGTAGTCTTTCATGCAAATCACATCTTGTGGTTCAACAGCGGCTTTGTGAAACTCATCCATTGAAATGAGATCCATAAATGCTCTGTTTCCCATCATTCTGCAGGTGTCTGCCGTGGCCTGTTGATGCAGACGTAGTGCAATATTTAAAATCCATGTATTTTTATTTATTTTATTTATTTATTTATTTTTTATTTATTTATTTATTTTTTTGCCTTTTCCTCTCAAAGAGGAGTTTTCTGTTTTCATATGAACTAGGATGCATCAGAATAAAACAAAACAAAAAAAGGTACTTGAAATAAAATTAATGTTACCTGGAATAAAATATTTAAAAGTATTTTTTAAGGTAGTTGCCAATGCAACATTTAATTTTAATTAAGTTTAACTTAGGTTGCACTTTATTTTGATCCACTTTAGACATTCTACTAACTATAAGTAACTACATGTCAGCTAATTCTCATTAATTTGCAACTACATGTCTACTAACTCTCAGAGCAGACTATCAGGTTAGGTTTAGGGTTAGTGATATAAGTTGACATATAACTGCAAAGTTTAGAAGAGTGTTAGAAGATATTAAGCAAACAGTCTACTAATACTCGAATGACTAGTTGACATGCAGTTGCAAATTTACTTACTGTCAGTAGAATGTCTAAAGTGTCAAAATAAAGTGTTACCACTTGATGTACAATAAATAAAATAAATAAATAAATAAATACTATAGAGATACCTAAGAAAAAAAATGACAAGAAAACTACAAAATTACTGAAATTTCAAAATCAAAATGGAAAATATAAACATTTATATTAATGCAAACTATAGAGAGAGAGAGAGAGAGAGAGAGAGAGAGAGAGAGAGGGGTAAATATAATAGTAATGTGATACAAAAATAACACTTGACCAGCATTCATGACCTGATTGCAGGGAGAAAAGATTTTTTTGCCAGACAAATAATGTCCTCCTCCTCCAATGTGGAAAATCTTGAAGACAACTGAAGGTGGAAACCGAGGACCTGCAAACCTGAACCGAAATTAAACAAATCAATAAGACCGGGGCTAGTTGTCACACGTTTTGTTCCAGTAAATATTTTTTAGGAGCAGGGTTGTTTTTACATAATTTATTTGTGACAGCTTCTGGAACTTTTAATGTTGTTTGAAGAGCTTTTGTATGAAATTTGTCTACCTGAATCTGATCTTGCATTTCAGACTGGGGTCTTTCAGCAGTTCGGCTTCTCTGGGACTGAGCTGACGCAGAACTGCTGATGCCAAACACTGTTCCTGTCACATACACACACTTGATCAAATTTAGTGCGACAAAAGTGCTGACAGAAATGTTACAGGACAATCAATCTCATATCTAATAAATATATTGATTTACAGTAAAACAGATGAATTTGGGCTCTGAGTGACTGCTGGGCAGTGTAAATAGTGCTTTCGAGTGAAAATGACAAGCACTGAGATGTTTAGGTGCTTATTTATTGCACTGTAAAAAAATATTTGGATTAAAATTGTCATTTTTATAATATATTTAAATTCAAACTTCATTCCAAAATATATTTAAAAATAATTTCAGATGCATATAATAATAATAATAATAATAATTTTTTTAATATATTGTAATATTGCAATTTTTTTTTTTTAAAAATTGTAAAGTATGTTCAATGCTTATTTTTATTCAAATGTGTTATGTTCATTATGTTATGTGGTGCTATATCCAAATGCATTTTCTTCAAATGAATCTCTCAATTTGTCAAATATTATATATATATATATATATATTAATTTGTTTATTTTATTTTATTTTATTTTTAAAATTTGTATATTGTATATTTTTTGTATATTAAGTATACATTCCTTATGGATAAGACTACATTTTACAAGGGGACATTTTTTTTTATTCTTTATGCTTCAAAATGGCACGTTTAAATCAAAGTGTTACATTCTTTGAATTTGTTTGTGAAATGTATTAGGAATTTTTGAGTGAAAATGGTTTTAAAGTAATTCCTACACAACATTTTCAAATATAGGAACTTACAGCTGAGCGTACAGTGTTCATCAGGAGTCTGAAGAGCCGTCTGTCCCTAAAAGATCTCCAATATGCCTGAATTCTTCTGGCACAATCCTCATAATTCCTCTTTCTAACTCAGAAACAATCATTCTGCACATTAGAAATGCTATTCTCAAACATTATAGGCATTTGCAGAGTTTCTAAAACTTGAGATGCCACTCACCTCTCCTCCATAACAATCACAAACATACACTGAATGACACAGTCCAATAAAACAACTTAAACTGTGATGTTTGTTGTCAAACCAATGCACTTGTCTGTAGTGGTTGCTAGGAAACCAGTGAAAGAGTTTCAGCCAATAGAAAGAATGATGAAGTCGAAATTTCCATAATGAATGCCTTCCGTCTTACAAACGAAGTAATATATAACAAAATTATGCTTAAATAATTTGTGTAAAGGATTAAAAATCGATTGGTTAAAAAATGTTTTAACTGCAATACGCTTCAAGAACACTAGAGAGCGGAAAAACACTAAACACATTTGACCTCATATACTTTATTTCATTATTTCCTTATATTTGGGACAGAAGCTGTGATGTTGACTTGTAATTGGTCTACTTATTTATTTATTTATTTAGTCTTAATTTTTAATTTTATTTTTAGACAAAACAAGCCCTAACATACGACAAGCCTATGTAATATTTTATTATTAGCAATATTTTAGTGTTATTGGGATGTATAGTTGAAAATATAGTTGAAATTTTAGTTAAAAAAGTGACATTTTTGTGTGTTTTTGTCATTTTTAGTATTTTTTTAATTATTATTATTTTCAATGGGCCTATATGTTTTTTTTTTTTTATTAACCTTTATTTGATTTTTATTTTAGTTATTTTACTACTTTAAGTTCAATTAAATTGAGAAATGTTGTCTTGGCTACTAGCTGAAATAAACATTAACAAATTAAAACAAATATATATTAAAAAAAAAAAGAATAAAAAAAAATTGTTAATAATTTAAATTTGATCTAACTATAATAATTCTGTTCTGTATACAATAAATTACACATAGAAGATACACACAGAAGCTGTGATCTTGTGATGGTTCTATTTATTTATTTTATTTTTTTTCTTAATTTTATTTTTATGCAAAACAAGCCTTAACTTTAGGACAAGCCTATGTAATAATTTTTTATTAGCAATATTATAGTGTCACTGGGATACAATTATAGCTGTATAGTTAAAATATAGTTAATTTTAGTTTTAAAAAAAAACTATTTTTGTGTGTTTTTGCTTTATTTTTTATTATTATTAATATTAATAGGCCTATATGGTTATTAACCTTTATTCGATTTTATTTTAATACTTCAAGTTCAATTAAATTGAGAAATGTTGTCTTGGCTGCTAGCTGAAATAGACATTAACGAATTAAAACAAATATACATTTTAAAAAAGCTGTTTCAAGTAACAAATATTAAGTAATTTGTTAATGATTTGAATTTTATCTTACTATAATAATTCTGTTCTGTATAGAATAAATTACTGATACACATAGATTGCATAAAAAAATAAATAAATACATTTTTCAAATTATTCTAAATTAATATACATTTTAATTATTGTAACGTATACGTATTATGCCCTAGTACTGTGAAACTGTAATATATATAAAGAATAAATATTAACAACCTGTAAAAATCAGTAACTTTCAAGAGAGTGTAGTGAGCTTGATGAACTCTAGATGGCGCTTAGCGGATGAAAGTCTGACCGCAGCCGCTCAACAGGAAAGAAGAAGAATAAAAAGACCGGATCATGTACAAGGTGAGAATTAAAAACTTAAGTTGAGTCGTTCAGTTCGTGTTCTTGACTGCGATCTTGCCTTGCTAACATACCGATTACGCATACGAACCCGCGCTATTTAGTCTGAAATACGCATGTACAAGAATTTCAGTTCAGCTGATTTTATTATAAAGATTGTTTTATATTTTTGAGCTTTAAAGAGGCATTTGAGGGCAGGAAATACAAGGGCACTGCAGAAGAGCTAAAACACAAACTATTTACTTGTTTAAATAAACCTAATACCGGTATTCTATTGACTATTTTAGGCTGCTCTAATTCTATAGATTGAGTTCATTGTATAAACATGTAAATATATTCGCGCGATTTCTAATGTTAGATCATTAAACCGGTGGTAAGAGTCAAAGTCTCTTTTGACTTTTATTGACTTTGCCAGAGTCTATGCTGAAAGTAGAAGATGAAATTAAAGTTTATAAAACGACTGCTACCAACCATACATTTTATATTAAGTCGGTGATTTTTTTAAATTATTATTTTATTTTTTATTAAAAATTTATCCCGTGTAACAGTGAGCGGTGGCATATTTCCAGATTTGGTCACTAGATGGCGATAAAACACCGTTAAATTTTAAAGAGAAACTGAAACAATGTTTTGTTAAAATGCCGATTTAACACTAATATAAAATACATCAAAATAAAAATAAAAAAAAAATACATAAAGTCAGTATTTTAAAATTTGATTCATTTTTCTACGATAATATGAACCTAAAATAATGTCGTATAATTTGTTATAAATATGATAATTTTTCCTGGTGGCAACACTTGTGCAGTAATAGAAGAATATCAATAATAATATGAGCTCAAATACAATATATATATATATATATATATATATGCTGGTTAGAATATCGAAGGTGTTACAGCAGAAAACAAAAACATTAAATAATGTTGTTATACTTTGTGCTCTTTTAGTATTATTATACTGTTATGGTATTTAGATTTTGAATTATCTTTTATTTTTATTTTTTCAGTTTTCATTTTGTATTCTTTTGTCATTTTTGTATTATTATTATTATTATTATTATTATTAAACAACTTTTATTTAGCTTTATTTTTTCAGCATTTATTTTTAAGTTTCAAGTTTCATCTAGTATTTACACTACCAGTTTTTGAACAGAAAGATTTTTAAAGTTTTTTGAAAAAAGTCTCTTCTGCACACCAAGCCTACATTTATTTGATCCAAAATAGAGCAAAGCAGTAATATTTTGTGAAATATTTGTACTATTTAAAATAACTGCTGAATTATTTAAATAGTAACTTAAATGGTAAAAACATTATATATATATATATATATATATATATATATATATATAAAAAAAAAAAAAAAAAAAGTACTATTTTTGCTGTACTTGGCTTGGTGAGCAAAAGAGACTTCTTTTTAAAAAAAAACAGTAGTAATAATAATTAAATAATTAATAATAAATTTATGTATTATGTATTTTTATATAATATATAATATTAAAGATATAATTTTTATAATATTTAAAATAATAATAATAATAATAAGAAGAAATAATTATATAATCTTACTGTTCAGAAACATTTGATTGGTAGTGTATATTTTTCTTAACTTTATTTTAGTGATCAAAAACAATATGAATAGACACTAATTGTTACATGACTGCATCTAACAGAATTGCCTGGCTTAACTTTACATACTGAAAAAATTATAAATTGCCATGTTATCAATATCTCAAAAGATATCAGTCAATATCAATCAAGTGAAAAGCAAAGGAAAGCAGAAAGAAGATCAAAACAGAGTTGTGTAACCCGTTTGTTTGCCTTCAACCCTTGTCCTCAACATTGACCGCATTTAAAATCTCTCATATTTCTCATATTGTGTTACTGTTACTCATTAAATCGCTCTGTAAAGACAAACTGAGGCACCTTGGACGTCCTCACAGCAGCTGTGTGTGGGCAGTTTGAGTAACTGTTATTCTTGCTTAAACCAGAAACATTCAGCATGTGTTGACAGTGAGTACAAACCAGACCGTTGTCTTCAGATAGCGCAGCCGTTGTGAAGTTTTGCAGTGTTTGTGCTTGACTGAACAAGGGGTTTGTAGGTCAGGAAATTCTGTCTGACCGGTTCATTCATGCTCTCTGTTTCCGTGGCAACGGCGCTGCGGCTGCTCTGATAGGTTGGAGGGGTCGCAGGAGTCTCTGGCACTCTGGGATTGATTTCAGCCTCTGTGCTGGCGGCCGCCGCCTCCGCTGATGACGACAAACCCAACACAAGTCTGAGTGTAGATGAGGTATACTCACGCCAGAGACACATTCTAACCCTAACATCAACTGAAAAAGTAGAAAATGCATTTTACATAAAGAAAATCAGGACAAAATTATGACAAGAACAATTTGAATCTCATTTTTCACATTATTCACCATTGAGAATGAATAGATTAATGCATGATCATTTATAGTTGATATAGTAATTTGAAAAAAAAATAAATAAAAAAGTCTATATTTTCAAAGTTTTGTTTTTTGGGATAATATGACCCTAAAATAACAACTTTCAGTAACTTTTTAATATTAGATAGTTTTTAGTTTAATATTAATAATAACTTTTTAATATTAGAAATGAAATAATTTTGCCTGGTGGCAATGCTTGCTCAACAGAAGAAAAATATGCTCAAATATCAAATATGCATGTTGATTTGAATACTGAAGGTGTTAAAACAGCATGATGACATTAAACAATTTTATTATACTTGGTGGTATTTCAGTGTAAGTTATGTACTATTATAATATTTAGATTTTGAAATAGTTTTTTTTTTTTCAGTTTTAATTTGAATTTTTATTCTAGAAATTGTAATTTTCTCAGTTTTAGGTGTTTTTTTTTTTTTTAACAAATTCAAAAATTCACTTTTAAGCCAAAAACAAAAAACAAAAAAACATTTCATTAGATTCATATTTTTTCAAACACTTTTACTGGATTATAATTTTTTTAGAATAGAAAAAATAAAATGACTATTGAATTAAAAATATTATTATTATTATTATTATTATTATTAATAATAATAATATTTAATAATTAATTAATATATAATAATATTTAATTAATTCAATAATAATATAATAATAATAGTAATAATAATAATAAAGTATTATTAATTAATTACTTAATAATAATAATAATAATTATTATTATTATTATTAAGTAATTAATTAATAATACTTTATTATTATTATTATTATTATTATTATTATATTTAACTGACTGTCCTGTGAAACATATCTTTATTACAAATAAGAGTTTAATATTAAACTCAAAAGTTTAATAGCAAATTGCAAAAGCAAGGAAAAAAAAAAAAAACTCAAACATTAAATATACAGATGCATTACAGTAAACGGAGAAAAGATGCACATAATTAAATATTATTATTATATTGACTATTGAATTAAAAATATTATTATTATTATTATTATTATTATTACTAATAACAATAATAATAATAATAATAATAATATTAAACGCAAAAGTTTAATAGCAAATTGCAAAAGCAAGAAAAAAAAAATTTAAACATTAAATATACAGATGCATTACGGTAAACGGAGAAAAGATGCTTATTTGTCATGAAAACAATGTAAAATGCAACAAATCGTAATAGTTCTCTAGTAGATGTTTTTTTTTTCCATGCAAAATATAATTTCATATTTTTTCAGTGTGAAACTGTGCCTAATTGATCTGTCACTTTAATCTGCTTACAAACAGGATTTTAACTTAAAAAAATCAAAACTTTAAGGACATACAAAACCTGAATGATCTGTGTTACAAACAAGTGTTTAACATTAGGTAAAAGATGTTAATTTTAACTTTGACTCTGTAACACCATTTCTTTCGCAGCTGTCTCTCTACACGACCCCGCAGCAGAAGTTCCAGTATGTGGAGCCTGAGAGAGGACAGGTGGAGGAGAGCGTGGCCACGCTGAGAAAACTGGCAGAGCCGTATACCACCTGGTGCCAGGTACAGACTTAATCATGCAACACAATGTCAAGCACAAAGCCTGTTTGTGCACTGATTCACTTTTAACAATCTTGACTGGTTCAGGATGGTCACTCACACAGTCTTTGTCCTAGTTCTTAAAAGGAAACAGAGGATACTGAACTTTTGTTAAACTGGGAACCAAACTGGCCAAAAATATAATTAATATACTAATAAACTAAATAAACTACTAATAAACTAAATCACTGATCTATAATAGAGATCTATATAGAACAGTGAACTAAACTCATTTATCAGTGGCATGAGCATGCAGTAGTTGCAGCTTGTTGGCTTATTTGCTCTGCATGGCTTTTCTTTCTCTCCATCTCTTCATTTTAGGACAGAATATGAGCTCAATTCATATTTACACTCTACAATGATGTACAACTCACTTCATCATTTACAACAGATGGAAACCAGGATCTCTCCCAAAACATGTTTCATCACAAAAAAATATATGTATATTATATATTGGTTTTTTTTAATTATATTTTGATTATAATATTTTACTTCTATAAAGACAAAGCATCTTTTGAAAGTATACTTGCACAATGCAGAAAACTTAATATAGTCCTAAAAAATTATTTTATTTTTTTATGCAATTACTATATTATGCATTCATCTGTTCTTTTGTTTTTTGGATGAAATGTGATGCAGACATGTTTTGTCATATTAACCCACCTAAAATAACACTGGATTTTAATATTTGTTGAACAAAAAGAAAGAAAGAAAGAAAAAAAGAAAGAAAAGTAAACCAAATTTAATCTGACTGACTAACAATTCTAGTATCATATTTCCAAACACTCTAAATTTCATATTTCTGAAATAAGAACCACTGATGTAAAGAATCCAGTTTCACTGTTTTTTAATCTAAAGATTACTTTTTGTCTCATTTTAGTATTTTTTATATTTATATACACTTTTATAAAATATGTTGTTTTTATGAATCATTTTGTCACTTTATTAGTTTATTTTTATATTTCTATGTAGCTTTAATTTATTCCTACTCCAGTTTTAGTTTTAGTAATTCAAGTTCTTCAACTTATTTCGGCAACATTTGTGATTTTATTATTATTATAATTTTTTAATTGAATAGGATTTTTAAGGTCTGAAATAAGAACCACTGATGTTTTTGACATCTTCATGAAAAAAAAACATTAGAACCATTTGTAATCATATTTTGCTATTATCTATGTACTATTATAATATTTAACAATATTTTCTTATTATTTACTTTACATTTATATATGTATATAATTTCAGTTTTCATTTTAATTTTTGTTTTAATATTTTACATTTTGTTTTTCTGTACAATTATTATATTATTTCTTCTTTTGCTTTTTCGATTAAATGTGATACAGACATGTTTTGTGAAATTAACCCAACTAAAATAACACTTGATTGTATTATTAGATAAAAATAAATAAATAAATAAAAAAAAAACTTAACCAATCAGACTAAAAAAAATACAGATAATAGTGTCCAGCCTACTACCTTCATATTTCCAAACCTTCATATTTTTTTTATTTATTTTGCTGACTGAATTAGAGCTGCATTCTATAAGATTTGACAGTTTTTTCTGCATTTAAAAACTTTTTATTAATCAGGCATTTATCATTTTCTTCTTTTTGCATTTTTTCTTTAAAAGCCATTCAACACACCATCACAGCTGGTCACATTGTTTTACAAAAACATAGACCTTAAACAATGAAACAAGGAATGCCAGCATCTGTACGGCATGTACAGCATGTACAGCATCTGCGATATGCTGTTGATTACCACAGCAAAGAATAATAAATAATCTCTCAGTTTGTAAAAACAAGCAGAAATCATGTTTACAATAATGTACTTGCAGTGAATCCAGTCATTTTCACCTGGTACGTGCAGTACGAGAGTACAAGAAAAGGACAGTTTAGAAGCTTCTTATTTTAAGTGCTTTACTTAAAATAAGTGCATGTGTTTTGTTTGCTTTTACAAATTGACAATTATTTTCTCTAGTTTCTGAATGTTTAGAACAAAACATCATTAAAATGTTTATGGAATGCAGCTCTTTCTGATAATCTGTGACTCTTTTCATTGTGATTTCTAATAATTTGACCTTCACTGATGATGTTGTGATGATTTGGTTCCTCTTTATCTAAATGTGCCGTCTGGTCCTGGTTGCTGGTGGTCTGATCCGGTCCAGCAAACGGCCAGCTCAGCCAAACAGACAGCGCAGGTACCCACGAGCGCATGCACACATCATCATTACCCACGCTGCTCTCTGCCGCTCTCGCACATCTGGCAATGTTCGGAATAACATACTACATACAAAACAACCCATCTTGCCATGCAATGAGGTTAATGTGAAAAGAATGAAGCATAATGCTGACTGAAATGTTTGTTGTGGTATAATGCATACTGTTTCACATACTACATTTAAAATAGTTGACAATATTCAGTGTGTCCTGTGCAGTATGCTAGTATTTAGGTCCGAACATACAGTAGTCATTGTGTTTGCTTGTGCATAGAACAGATTTCTGGTCTGTGTGGCCCAGATGCTTTACAGTTGTCTTTAAATGTGAAGTATGCCACTATTACAAACTGAATTGCAACCATGACTGTTCAAACAGGTTTGCCAAATGTTTTTGCATTTTCCTTTAGTCAGACAAAGTCTCGTTCCAGTCAGTGCTGCTGTGTCAGGATCATTTTAAATCACGCGTTTGCAAAAGTTTATTAGCTGTAAACATTTTTGATTTTAAGGGCATTTTTGATTGTTTTTGTACAATAGAATTGTCACTATATATGCAAAGTATAATCTAGGTCTGAAATAAGACCAAGTAAGGTAAAGAATCCAGTGTTTCATTGTGTTTTTTTTTTAATCTAGCTTTTTTTTTTCTTTTCTTATTTTAGTATTTTTTTATGAAATATTATAGTATTTAATATTTTTAATTAGTTGTATATTTTGGTTTTGTATTTGTTTTAGTAATTTAATTTTTTCTTTCTTGTTTTTGTTTTGTTTTGTTTTAAGTCATTTCATGTCATTTCATTAGTTTATTTTAATATTCCTATTTAGCTGTAATTTATTCTTATTTCAGTATTAGTTTTGGTGATTTTAGTACTTCAACTTATTTTTTTCAGCAACATTTCTAATTTTCTTTCTTTATTATTTATTTGTTTATTTTT
Organism: Cirrhinus mrigala; assembly: GCA_036247105.1. Lineage (NCBI taxonomy): Eukaryota > Metazoa > Chordata > Actinopteri > Cypriniformes > Cyprinidae > Cirrhinus > Cirrhinus mrigala. The sequence goes on from CM070011.1 coordinate 44,274,736, forward strand.
TCAAATGTGTCTAATATTTAAATTTTATAAATATTTTTACAAATAGGATTTCTAAGGTATGAAATAAGAACCACCTATGTTTATGATATCATAAAAACATACATTTTTTTCTTATTTTAGTATTTTTTTAATATACTATTGTAGTATTTAATACTTTTTCATTTAATTTTTTGTTTGATATTTATGTATTTTCAGTTTTCAATTTTAATTTGTTTTTATTAGTGATTTTATATTTCTATTTATTTAGAATTTATTATAATTCCAATTTTAGTAATTTCAGCAACATTTCTATTTATTTATTTATATTTATTAAGTTGATCTAATATTTACATTTTATTAATATTTTTACGAATAGGGTTTTTAAAGTCTGAAATAAAAAAAAAAACTTTACATCATAAAAACAAAGTTTCTTATTTTAGTATTTTTAATATACTATTATAGTATTTAATATTTTAATTTTTAACTAATTTTTTTTTATATTTATGCATTTGCAGTTTTTAATTTGAATTTTTGTTTTGAAAATGTAATTTGTTTTTATTAGTGATTTTATTAGGGTTTGAATTGTTTGAATGTAGTAATATCAGCAACATTTATTTTAAGTTCACTGATATTTAAAATCCATAAATATTTTTATGATTAGAATTTTAGCAGTTTTAGTTTTTATAGTTCTAGTTAACGATAACAACACTGTTTTACTCCATTTGTTGATGGAAACTGCTGCTATCGTGATGTTCTCGAGAGGTTCTGCTTTTAAGTCACAGCACGAATCAGTCCAGAAGGACCTCTGTTTGTACAGTGTGTCTGAACAAAAAGAGTGTCCAACAACAACACAAAGTGGAAAAATGATCTCGTGCAATATCATAGCGATGGAGCGCCGCAGACACAACACTTTACAGCAGCTGATAAAGTGTTTGACACACTGCCACTGTTTGGCACAACCCACATGAGGACACACTGAACACACTGACCCACATCTAAAATCAGAACATCTTCAAAGATAAAAACCAAGAAGTGAAATTCTACAGAATTTCATGAAATGTGTCAACATGTTAACCTCTGACTTACACAGTGCTGTGAATTTGGGGGCGGGACTTTGTCTGTCTGACCAATTGCATACAGGAGGAGTGTTTAAAGGACCTGTTTGAAAACAGTCATTATTTACGCAATCCCATTTGGTGACACTAAAGCCACAGAAATCACATTTAACATTTAAACGTGGTAAAGCATGAAAAATTCAGGTGCTACATTAATGTTATTAACTTAGAACATAATACATATAGACAACATTTAATAAGCACAATTTAATGTTATTTTAGTATTATTTAGGTACTATTATAGTATTTATTTTAAAATTAGATTTTATTTTTGTATTTTTTCATGTTTTCATTTTTAATTTTAGTTTGTTGCGTTTTGTAATTTGTGTTAAATTATTGAAATCTCTAAATTAAAATTTTAGTAACGTTCATTTTCTTTCTTTCTAAATGCATCTAATATTTCTATTTCATAAATATTTTACAAATAGGATCTTTAAGGTCTGAAATAAGAACATCATAAAAACATGAAGTGTTTTTTTTTTCTTATTTTAGTATTTTTTTTTAAATACTATTATAGTATTTAACACTAATTTCTCTATTTAAAAATTTTAGTTTTATATTTATGTATTTTTCCTGTATTCTTGTATTTAATTTAAATTTATGTCTAAAAAAATATTTGTTTTTATTAGGGATTTTATTAGTTTTTTATATTTCTATTTAGTTTGAATTTATTCTGATTCCAATTTTAGTAATTTCAGCAACATTTCTGTTTTTCACTTTTAAGTTGATCTAATAATTATATTTCAACACGGTAACGTGTGAGAAATGCAGATGCTACATTCATTAGTTATTAAGTTTGAACAAAGTTAGACAATATTTAATAAGTGAGCACAATTTAATGTTATTTTAGCATTATTTAGGTACTATTATAGTATTTATTATTTTAAAATTAGATTTATTTTTTATTTATTTTTTTCATGTTTTCATTTTAATTTAAGTTTGTGTTTTTGTAATTTGTGTTTGTTCCAATTATTTAAATCTTTAAATGTAAATTTTTAAAAATAATTTTAATACACATTCTATTTTTATACTATATTCTCTACAATTCTATTTATCTTTATTTAATTTTAGTCATTTTTGTCATTTTTTACATTTTTAAGTTTGTCCATTTAATAATTATAAATCAATCCATTTATATATTTCAGCTTTATTTTTAATTAACAAAAACAATTAATATTTTAGTAAACAATAAGAACTGGCACGCGTGAATTCTGTGGAGTTTTGCAGGAGGAGATTCACATTTTACCCCCATTTTGTATAATATTATAATTTTATAAAAGAATCTGTATTTACTGGTTTCCCTTAGTTTGCTCAAGTGCTTCAATTTTGCATATCAGATCTCAGGTCAGACACAGCTGTCTGATTTTCAGGATATAGACAGGTTATATCTCTGTCTGTCATGCATTATGGGTTTATTGGTGCTGATAAAGATTTGCCAAGAAGGTGCATTTATCAAATAATCAAAATAGGCTATAACCCAGAAGTGCGCTAATAAACCTTTGAACTGTGCAGAAGTTTACAGAGGGCAAAAGAAATAGTTCAAATAAAAATTAGATTTTCTGACCTTCATGTCACTCTGGACCTATGTAGTCATATAAATGGTCTGGTTATTTCCATGCAGTAAAAACATTCCTTTCACTTCCTTAAAGAAATGCAACTTACTGCTTTGGTTACAAGAAAGAATTCTTTTTCCACCGTCACACATTCTACTTTGCTCAGCATTTAGCATTTGCATTTATAAAGTTAAACTAATGATTCTCATTTCTAGATTCTGAAAGTAACATCGTAAAGAGTAACATTCATTCTTTTGTATTGATTCTCAGGGTGTCTATGGGACGGTGAAACCCAAAGTTGAAAGCACTGTACAGTTCGGACAGAGTAAGCAAACACTCGCTGACACACAAACATGAAAGAAACATGCTTTCTTTTTCAGTAAAATGATATAAACAGAGTATTTGCACTGTAATCTAGATAGTTATGCCTACTTGAAGAACCCTCCACCTGAGTTTTACCCCAGAGCCGGAGTCATTGGAGTTGCTGGGATCCTGGGCCTTTTTCTTGGAAGAGGTAGTGAAAATTTTAATGATACCCTAGTAAAAAAGTAATAGATTTGAAATGCATTTATTTTATACTAAGTATAGTTCAAGTCTATTAACATATTAACTGACATATCGCTCGAGACTTACTATAAAAATTGTAATGAAACTTTATTTGGAGTACTACTTGTGCACAATGCACAGTTATTAATATTAAGCGTGAAATAAAACATATTCTCACTGCTGATGTGGATTGTAATTCAAATGCAAAATATTTAAAGTGTACCTCAAGTATACTTGCAATATTTCCACTTTAGCACAATTAAATATACTTAAGTATATCTTTAGTTGGACTTCAGCACTACTTTCACACAATTAAAGTGCATTAAGTACAAAATTAGTTGTTCCACTTTAGCAGACTTTAAATATACCAGTTTAGTATACTAAAAGTAGTTGCAGGGTATTTTTATTAAGTACATAATATGTAAATGTATTTTTAGTATGGTATACTTATCATGAAATAAATGTATTTTAAATACATTTTAGTTTATTTGTTTTTCACTAGAGTACCTTTGGAGCCTGAGTTTACAAAAAATATGTTCTTCTCCAGTATTTTTGTCTTCCAGTTTTCCAGTAGCAATATCTAAACGATTTTTACTTGAGATGCAAAATGACTTGAGATATTATGTTTTGTTCTGTAAACAAAAGTTTTGCTTAAAATAAAAAAAATAAATTTTTTTCTGACCTCATTGGCTGATTTTTTTTTTTCTTGTTTTAAGCAAAAATTCACTTGATTTGGATTGTTGTTGTTGTTGTTTTTTTTTTTCAGAAAATAAGTCATTTTCCTTCTGACGTAAATGTTTCTTGTTTTTAAGAAAGTTTTCAATAATAAGACTCTCCCAAAACTTGAAGACCATTTATTTGCTGTATTGCACTACCATACCATACCATGTTTCTGAAAGAGGTCTCTTCTGCTCAGCAAGGCTGCGTTTATTTGATCAAAAATACAGTAAAATTTGGAGATATTATTAGAGTTTAAAATATCTGTTTTCTATCTGAATATATTTTAAAATGTGATTTATTTCTGTGATGCAAAGCTGAATTTTCAGCATCATTACTCCAGTCTTCGATGTCACATGATCCTTCAGAAATCGTGCTAATATGCTGATTTTCTGCTGAAGAAACATTTCTGATTATCATCAGTGTTTAAAACAGTTGTGCTGCTTCATATTGTTGTAAAAACAGCTTTTTCCCAATGTTATAATCCCATTTTTGATTAACAATGTGTCCTACTAATAAAATAAAATCTCACTGACCTCAAACTTTTGAACATTAGTGTACATTTCAAGATTACTTTGTCATTTCAAGGCTCCAGGCTGAAGAAACTGATCTACCCGACTAGTCTGATGGCCATTGCTGCATCCATGTATTATCCTCAAGAGGCCGTGACCGTCGCAAAGGTAGGCGTGTCTGTGTGTGTTGTATGTTTATTGGCTATAGGATTGTGAGACATTATACCCTGCTGAGATGGGCCTCGAAATGAGGAACAGGCGAGGCAAGGTTACAACCTGTAACTTTCCAGCAATTAAAAACAGCAGATGAAACGCATTCCTAACAACTCCCAAGGACACAAAGCGAAGCTGCATCAACAGTGCAGCTATTATCAGCTGTTTGTCTGTTTTGATTGTAACCGATATAGACCTTGCAGTGGAAAGCGGTCTGAATCTCTCGCTATCTCTCAGCGTCACACGCGTCCTGCTGAAGCGCTGTCAACGCACATCACCACACAAGCGAGCGATTTCAGATCAAAATCTCTCTAAAGGGCCGTTTCAGCACTGCATGTCCTCATCCTGTCAGATATGCTGATGGAAATGTCCTGAGAGGCCAGCGGGGGCACTGATTAAAAAGCAAAACAGCCTAAACTTAGATGTTTTCACACTTGGTTTGAACCCAAGGTGTCAGGGCTAGGCTGGATGGCATTGGACAGTTTGCCCCTACTGATAAACACAGGTAACTGTACCACCCGGCCGCAAAATGCACTGCAAAAAACAACCAAACTTGATAATCAAACAGACTCGGGCCTGCATCAAAAGTGTAAATTATCATTTATAATGTTTTTGGTATTAAAGTCGTTCATTTTGAGTAACATATTGAGTAACGTTTTTCACACACAACAGCAACATTTCTTCGTTGAAATACAGTATCTCATACTCTGCAAAAAGTGATTTTCTTTTTCAATATTTGTAATTTTCCCAGTAGAAATATCTAAACATTCTTAAATTAAGATACATTTATTTAAAAAGTAAAATAGCATATGATATTCATCAAAACGCTTATGCTTTGTAGGGTTGTAGAGCACCTAAAAAGCTATTAAGCTATTAAAATTTTTTTCCCATTTTCTATTTTTTAAGTCCTGTATGTTTCAAAATGAATTGAGTTTATGCTTAAATCAGGAAAAAAAAAAAAAAAAAAAAAAAAAAAATCTCTTAATGACATCAGAAAAATTGAAAATAAAAAAAATAGTAATTTTCAAAACCAAAAACATTACTGCATTTTATATATATATATATATATATATATATATATATATATATATATATATTGAAAATTCAAAAAAAAAAATAGTAATTTTAAAAAACATTACTGCATTATATATATATATATTTGTGTGTGTGTGCGTGTATGTAAGTATACACAAACATAAAAAAAAATATTTTTACACTTTTTCAGCCATATATAACCCTGGACCACTAAACCAGTCTTAAGTAGCACGGGTATATTCGTAGCAATATCCAAAAATACATTGCATGGTTCAAAATTATTCATTTTTCTTTTATGCAAGTTCCATGAAGATATTTTGTAAATGCCCTACCTTACATATATCAAAACTTAATTTTAGATTGGTAATATGCATAGCTAAGAACTTTATTTGGACAACTTTAAAGGCAGTATTTAGATTTTTTTTTTTCTTTTTCTTTTTCTTTTTTTTTGCACCCTCATAGATCAATAGAAAGCTTATTTAGAAAGCTTTTAGATGATGTAGAAAATCTCAATTTTAAAAAAAAAATTGGCCCTTATGACTGGTTTTGTGGTCCAGGGTCATATATTTGCATTAAAAATGGCATTTATTGAGACTTTAGCTCAGCCTGTTAAGCAGCGAATTACAATATTGTTTTTACTGGCAATGCATCACATTTAAGACCAGCTTGCCCGCTAATAACAGGGCATTCAGCAGCCAAGAAACACTCTACTACAAACTACTACTTCCAGAAATAAATTCTCTGTAGATGTGTGTGAATGTGTCATTACACTGAAATGACCCTTTCTAATTTTCCCACGACAGAACACAGGAGACACTGTATACGACTGGGCGCTTCAGGCTTATGTTGCCGTGGAAAAACTCATCAAAGACAAACCTGCCGCAAAGAAAGTGAGTTTGGCTCTTTTCCAACAAACTTTACATTCATGCATTTGCATTTTACCTAAAGATAGCATTTGGACATTGCAAATATTGGGTTTGGAAAGAGCCTAAGCACTTTTTGTTCTGTGTTTGAATAGGATCAAGCAGAAAAGAGTTCCAGCGGGGAGACCAAAGCTTAGGTATCAAACATCATAAACAGCACAGGAAATACAACACAGGTGCACACAATGCATAAACAACATTAATATTATCATAACAAACCCTTTTCCCAACCTTTTACACAAAAAATTGTCAGATTACCTTTTTCAGTGAGTGCTGCACACTAAAATGCATTGTTTGCAGTTCACTCAGGTGTCCACCAGATGAACCACAGCTGTAGAGAATCATATTAATTAGGAACGTCATCCAATAACAAACAAGCAATCATTTTTTGTTAAATATTTTTCTTAGTTGTTTTAATGTTCTATTTAAAATAAATGCTACTTAAATATTTTGTTATCTAATGCAATGACATTCAGACATTTAATATAAAGCAGTACATTTTAAAGCAGAAGAAATGGATTTGTTGCAAATATTAATATTAAAATATTTTACTGGCAATGCATTTTTGCTTTAATTTTGTCTTTAATTTTTTTTTTTTTTGCATTAGATTTAAAAAAAAAATTTAATTATATTTAACAAATATTTAATATATAATTTAAAATATATTTATTTAAAATGCCACTTGGTTTAATATTTTGCCAACTATTGCAATGACAGTCAGACATGTGTAAGTATTTTCTCAGAGAGCTTCTTTTTCTCAGAAGTCCTCATGAGTGTGGTTTGCTGTGCTGTTTGTTTACAGGTACATCATCGCCTCTCAGGTTGTTTCTCTGAAGACTGCAATGCGGGATCACCATTCTTCACACACTTTCATGACCTGCTTTTTGCACTAGCCACTTCCTCTTTCATCTGTCAATCATCAGGCGGGGGTTAGTGGTCTGAATCGAAGGTTTTGAACTTGAAAACAAACTACTGGGATTGTATTAAAAATACATTGGTGTACCAAAATAAATGTGATGGAGGTGTGATTTCTGACTGAAATTATTGCGTATGCATGCATGTAATTATATATGTATGTACTGTATAGTCTATAAGGTTAGGTGGAAACCTTAACCTAATTTGAGGTTTAGTTTGTCAGTGCTGTTTGTCGGTCTGAACTTCCTTTTCCGGTGCAAACTCTAAAAAAACTGCAACTGCAGCAGTTAAACAACCTCTGAACTAGTCTTATCTAGATTTAGACGCCTGCTTGTTTCCAAACAGCAGCACATGATTAAAACACTTCCTGAAAGATGACGTCATTGTTTCGCTCAGTGGTTTTTATCTTCTCCGTTAGAAGGAAGTATAATTTGCCAACAAAAGAGGAAGTCAGTATGCAAATATTAATTAACATCTCATGAATATTACACTTAAAAAAAAAAAAACATTCTGTCCTGATATAATGAACCAAAACATAAGTGTGTTTCTTTTATAGAGGACAACAGGGTTAACATACTGATCCAACAAAACTTTCAATCAATCACTCAGTCTGTTTTTCAGAGTGTAAGATTTATTTATTGACTGATACATTGCATGTGTAATTTATAGACTAGACAACAATAGTCGTAGTCATACTCCTCCTCTTTCGAACATTTCCTGCTGCACTGACGTCTACTTGGACGACATCTTGAGTAGATTGCACTTGTCAATCTCGTACAGACGCCATCCCTCCTCGTGAGAGAGATCAGACGCTCCGCGCCGCTTGTAGAACTCGATGGACGATGTGTTCCACTCGGCCACGATGAAGTGCATGCCGCTGCATCGAGTCTTCACTGCTGTCTGCAGAGAAAAACAATTGTTGGTTTAAATGAAAAAAAATAATAAAAAATCTTATATATATATATACATATATATATACAAAATGAAGAGTTCAGATGCAAAACCAGCTAAATCCATCTGACGTCTTTCTTAAAAAAAAATGCATTTTTATCAGGCTCAGATCTATAGGTTTCTATGTAAGTACTGGTATATATATATATTATATATATTATATTATATTATATATATATATATATATATATTATATATATATACGCACATATACATTTACATTATATATATATATATATATATATATATATATATATATATATAATATACACATACATACATTAATATACACATATACATAATATATATATATATATATATAATATATACGAAATAAATATATATATTATATATATATATATATATATATATATATATATATATATATATATATATATATATATATATATATATATATATATAAGGGCTGTCAAATGATTAATCATGATTAATCGCATACAAAATAAAAGTTTGAGTTTGCCTAATATATGCGTGTGTACTGTGTGTAATTATTATGTATATATAAATACAAACACATTCATGTATATATTTAAGAAATAGTTACAAGTATATGCATTTATTATAACTTTTGGATAATTTAAATTATATATAAATAAAAATATCCAGTACATAAATAACATATTTCTCTTAAATATATACATTCATTTGTGTGTATTTATATAAACATAATAATTACACACAGTAAAAACACATATATTAGGCAAACTCAAACTTTTATTTTGTTTGCGATTAATCATTTGACAGCCCTAATATATATATTGTAATTTTTACTAATATTTTACCAAACCCACATTACGGTAGGCCAAGAATAGCATACTATCATACAACAAAATAAACTTTTTAAAATCATTTTTAACATCTAGGGCATTTTGTCTGGTTAATTTCTGACCAGTCTTATATTTGAATGATTTTTGTTTCGTGCTAGGTTTGTAATTTAGGTTTTAATAAATTATATATACCTCACTCAGCATCTTCAGGATTTCAGAGCCAATCCCATAACCTGAAAGACAGCAATCAATCAATCAATCAATCAAATAAAATGAATAATATAGAATTATAAAATAATAAATGAATAAAAAAAAAAAAATAATATTATAAAATAATTCCTTATTTTTTAAATATTAATTATACATGCGAAAGAAATTAATTCTATTCATATTTTAAGAAGAATTATAAATACTGAAAATCTATTTTATTATTATAAATATATATATATATATATATATATATATATATATATATATATATATATATATATATATATATATATATATATATATATATAAATTTAATAATAATAATAAAAATAATAATAACCTTAATTTTTTAAAATATTACCTATACATATTAAAGAAATGAATTATTTTCATATTTTAATAAGAATTATAAATACTAAAAATATTTTACAATATTGGTTATATAATAGCAGCAGCAATAATAATAATAATAATAATAATAATAATAATAATAATTATTATTATTATTATTATTATTATAAATATTAAATGTTATTTTCATAAATTAATAGATAAAATAATATAAATATGAAAGGAATCCTTCTGGATAAAACAGATAACTCATTTTTCTTTCATTTTTAAAAATCATGTTGTTGTTTATTATGTTATCATGGTTTTATTGTGTTTTATTGTGTTAGTTAGCTGTATTTTTTCATTATTTTCACTTAATCTTATAAAGATATAAATATATGTTATATAAATATATTTTATATTATATTATATTATATTATATTATATATATATATATATATATATATATATATATATATTATATTATATTATATTATATATATATATATATATATATATATATATATATATATTATATTATATTATATTATATTATATTATATATATATATATATATATATATACAAATATTATTATTATTTTTTTTTTTTTACCTCTGAACTCCGTCATCACAAAGAAGTCCTCCAGATAAAGCAACTTCCCAATCCAGGGGTCATAGGTGAAGTAGTACATGGCAAAGCCAACTACTGTATAACCTGATGGGGAAATCATACATGAGGATGGTTAGTACACCAGGGGTTAAAGAGAAGAGAAAGAGAAGAGGAACGTTACGGGATTCTGATTCAGCAGCTCTGACGTCACATGGTGACGCAGAAAGATAAATTATAACAGGTCCATCATAAATGTAGCATTCATTGTAACAATACTGTATCCGTGACACAAATGGATGTTTTTATAACAAAATCAACACTGATGTTTTCGGCTTGCCTTCAATGGACTGTTTATCTTTCGGTACTTCAGCGACTACGCAGTGATAAAACGGATGATCTCCGAAACCGTCCTCGAGCAACTCTGAAAAAATAAACATTATTATCATATCATTTATTCATATGCGTTCATATACGATACACGGAAATCATGTGATCTGACTTTAAAGAACGAATAACGGTCTGTACCTTTCTCGGTCAGGACGACCTGTTCCTCCATTTCCTCAAACTTTGCAAGTTCCTAAATTTAATTAAACAGCGTAAATAATTTTACAACAACACAAACGTTATATAATAATTCTAATATAAAATAATTAAAACAATATATTAAAAAAAAATATTATTCGTAAACAATGTTTATACGCATGCGTCGTAGTTGGGGTTTTACCTTTATGAGTCGCAGTATGTCAGACACGTCCTTGGGCTCGGCTTTCCGTAATATAAAATTGGCCATTTTCTTCTTTTACTCTTCTTCCCTTTTCTTACTAGTCCTCGGTATGTGAAAAGTAGTAAGATTTGTTTCTTCATTCGGTTCCAAGGGGGATACCCTCAGCAGAGAGTCTGGGTTTCTCACCCTGTCAGTGAGGAATTACATGAAGTCTAAAGTCGCTGGAAGCGCTTTGTCTGAACGCTCAGTTCCAGCGCTATTTATAGGGGAAGCGCTGACGTCAGAAACCGGAAGTACTGAGTTACGCTTAAGTAGATCTGACTCACATTAGTAGTACTAGAGGATAACCAGTACAGACCAGAACAAAGAAGAAGGGCTATTGGATAATGTGTCAAGGCTGCAACCAATGAAATACGAGACACAAATTCTGTCCTTTCATAAATATTTCAGACTTACAACCAGTTTTAGTACGCTCTTTTTGGCCCTTGAGAGAGGTTAATAAACTGTTAATAATAAAATAAGTATAAATTTTAATCTCACTGTTTTGAGTAAAAAAAGAAGAAAAAAAAATAGATGTAACTGCTAACAATATTATAATTGATTGTATTAATGAATTGATAAAATGTAATATAAATAAAGGAAAGAAAAGAGTATCAATACAAGTATATAGCTTCAATTAAAATAAATAATTATTTAATGAATAAATAATTATTATAACACACACACACACACACACACACACACATACATAATATATATATATATATATATATATATATATATATATATATATATATATATATATATATATATGAATTAATTTAAAGTTAAGTAAACATTTTAATTAAAATATAATTTGGCCGTTAGCACAACGAGTTGAAAATTAAATGGAAAAACTGATATGAAAATCTAATGATCATGTTGTCTAGCACAATAAATATTTTTGTAGCATGTCTTTACCTTTTGTTTTAAATATTTCAAAACTGGTTTTATTTGGAGTTTAATCCAAGATTTTCAGTGTGGTTTTAGACTTTTGGACCATTTCAAAGTACAATAGCATTGTCACATACTAGGTGTGTCCCAGTTTGCATACTTATGCACTATTCTATCCTGTTTTTTTAGTATAAATATGTGTTTACACTTCCCAGATCATGCAGATCTCTGACATCAGACTCTGATTTTGGCTGACAAAATGACCTTATATATGAATTCAAACACAAGCTGATTGCTATATCAGTGGGGCAGCGGGTTCGAAATCGAAAGGTTGCGGGTTCGAGTCCCAGGTCCGGCAGGGATTGAAGGTGGAGGGAGTGAATAACCAGCACGACTGAGGTGAGTCCCGGAGCAAGGCACCGTTCCCCCAACTGCTCCCCGGGCGCTGCAGTGATAGCAATATGGCTGCCCACTGCTCTGGGTGTGTGTTCATGGTGTGTGTGTTTGATCACTTCTCACTACTGTGTGTGTGCACTTGGATGGGTAAGATGCAGAGCACAAATTCCAAGTATGGGTCACCGTACTTGGCCACACTTTCCTTTCCTTATATAGAATAAGTGCATAGTTTGGGACACAACTACTTTCATTACACCACAATGATCATTTTTAATAGGGATCTGAATGCTGGAAATTACTTTTAAACAAAAACAAATATACTTGCATATTGTGACTGCAGCACAAAGAGAAACAAAGTCTCCTCTGCATTACAGCTCATTCTTTGGGTGTCACAATATCAAGCCAAGACAGGAACAACATTTTTCACAGTTTGCACAGAAGCCTGTTGCCAAACACGACTGCTAGCTTCTACTTGTGAATGCAATCATCTGTGTGACTGCAGGCCTGCGTTCTGTTAGTTATTATGTTTTCAGGCTTTGCTTATTATGGTTGATGACAGATGGTTAGCTCTGCTTGTAATTTAGAACATTAAAATCACACTTTTTTTTTTTTTTTGCAGCTAAGCTGCATTTTCACACATTTAAATGAATAGTTCACTCAAAAGTAAAAGTTCTGCTATCATTTACTCACATACTTAGTGTGCAAACTTACATGTCTTAATATCAATTGCAAAAACAACCACAGAATATGAGATCAAACGCTGTTGGTTCATTCACAGGAATAGAGCAGGAGTTCAAAGGCTTCTGTTGGGTGAAAACAGGATATATTAAAATAATATTCCCATATTTATCACTTGCATTTAAACAAAGATGCCAAATGGGTTTTGTTTTCAGATTTGCATGGGATGATGCTATTTTTGCCAGTGTGTCTCCCTAGAAATGTAAGACAGAGTGCACATCTACAACTACAGGAAAACACCTAAAATACCTTTAGAACAAAAAAATTGTCTTTGCAATGCAAAATGCATATATTTTATACAGTGAAATGCAGCACAAAGCCAGTGTAATACAATATTGGCAAATGCTTTGTTTATGTTTAGTATGTTTTTAACATACTATGTTATAAAGCCTGCTGCATCATATTTGATACTCATATTTCCAAGACCTATACATTATATAATTTTGTCTAAGTATAATTGTACAAAAGTCCACCTTCAGCTTGTGGTTAACGTGTCTTTTTGCTGTGTAATTTGTAAGCAAATGTAAAATTGACATTTATATTGTTAGTAATATTTTAAGATAAATACTTAGTGGACTGAAGCAACTTAGGTTCAGCTGATTATCCATACATCATTTTTAGAAAAATCATATAAAATGTGAGTTTCAAATATGATAATCAGGCTTTTGAAGACTGTTTATTTGCTCATATCTCAGTCATCATTGCATTGCACTGTATTATTTTTTTTGATCATCAAAGCAAGCATTTGTTAGTGTTTATCCGGTTACAGTTTTAGCCCATGAGCCGGACTGTATTTGTGAATGGGATACAATCAGCACTGACTCATTCACATCCGCTCTCAGCCTGAATTCTTGTCTGAGAGACTTATAGGAATTTTCCTGTGACGACATGGATATTGAGTCATTTCCAGCACCCTTGACATAACAAAAGCACTTATACATTTATCTTATATCTGGAAAATTAGGTATAGACCTATTGAAAAAGTTGTAAATAAACATCTTAAGGCGTGCGGATGTCTCAGAGGTCACTGGGCAGGAGGGCGTTGTTATTTTCACAGTTCTGTTTCCTGTGGTGCAGACAAATGCACAACTGAGACATTCAAGAAAGAACAACCTCATCACACATTGATGAGTGTCTTGTATAAACTATCTCTGAGTTTAGTTACAGTGTTTCATAAAACAGAACAATCGTGAGATCAGCATGTGCAATAATGGACAGGCCTTTACAAATAGGCATGTAGTTCTTATTCAGTTTGGCTCTGTTCCCGGGAATGTCCTAGGAATCTCTCAATGTGAATCTCCCACTTCACATGCCAGCCAACAACAGACAGCTGGACTGACCAATGCTTCCTAGACAACTTTAAAGGAGAAGTCCACTTCCATAACAAAGATTCACATATAATATACTCAGCTCCTTGTCATCCAAGATGTTCATGTCTTTCTTTCTTCAGTCGTAAAGAAATTATGTTTTTTGAGGAAAACATTTCAGCATTTTTGTCCATATAATGGACTGATATGGTGCCACAATTTTGAACTTCCAAAATGCAGTTTAAATTTGGCTTCAAACAATCCCAAATATGGTTGTAAACGATCCCAGCCGAGAAAGAATGGTCTTTTCTAGCGAAATGATCATTTATTTTCATTAAAAAAATACAATTTAAATACTTTTTAATCTCAAATGCTCATCTTGCCTTGCTCTCCCTGAACTCTGTGTATTCTGGCTCAAGACAGGGTATGTCGAAGATATAGGACAATTTTGAAGTTGAGGGAGAAAAAATGATCTGAGTTTTTCGACATACCCTAACTGTCATGAACTGGAAAAAAACAGTCCAGGCAGAGTAAGACAAGATGAGCGTTTGACATTAAAAAGTATATAAATTGTATTATTTTTATGAAAATAACCGATCGTTACGCTAGATAAGACCCTTCTTTCTTGGCTGGAATCGTTTACAGCTGCATTAGGGATCGTTTGAAGCCGCATTTAAACTGCATTTTGGAGGTTCAAAATCGGGGCACCATATCAGTCCATTATATGGAGAAAAATGCTGAAAAACAAAATTTCTTTACGACTGAAGAAAGAAAGACATGAACATCTTGGATGACAAGGGAGTGACTACATAATATGTGAGTCTTTGTTTCCTTTGTGGACTTCTCTTATACCTACTGTTACATGTTTGTTCAAATGCTAAGCATCAGTAAACACCTCTAATAAATAAGACAGGAATAAAACTATACTGTAGTGTAAATAAAACAAACATGTCAGTGTTTTTATGCCTAAAGCCATAAAGCAAATTCATCATTCAACATCGTTGCTGAGCGGTCTCAAAACAAGGATTGAAACCTACATCACACGCATTTAATCATCCTCAGCAACAGGTTTCTATTTACAACATGTTTTTGCAGCTTGGAGCAATATTGCCAATCACAGACATACCTGTTGAATGCAATGACCAATCAGGGGCGTTTACGTTAGTCAGAATCCATTCACCACTCAAAACGCAGAAGGTTTGCTCAAGGCCGAGTTCAGTTCACTGGCGAATCCTCTCATCATTAGCTAACAAAACAAGTGTAGATGCAATGTAAATGAGAGAATAATTGCGCAGTGTAGAGCTTCATTGTTTATAATAAAACTTTGTGAGATTGTGATGAACTAAGATGAGTGACAGCAGCTTTTTTGTTAACCTTGCAGCACATCCCTTACAAAACACATGGTTACAATAGTTAAACCGTGGGTTTTCTACACTAACCATAGTTTAACCATTTGTAGAAAAACTCTGGTTATAACTGTTCTTCCTGCTGAAAAAAAATGCTAAAACCAGCCTAAGTTGGCTGGTTTTAGCTGGTCATATCTGGTCAGCAGGTTGGTTTTAGAGGGGTTTTGGCCACTTCCTTGGCTGGCCAGGCTGGGAGACCAGCTGGAACAACCAGCTAAAATGAGCCTGACCCGCCTGGCCAGACTGGGAGACCAGCTAAAACCTGCTATTTCCAGCTAAGACCAGCCAACCCGCCTAAATCAAATGATTTGAGATATGTGATTTGAAGTCCCGATCTAAATCAAAGGATTTGAGATCCGCACTCCGAAGTTCCGATTTGAAGCAAAAGATTCACGAACGCGCTACGAATTCCCAATTTGAATAATGATTTGTGAACTGTCATTTCAGATCAGAACTCAGAGTGTGGATCATGGATCATTCCATTCACAAAATAAATCAAATGATTCGAGATCCGTATTCCGAAGTTCTGGTTTGAAGCAAAACATTTGCGAACACACTCCTTATTCCCAATTTGAATGATGATCGCGGATTGCGAATCATTAAAGTTGCAAAATGATTCACGAACCTGCTCCGAAGTTCTGATCTAAATCAAATGTATCGCGATGTGCTATGTTCCGATCTAATTCAAAGGAATCGCGAACCCACTCCAAAGTCCCGATCTAAATCAAATGATTCAAGATCCATGCTCCAAAGTTCCGATTTGAAGCAAAAGATTCACGAACGCACTCCAAAGTCCCAAATTGAATAAGGATTCACGAAACATAATTTCCGATCAGGACTTGTAGTGCGGATTGCGAATCTTTCAATTCGCGAAATGATTTACGAACCCACTCTGAAGTTCCAATCTAATTCAAATAATTGTGAATTATATGTGAATTATATTCACATATAATTTTTCGATATGTGTTTTGAAGTCCCGATCTAAATCAAATGATTCAAGATATGCAATATGAAGTTCCGATTTGAAGCAAAAGATTCACAAACGTGCTCCAAAGTCCCGATTTGAATAATGATTCACGAACCGTCACTTCCAATCAGGACTCATACCACGGATTGTGAATCATTCAATTTGCGAAATGATTCGCAAACCTGCGCCGAAGTTCACGAAGGACTCACGAACCCACTCCAAAGTCCTGATCTAATTAAAATAATTCGAGATACGTGTTTTGAAGTTCTGATCTAAGTCAAATGATTCGGGATATGCGATTTGAAGTCCCGATCTAAATCAAATGATTCAAGATCCGTGCTTCGAAGTTTCGATTTGAAGCAAAAGATTTCCGAACGCACTCCAAAGTCCCAAATTGAATAATGATTCACGAACAGTCATATCCGATCAGTATTCGTAGCGCGGATTGCGAATCATTCAATTCGCGAAAAGACTCACAAACCCTCACTGAAGTTCCAACCTAAATCAAATGATTCGTGATACGCGATTTGAAGTCCCAATCTAAATCAAACAATTTCAGATCGGCGCTCCGAAGTTCCGATTTATAGCAAAAGATTCAGGAATGTGCTCCGAAGTCCCGATTTGAATAATGACTTACAAACCGTCATTTCCAATCAGGACTCGGAGCGCGGATTGTGAATCATTCAATTCGTGAAATGATTCATGAACCCGCTCTGAAGTCCTGATCTAAATCAAATAATTCATGATACGTGATTTGAAGCGGGTTTGTGAATCATTTCGCGAATTGAATGATTTGCAATCCGCGTTACGAGTCCTGATCGGAAATGACGGTTCGTGAAACATTATCGGATTCAAAACGATTCACAAAACATTATCGGAAACAAATCGGATTCACAAATGTGCTCCAAAGTCCCGAATTGAATAATAATTCACGAACCGTAATTTCTGATCGGGACTTGGTGCGTGGATTGCATATCATTCAATTTGCGAAATGATTCACAAACCCGCTCCAAAGTTCTGATGTAAATCAAATGATTTGTGATACACTAAGTTCCGATCTATACAAAAACCTGCTCCGGAGACCCAATCTAAATCAAATAATTTGTGATACATTATTTGAAGTCCTGATCTCAATCAAATAATTTGAGATACGCAAATTTGCGATCTAAATCAAATGATTTGTGATACGCGATCTGATTGGAGCACTTCAAAACAGTGAATCACTTTGTGACGCAATGGTTTAACTGATTCAGTGTTTCGAAAAGCTCTGTTTCACCCATCACTATACGTGTTTTTTTTTTATTATTTTAATCATTATGTGAATTTCGTGATGTCGAAATTCAAAAATAATGTTTTTTTTTATTTGATCTGGTTTTGCTAGTGAATCACTTGAAATGAATGATCAAAGTCACAAGTTTGAATCAATTGGAGTGGTTCGAGTGTAAATGACTCACTCAGTTGATTTAGTTCATCTGTTCCTCTTTTCGCGTCTTTAGCCATGTTTACACAACATTGTCAGTACTGCTGCTGGCTTAGCTGGCTAGTTTTATGACACTAACTGAAATAAGTGAAAAAGTATGATGTTTTTTGAATTGCATGAATTTTGCATGAAAAAATATGTGCTTATTGAAAATAATATGCACTCATTTCATAGGTACATTGTCTTTCAATAATTCAAGCACTTTTCAACAGGAATTGAGAGGGTTTTCCAGGCCTTAAATTTCAAAAAGTCAAATTCAAGGATACTTAAAGCACTTTAAACACCTTGTAGCTACGAACCCTGCATAAAACACTGTGATCTCCATCTTGTCTTAATTTCCAGCTGAAAATTGGATAAAGTGAGGATCAAAATTCTTGTTTCATTTTGTTAACATATTAAAGTTAACCGTTCTTCCGGAAGGGTTTTTTGATATCTCTTTTTATCACTGCATAAACTATGAAACATTGCCAAACTAGAGTGAATGATATATGAACAAACCCCTCTGGAAAAAAAAAAAAAAACCCTTCAGAATATAGACAAGAATAAAACTGCTAAATCCGGTGTAAGTGCTGCTGAAGTGGAAAAAGAAACTCATTTAGAGAAAATGACCTTTAAAGATATGTATTGTAATTGAAATCTACAGATACAAATAGAAGCAATAAAATAAACACTTAAATGTGCGTTTTGGATGTTTTCTATTCACTACTCTGAAAAACTGTTATGCCATGTTATGAAAGTAAATTAGAGCAAAATTAAAAAAAAAACAAAAAAACAATGGTTTTGCTTGTGTCGTGAATTAGTTGAATTATTTTGTGGCCGAGTATAAAATGAGAATAAACTGAAAACATCAGATTTCATATCGAACATGAAAAAGATGTGGAAATGAGAGTAAAATATTTTATATTTTAAACATTTTATTTGTTTGCTTGTTTTTTTCAGTACAATGCAAGATGAAGTATATAGAAAAATAAATAGGCTACGTCTATATAAACATCAGTACATTGCATTGAAGCAGAAAGTCTGTAATGCACGAATTATTAAACTACAAAAGAAAATATCTTAAGGTGTCTTCTTACTTCAAAACTAGAATCTAATCTTTCAAAATTATGTATTTAGAGAGAATTATGCATCTGAAGATAATAGTGAACTATCAACTCCTGTCAGCCATTTTAAACTTGTTGTGATACTAAATATTATGGGTAAGAATCAAAGGTTTTGGATGTAACATCACACCGTGAATGCTTCGAAATGACTTTGGAAGATTTGCCTACTTTAGTGGAAACCAGAGGGTCAAAATCATAGATTACAACAATCTCCTGACATCCGGTTCAGTCCTCATTGGTCATCTTGAGCAGGTTCTGCTTGTCGATCTTGAAGAGCCTCCATCCTTCCTCCAGCGAGAGATCAGACGCTCCGCGCCGCTTGTAGAACTCGATGGAGGGTTTGTTCCACTCGGCCACGATGAAGTGCATGCTGCTGCAGCGAGTCCTGACCGCCGTCTGCAGAAAATAACCAATAAATGATTGGAGAAAACTGATTGAGTACAAGAAATACTGCCAGGAAGAGGATTAGAGGTGCTGTATAATGTTAGATCATTAACCTGGGACTAATTATTAACTAGTATGGTATACTTTGAGCTTTGGTACTCTACAAGTGCACATTCAATACAATTAAGCACACTTCTTTTTTTACAAGTGACCTGAACAACAAAGATAAACAGTTTCCTCATGAGCCATAAAAACAGATGTTATTGATTGATTTTTAGAGTTCAAATATACCTGACTCAGTTTCTTCAGGATTTCAGACCCGATTCCGAAACCTAATTTTAACAGAAGGAAATGTGTGTTACACGATCATAAATCTGACAGTTTGATAAGTATATAAGGTCACAATCATACCCCGGAACTCCTTCATGACGTAAAAGTCCTCCAAGTAGAGCAGTTTCCCGATCCAGGGGTCATAGGTGAAATAATACATGGCAAAGCCAATGATCACATGACCTGGAAACACAGTTTAATCACTCTACTGTTTCCGGCAAGTGAAAAGCATTTCTAAATCACAGATAAGACAGAGTTTGCATAGAAGACAAACACAGTTGGTTTGCAATTTGCTTAGGTTTGTTGAAATTAATTTCAGGTGGGATTATTGGCATCACAACCCTCGCATACACCACAGTCACATCATTCCAGGAGTCAGATTTTCGATTAATCCATCAATTTACTCTTTCTTTTCTCTTTTATTATGTTGATTTGAATGTTTATACCACACTGCAAAAATATTTTCTTACTTAGCAATTTTGTCTTTGTTTTTTTTTTTTTACTACAAATATCCAATCAACACACATTTACTTAAGCAAAATATTATATTAAAATTATATTTTAATACAATATATAAAACATTATATTATATACATGTTATTATACATAATAATATATCATATTAATATAATATTAGTTTATATAATAATTATAATGCTGTTTCCTTGTTTTAAGCATAAATGTGTGTTTGTGTGTGTGTATATATAATTTTTTTACATTATTATTCTGATATATAAAATAATACATATGAATATAATATTTAATATATTTAATATTAAAATACATTATTTATTTAAATATATTAAAATATATTATATATTTAATATATTATATTAATTAATGCTTAATTTATATATATGAATTAATTTATAAATAATTTATTATATATGAATTTATATATATATATATATATATATATATATATATATATATATATATATATATATATATATATATATTAATGTTAATATATTATTAATATATTATATTAATTTATGCTTAATTTATATATACATATATGAACACATTTTTATATAATTGATTATATATTCCTTTATATATATTATTATTGAATATCTATAAATTAAATATACATATATATATATATATGTTATATATATATGTCACTTTGCTTAGCATATCTTGATTTAAGACATTTTAGATATTTATACTGAAAAACAAGGCAAAAATACCAAGAAAGAATTTATTTATTTATGTATTTATTTGCAGTGCAGCAAAATAGGGCTGGGAATCAACACATACTAGAAAGACTGTCAAAGATGTGGACGGAATGCGGTTGTAAAATAAATGTTGCTGTTGTCATGGCAATTAAGAATTGTTTTTTAAACATTCAAAATTCTAAAAGATTTATTCACAGAATCGCTCATTCTTTGCGATTCCCATCCCTATTTGTGAGTATGGTGACAAATCCCTATGGTGCGTCTGGCAGGCAACTGTTAGTTTTTGGGCGTATGGTAGTGTGGTGTAAGGCTGGTGGCGTCCCAGCTGTTGTGGCCTTACCTCTGGGTTATTGTATATGTTACGCTATTGTAAGCGATCTTTCAGTTACCTCCCCGCCCATCCATGTACACGCCACGGGCAATGTACATGGCGAAGCAAGAGACTGTAGCCTGAAGACAATAAATTACAGAGGGGGATTGGATAAGCGTTCTTGGCAAATGTCAAACAACTCAAATTCTCTGTGTTGAATGTTCAGATTCACAAAAAAAAAAAAAGATACTTTACATTCCAGTGTTCACGTTACAGCAATACTTCAATAAATAGTTCACCCAAACATCAATATGTGGCATTAAAATTAGACTTCTCTAGAGTCATTTTGACATCTCACTTCTCTGAAGCTCAAAATCAAATAACTTCCAACATAATT
Source organism: Cirrhinus mrigala (assembly GCA_036247105.1). Lineage (NCBI taxonomy): Eukaryota > Metazoa > Chordata > Actinopteri > Cypriniformes > Cyprinidae > Cirrhinus > Cirrhinus mrigala. Next base: position 44,296,790 of record CM070011.1, read on the forward strand.
TCCAACATTAACTATGTGCAATATATACAAGTACACATTATCTATATAAATGCAATATAATCCATGTTTTCTGACCCAAATTTAAGTTGTTGCGCTGCAAAAAATTATTTTCTAACTCAGTATTTTTGTCTTGTTTTTCAGTACAAATATCTACACATTCTTAAATCAAGACATGTTTACTTGAGAAGCAAAATAACAAGTCTTGTTTTCTGAAAAAAAGTCTCAAAATTAAGTGAGTTAACATTTAAGATAAAAAAAAGGTTTGCTAATGAGGTCAGAAAAATTAACTAGTTGCTCCTCTAAATTAGGTTTATTTGTCTGATGCCGATGGCAGATATTTTAAAATAATTTTATTTATCATTTTTATTACTTTTATTGACCTAAAAAGAAAAAAAAAACTATGCTTTGACTTTCTAGGTTTTGACTGTCTTTTTACTTTTATTGGTATTACTTATAATTTATATATACTATTATTTTATATTTATATTATTTTATTATAATTATTATTATTTTAAATTACTTATTGATATTATTATTAATTTCCATACATTTCATTGAAGTCTTCTTAAGTAAAAGTATCTTAATTTAAAAAAAAAAAAAACAAAACAAGAAAAATACTGAGGAAGAAAATCATTATTTATAAAATCTACTTTTCCAAAAGTACTTAAATCAAGATGCATTTACTTGAGAAGCAAAATAACAAGTCTTGTTTTCCGAAAAAATGTCTCAAAATTGTGTGACTTAAAAGAAGAAATATTTGATAATAAGGTCAGAAAAATCAATTAGTTGCTCCTTTAAATTAGGTTTATATTTCTGATGCTGATGGCAGATATTTTAAATAATTTTATTTATCATTTTTATTAATTTTATTGACTTAAAAATAGAAATATATATTGACTTTCTAGTTTTTTTTTTTGCTGTTTTTTTACTTTTATTGCTATTACTTAAAATTTATATATACTATTATTCTATATTTATATTATTTTACTTTAATTATTATTTTTTTAAATTACATATTCATGTTATACTTTTATATTTACATTATTATGCTATCATTGTTTTTTTTTACTTACACCTCTTTTATTTATTTATAATATTTATATTACATTTATTGCCATTATTACTTATATTAATCATTGTATTATTTTATTTATAATTTTTTATCACTTTTATTGACTGATATTTGACTATTTTGTGATCAGATTATCAACCTATTGATATTAGAAAATTTTAACAAAAGATTAGCTTTTTTTTTTTTTTTTTTTTTTTTTTGGAAAATGTCTCAAAATTAAGTAACTTACCATGATATATATATATATATATAAAAAGGTCAGTGAATTAGGTTAAAAAAAAAAAAAAAACTGGCAGATTTTTATTTTTTTTATTTAATTTTCTTACATTTTTTCTGAATTTTTTTCAAGTAAAAGTATATTGATCTTAAAAAAAAATACATATATATTTATTGAGGAACAAAGTCATTCATATATTCCTAAATTTATCAAATGTATAAATTTGTATTCCTTAAATCTCATATTTGAGTGAACTAATACTACTGAACTACATGCACTTCATGTTTATAGTATATGCGTAACAATGCACTGCAATGCAAAGTGTTTCCAAACACAGTTTTGCATCATTATGCACACAAACACTCTTGGCAAATGATGATGCAATGTACACCCTCCTGATGCGCTCGCTTCAGCTGACACGGAAACAGCAGAAAAACACGACACTGAATAACAGAGCTGAAGCGCAGGTTTAGTCTTACCGTCGGCGCTCTGGTGCTGTTTGGGCACTTCAGCCACGATACAGTGATAGAACGGATGATCTCCAAACCCGTCCTCCAGCAGATCTACAGGAGCAAAAATACCATTAGAAGAGTGAAACACGTTACAAACTGTGAAAACATCATTGCATTCAGCTCTAAATGTACTTACCTTTTTCAGTAAGAATAACTTGATCTTCCATTTCCTCAAATTTAGCCAGTTCCTAACATAAAGCATGCATATTCAAGTTTATAATTTGCTTTATATTTAAAGCAGTACATTTTCTACCTTAAATAGCATCAAATAATATGCATTTCATACCTTTATGAGTCGCAGTATGTCAGACACGTCCTTGGGTTCGGCCTTCCGTAATATAAAATTGGCCATTTTCTTCTTTTGCTCTTTTTTCCTTTCCTCACTAGTCCTCGGTATGTGAAAAGTAGTAAGATTTGTTTCTTCATCCGCTTATCCGAGGTTCACCCTCAGCTACAGGCCAGAGATCAGCTTTCTCCTGCTTGGAAAGGCATCCAGAGGCTGCTGTGATGAAGCGTCCGCTGTGTTCGCATCTGAGACGTTTCCTCCTTTTATTGATGCTCAGGAGGGGCAGAAACTTTTAGGCCCCTCCCAGAAAAACTGTTGCGCATCAGGTGCTTCCTGAAAAAAAAAAAAAAAGAAAAAAGAAAAAAAGTGGCCCATTTGTTCACTCAAAGCAGCATGGGTTAATGTTTACCATCCTGGAAAGATTGACACTGTTTATGTACTTCATATGTACTTTGCAGATCATGCAAAGGTCATGTACTGTATACACAAGGATTCTAATATAGCAAATAACGCAGACCTTTGAATTCGATTATGCAATCTAATACACTGTGGGCAATGCAATTACGATTGCACAAACAGATTTAAAATTTGACAATTATATTATTTCATTAATGCATATATGGATATCTAGAAAGCAGACTGGCCGATGGCTGATATATTGCCAATATATACATTATAATACACTTTAATAAAAGAAAAAAGTACACAAAAATAAACAAATTTTACATATTTACTTAAAATTCACAAAAAATTGAAAACAGAAAATCAGCAATAAAAAACAAGGCTGTCTGCAGATTTTACTAATGGCACTTTCGCTAATCAACAAGTGGATTATCTGATCACAAAAATCACAAAATAGTCATATGATTAAAATAATACAATAAAATGTATAAAAAATAATACTCTTAATAAATAATATAAACAATAATAGTAATAAAATAACAAATATAGAAATTTAAAATGCATATAGAAAAACAAAATACTAATATGCATTGACTTTCTAGGCTTTGACTTTTATTACTATTACTTATAATGTATATACACACTATTATTTTATATTTATATTATGTTAATATTTTTATTATTATTATTTTAAATTAGTCAATCATCATTCAATAAATATATTAAAAATGATTGAAAAATAATAAAGTTATATAGAAATATAAAATAATGAAATAAAATAAAACAATAATAATAAATAAAAATATAGAATATTAGTATGAATAAACTATAAGTAATAGTAATATAAGAAATAATAAGGAAAAAACCTAGAATTTAATTTAAAAAAAAATGTGTATATATATATATATATATATATATATATATATATATAATATATTGTGTGTATACATATATATATATATATATATATATAATAGCAATACAAGCAATTTAAAAAAGAATATAGAACGCATATTTGTATTTTTTAAACAAGAGAATCTAATTAAAAAATATAAATATAAAATTAATAAATAATCAAATAATACAAAATAAATAATACTAATAATCCTAATTTAAATGAACAGCATAAATTATAAATAATGGCAATAAAAGTAATTAAAAAAGAAAGTCAAAACCTAGAAAGTCAACGCATATTTGTATTTTTTAAACGAGAATCTAATTAAAAAATATAAATATAAAATTAATAAATAATCAAATAATACAAAAGTAATAATACTAATAATACTAATTTAAATGAACAGCATAAATTATAAATAATAGCAATAAAAGTAATTTAAAAAAAAAGTCAAATCCTAGAAAGCCAACGCATATTTTTGTATTTTTTAAACGAGAATCTCATTTAAACAATATAAAATATAAAATCAATACTCAAATAATACTAATAATACTCATTTAAATGAACAGCGTAAATAAATTAGAAATAATAAGGAAAAAAAGTAATTAAAACAAGAAAGTCAAAACCTAGAAAGTAAATGCATTCACTTACTTTAGGTTTAAATAAAGGTTTAAATGTCATGATTACATCCCTGAAGACTGGGGGAAACCTGCATGGGATTCTGTACATAAACGTTCATGGATTAGGGCAAAGATGCACGAGGAGGTTGACTGTGTGTGCACTGTTTTGCCATTAGTTTGTGTGTTGTATTTTGCCATGATGTACTCTTGTGTACCATCAACACAACTCAACTTAAAGTTGGTTTGCTGGAAACTACAGTTACGGCAAAAATGGAGGCCAAAATTCTAAGTAAAGCGGAGCGTCTGGATATTCCCTGAAACTTTTATTAGTGACGTCAGCTTCAGTGGTGGAAATGTTTATTCTCAAATGCTTTACCCAAAAAGTTATCTCAAAAATAACTAATAAATGAGAACGGATGATGGAAAACTGTTTGCGCATGCAACTGGATGACATATTAATGTATTAAAGTAGCTAATATTACAAAAGAACGTCCTGCACTGAAAGACTTTAAATGCTGATTCGCCCATTTTTCTTGACACATGACACTGACAGTATATTCGTGGAAAATTTTCCAGAGTTTTCGCACCACACCTTTGACACAAACATGAGACTCACCTTTGCTGCAAATACAAAAACACACACTATTACAGTAAAATCAGCTCTCTTGGGAGCAAATGTTTGCACAGCCTATGCAAAACTAAAGAAACTGCTCCATTTTAACTGACTTTGGGACTAATAATAGAATATCATAATCTAAAAGAAAAAAAATGAAAAACTTTTGGAATGCAAATTGAGCGGTTTGTTTACATCTATTCTCAATAAACCTCCTCCTGGAATGCAAAAGCATCTGAAATATCAGTTTTCCAGTCATTTGTGATACTTAAGCATTTTAATCATGCAATTTATGTAAAATATTATATGGAAAAAAATTCAATCTCTGCTTGATGAAACTAGAAAAATTTATATTTTTTACAGAAATAGAAAAGATTTTATTCATTTCAACTATTTCTCCAGGTCCAAAAATAACAAATTTGCAACTTTCTTGCAAACTGTGGAAACCCTGATATTGTTGGAGTACATATTTAAGATCTGATTCAGTCCAAACCAAGAGTTCAAAATACTGCAAAGACTCAATAGTTGTATAACAGTCCTACATGCATAACTTTATTGTCTGGCAGTACATACTTCTGCACTTTGGCCTTAACATCTGTCTGGGACAAGGTCAAGAAACAGCCTTATCTAGTGTTTAACAGCATGACACTATTATCGCAGCTGCGCATGTTTTTAGTAATGCAGGGCTTTCCTAAAAAAAAAAATAAAAAAATAAAACAGTGCAGTCTTTCCTGCTCACAGCCTGTTTGTTAATTAGTCTCAACACCGTTTGAATGTACTGCAATGAAAGCATCACACTGCTAATTTTCCACACATTTTCAGAAAAATACCTTTTTTTGCTGTATTGTGCTATAAAAAATGCTTCCACGTCGCCCTCTAGTGATCAGTTTATATATGAATGGTTGTAGATTCAAGGCTCCCAAACAATTGTCCAATTAATTTTTCTATAGCTAATGATTTAAACCTACAGACATTGTTGGAACAGATTTCCATTTGTATTTCAGAGAGCAGTCTGTAGAGTTAATATATTTAAAACCATTTTACAAATTAGCCATTTTAGCATCATTATAAAACTAGATTTTGTTAGTCTGAATTATTTTAAATTCTCCATTTTCATGTTAGGAATTTTGTTTTGTCATTATTAAAAAAAAAAAAAAAAAAAAAAAAATTATATATATATATACATACATATACTGTGCTGCTTGAAAGTTTGTGAACCCTTTAGAATTTTCTTTTTTTCTTCATAAATATGACCAAAAAGTTCATCAGATTTTCACACAAGTTTTGAAAATTGACAAAGAGAACCCAATTAAACAAATGAGATAAAAATATACTTTGTCATTTATTTATTATGAAAAATTATCCAGCGTTAAATATTTGTGAGTTGCAAAAGTATGCAAATCTCAAGGATTAGCAGTTAATTTTAAGGTGAAATTAGAGTCAATTTGTTCAGATGAGTTATCAATCAATAGGATGACTATTAGGTGCCAGTGTATGCCCTGATTTAATTAAAGATCTATAAAAGTCTGATCATGTTTGCGGAAGTGAATCATGGCATGAACAAAGCAGATCTCTGAGAACCTCAGAAAAAGAGTTGTTGTTGCCCATCCGGCTAGCAAAGGTTACAAAATCATCTCTAAAGAGTTTGGACTCCACAAATCCACAGTCAGACTGATTGTGTACAAATGGAGGAAATTCAAGACCACTATTACCCTCCCTAGGAGTGGTCGACCAACAGAGATCATTCCAAAGCAAGACTTGTAATAGTCTGCAAGGTTGCAAAGGACCTCAGGGTAACTTTTAAGCTCATAAAGGCCTTTCTCACATTGGTTAATATTAATGTTCATGAGTCCATCATCAGGAGAACACTGAACAAATGGCAGAGTTGCAAGGAGAAAGCCACAACTCTCCAAAAAAACACAAAAAACAAACATTATACCAGCAAATTATATAACAGGAAAATCTCAGGACATCTGTCCGAGAACTGAATCTTAGAAGAAAGTGGGTCATGCGGCAAGACAACGACCACAAGCACACAAGCCATTCTACCAAAAAATGGTTTAAGAATTGTTTCTGTACTGAAGAATGGGCTAAAATTCCTACAAGCTGTTGTGCAGAACTGATCAGTGGTTGCAAAATACATTACCTGCGGTTATTGCTTCAAAAGGAGGTCATACCAGATACTGAAAGCAAAGATTTACATACTTTCGCAACTCACAAATATTTAACACTAGATCATGTTTCTTTATAAATAAATGACAAAGTATATTTTTGGTCTCATTTGTTTGATTGGGTTCTCTGTCAACTAACTTTGTCTTTCTTTCTTATCATCATACGTCGCTGCAGAAGTACCAACCCAGTGTTTACGAAGTGAATGTGCAAAGGTGGTCAAACATCCTTTACAAAAAAGGTTAAACAGCTATGTAGGACGATTTTGAAGTTGGAGGAGAAAAAGAGATGGGAGTTTTTCGACATACCCTAACTATATTGACCCGGATTACACAGAGTACGCATGTGCATCACAGAGACAAGACAAGACGAGCATTTGAGGTTAAAAAGTATATAAATTGTCAATTTGTTTTGAAAATGACCGATCGTTTCACTAGACAAGACCCTTATTCCTCAGCTGGGATCGGCACCACAGAAGTCCACTATATGGAGAACATTCCTGAAAAGTTTTCTTCAAGAAACAAAATTTCTTTATGACTGAAGGAAGACAGGAACATCTTGGATGACAAGGGGGTGAGTAAACTATCTGTACATTTTTGTTCTAGAAGCGAACTTCTCCTTTAATTTCTAAGGCATGTTCTTTTACAGGCACACAAACAATTAGACACAGGTTGCAGGGACCAAATAGGACTACAAGTTTATCAAAACTCTCCTTTTATTCTGCGCTTCAGAAACAGTCATCAGAACAAACGCTTGTAGTGAAACATTAAGCTCAGTTGAGTTTATCAAAGTACTTGAGTTTGCCTGCGGGGTCTGGAATAATCTGTGCGGAAAGAGGAGAGATACTGTTATCTCTGATCAGACACACAAACACACATACACACAAACACATACAGAAATCTTACCGTATCACTGCCAGGCTTCCATCCAGCTGGACACACTGACATTAGAGAGACAGAGTCAATAACACCAAAAGCAAACCCTTACAATTATGTCATGCAACACTCATATTTCAATATGGGTGCTACAATATTACAACATTCTTGTAGATAATGCTTTTTAGAATTAGAGATTAACTAATAATGATTCACATCACTTTGTCCAAACTCCTACTGCACATTTCAAGAATATAATTATTTTTTATTTACATTTGTTTTTCAACAGTCATACATTCCTGTACATTCCAAAAAATAAATAATTTCATCAAAACAATCTTTTTTCTACTTTTCCCATTTTTCCTGTTAGTTGAGTGTAAACATTTGCTTCCATTAATTCTCAATCAAGTCTCTTAATTTTTCCCTGTTTCTCGAGTATATTTTACATTGTGGACAGGCTACTGTATGTAATAACTGTAAATAAAGGCATAGATAATTCAGAAGTTATTTAACAATAATTTCTAAAATAATTCATTTCATTTGAATATGCTCTTGAAGCAGTGTTATTTGATATAAGCAAGAAACTTGAGAATCAGTGGAAGCACATGTTTACACTCCACTAACAGGAGAAACCTTTTTATTATTTTAAAAAATATCTAGAATAGAAAAAATATATTTAGTCTTTCAATTGTAAATTTGCATATATTATTATTATAGTATTTATTAATATTTTAAATTTTACTTGGCTTTTATTTTTGTGTCTTCAGTTTGTGTTTTAGTAATTTTGCTATGTACTTGTCATTTTTTTTTATAAATCCTTATTTTATATATTTCTATATAGCTTTAATTTATTTTTATTTCCATTTTAGCTTAAATTTACTTCAGTTAGCTGCCAAAACATTTTTAATTTCCCTTTAAGTTTTTAAGATCTTGATCTAATATTTGTATTATATGTATTGTATTGTAATTGTTTTATTTTATTTAAACGATTACCAAAATCTATTTTAAATAGCTCTAGTTAACAATAACAACATGTAAATGTAAAGTGACAGGAAAACCCATTGTCTACAGTTTTGCATAGCCAAGATTTTTTTTTTTTGTTACAATGTTTTTAATTTTAAATTAAATTACTTTTTAAAATTTAATTTACATTTTTATTCTTATATTATTTTATTTGTTTAGTTAAATCTCTCTGTATTGGCATCCAAATACTGTAAGAATAAAAACAGATTAAACATTTAGGCCCAGCTTCACAGACAGGGTTTAGACTAAGCCAGGATTAGGCCATTGTTCAATTAGGACATTTAAGTAACTTTTATAAACGTGCCTTGGAAAAAACATTACCGGTGTGCATCTAAAGACAAAACAAAGGCACTGATATATTTTAAGATCAGTTAGTGCAAATTTCTTTCAGTTGAAACAGCTCAGACTTGCATTTTAGTCTAGGACTAGGCTTAAGCCTTGTTTGTGAAACCAGGGGTCAATGTCATAAATCAATGTTTTAACATTGGCAGCCCTGATAAACACTGTTCCAATCTATTATTCAGATTAAAACTTTTTATATGTTTTTTAAGAAATGTGTCACTAGTAGGGCTGGGCGATATGGCTGAAAACTGTATCGCGATATCAGTGTTTCATATCGGTCGATATCGATAATTATTGATATTTTTTATGACCCATTTAAAATAAGGACCAGGAGAAAAATATATTACATTTAAAATATATTAATAAAATATATTACAAACTGTTTACAGTTTCGATTATCTGTAAAGAGTCGTTTCCCCTGTTAGAAGGAAAAAATCAAGTGATTGCGCCGGCGCCGCACGCGCACACACAATCAGCCAAACATATGGGGGGGGGGGGATTTTCACACCGCTTAATTGTTATTAACGTACTGCCGTGATATTATGCCAAACATTTTTTATGTGGATATTGTAATGCGAGAAGTACAAAACCAGGTTTACATAATAAATAATATTTTAGCATTCAAATACATCTTGAATACAGAGACAATGGATTCGTGTCGTATGAGAGACCCAATGTTAGTTTCAGTTTCGCTTTAGCCTAAACGGTTTCGTTTTTGCTTGTCCCCTAGCTTCTTATATTTTTCATTCTTGTTCTTTTCTAAATACTGTTAAATTGAAATGATTTTTTGTGGAGTGAGGGGAACTAAAATAGCCTAGCCTATGTTTACAGTGTATTGTAAATATTTCGCGACCTGGTGTCTTTCTGAATGTAATAATAAAATGCGACTCAACGTTATAGGCCTACGCGATTCATCTTTTTTCTCTCAAAAATGCAATTTCATTTTATTTTAACCATCCAGAAAACGTTTTAAAACGTGTATAAGCTTTTTATAACCTGGCTTCTCGACCGTGCTAAGCGGAAGCATGTCTTTGGCTATATGATATGCCACTGCCTCCATTATATCTTTGTACCGTTTAGATTCTTTGTCATACGGCACTGATGCAGAGTACCTCTCCATTGTGGTCTGCTGCAGCTACAGATACAGATGTTGTTGGTTGAATACGGCTGTGCTCCAAAGGGTGGTACATCAAGTTCGTGGTATTACCAGTCTTGGCGGGGACGACGGTCTTGCATAATTTGCAGATGACATTGGTCTGACTACGGTCAGACTTATAATACCCAAAAAACTGCCATACTGGCGAGCTGACTTTTCCTCTTTTATTTACAATTTCCTCACTCGCTGCGGCACTCATTTTCTGCTTATGAAGAGGAATCCAGCAGACCAGCACGAGACAACGATATGGCGCAACCAAAATTGATATTGTTACATGATTGGCTGTTAGCGTGTCTCTCCCAACGTTGCTAGGTTACCAGAGAGCGAGTGCCTTTGTTAATGCAACCAAACTTGTTTCGCAACCTCTGTTTTCTTCCCACGTTGAATAAAAAATATTGAACGTTTTATCAAACATTTTTTATTGATATCGATCACGTGTCTATTGCGATACATATCGTTATCGTTTTATCGCCCAGCCCTAGTCACTAGTGTGTCAGATTAAGGATTTAAATAGACATCAATGCAAGATGTGAAATGGCATACCTTCTCCATGTTTATCGGTGTACTGGAATGCCTGCACCAGTCTGAGGGTCTCGTCAACAGAGCGTCCCACCGGCAGGTCATTCATGGTGATCTGCCTGAGAACGCCTTTATTATCGATGATGAATAGACCTCTAAAAGATAGCAGAGCATAAAACCATTATCAATTAGCAAGCAAGTCACTGATGTAATATCAGAATATATGCTTTAAAATCAGAGTTCTGATTTTGCACTGAACATCTATAACTTTTCTGTTTGTTTACAATAATAAGGTCCAATAGGGCCCATAAATGGAAAGCCCTAGTTTCAGTACCGAAGCGTGTGCCCTTGATCCTCAAGAAAGACGCCGTAGTCTTTGGATATCTGATGAGTGAGGTCAGAAAGAAGAGGGATTTTCATTGGTCCGAGACCTCCTTGTTTTCTGGGTGTGTTGATCCTGATAAAAACAAACCAGCTGTGAGTGCATTCATAGTCCTCACTTACGTAAGAAATCACAATTAATCATCTCAAAGTCCATGTTTAATTGTCTATGTGGATTAAGTGGGTTCTCACCAGGCCAGGTGAGTAAACTGAGAGTCCACCGAGCAGGCGACCACTTCTGCGTTGATGGCCTGAAACTCGTGCACACGATCACTGAAGGCGATAATCTCAGTAGGACACACAAATGTGCTGTGGATCAACAGAACCAGCCATTTAGAACATTTCAAATAATTCAGTCGTTCTAATGTTTTTGAAAAAGTATCTTCTGTTCACCAAGGCTGCATTTTTTTTTTTATCAAAAATACAGTAAAAATAGTAATATTGTGAAACATTATTACAATTTAAATGAACAGTTTTCTGTGTGAATATATTTTAAAATGTAATTTATTCCAGTTATGCAAAGCTGAATTTTCAGCATCACTACGTCAGTCATCAGTGTCACATGATCCTTCAGAAATCATTCTAATATAACTGATTTGCTGCTTAGAAAAAGGAAATGTGTACATTTATTCAAGGATGAATTAAATTAACTGAAAATAACAGTGAAAGTTTACAATGTTACAGAAGACTTCAAATAAATGCTGTTCTTTTGAACTTTCTATTCATCAAAGCACCTAAAAAATAAAATGTACCACAGTTTCCACAAAAATATGAAGCACCGCAACTGTCTTCAACATTCAACATTTCTTGAGCAGCAAATCAACATAAGAATGATTTCTGAAGGATCATGTGACACTGAAGACTGGAGTAATGATGCTGAAAATTCAGCTTTGCGTCACAGGAATAAATTACGTTTTACAATATACTCATTTATATCAAATAATTTAGTTATTTTAGACTGTAATAATATTTTACTGCATGTACATTTAAAAAAAATGCAACCTTGGTGAACATAAGAGACTTCTTTTAAAAACATTAAAACCTTAATGATTCCAAGCTTATAAATGCTTTGTGCATTCAGTCATTTAATTTTAAGAATAACTAAGCTTTAAGTAGTCAGAGCATGCTCACAAGTCCAGAGGGTAGAAGAAGAAAACCAGGTATTTTCCTTTGTAATCCGACAGTTTCAGCTCCTTAAACTCGCCATTGATCACAGCTGTTCCTTCCCAGTGTGGTGCTGGTTTTGAGACTGAAAAGACAGAAACATATCACAACATCTATTATTAATGCAGGTATTTTAGTGCATAGGCATGTATGTAAACTACTGTCTCTTTAAGAGATTCAGTAGCATGCTGAAAAAAATTGTATTGGATCCAAGTCAATTATGACGTGTCCTTAAAAGCTGCGCACTTTTACATACCACATAGACCAAAATCAGTTAAAAAAGATACGATTTGCACAAATAAACAGCACATATTAAAATCTCAAACACTGATGTGAATTATTTATTCTGATAATGCATCAGATAAACTGTCAGGCAGGCAAAATAATCCTGACAATCCATCTGGAACAATTTATGCAACAGTTATTATCTCAAAGATAAGTTTTTACAATTGCACAGACGTACAATTCAGATCCGTCCACATATTTTTCAAATAAGAGACAATGCTAACATGCTAATAGTAGTACGTGCTGACAGCTGTTAGAGACTTATGCAAAACAGCATTCATTTACAATGAATGAACACTTAAAAATATATATTTAAGATCATTTTTTGTCATTTAAATTCATGCACTAAACATGCATGTGATTTGCATATGCATAAATGCACGAAACTAACTTTTGGCTTTGCTCAGGTGTAAGGAATGATCAGAGACGGGGACGCGGAAAGCCTCTCCGGGATAAACGTGTCCGCTGGCGTAATTATAACACTCCTGCTCCTTCTTCCCGTCTGCACCGTCACACACAACCGATTCGGTGAGCAAAAGCAGTGCACAAACCACGCCGAGCCATTCTCGGGGCGTTTTAATGCAGCGACTGACATCCATTGCTGAGTCTTGCAGGAAGCACGTCTCTCTTAGCTTGATTATTATTCCTCCTTCTCCCGCCGCGCACAGATGTCATCGATCTGTATGATGATCGGATCGACTGCAGCTGCATTCTATTGAGCGGGTCTGACGGAATGTATATGATATAGAGATCTGGGGTTTCCACTCCAGCGCGCCATTACAAATTATTTATTTATTTATTTACTTCCTCCATTAGAATTCATCAATCGCGTCGTTGAATAATTCGTTAATGTATTTATTTATTTATTTTTCCCTCAGGTTTTCCATATTGGTTTGAAAACTTGAAAACGGTTGGTAAATTTACAATTTAATAAAAAGTATATTTACTTTAAAGTTTAGTGTAGTGTTTTCTTAAGAAAAGTTGTCTGTCAGTATTGCGGTCATCCCGTCACACAGTGGCGCAGCAGCAGTTCTGTATATGATCGTCACTTCCGCTGCTGTCTTTCAGGACGGTCGCACCTTGGCGGGAGTTCAGCGAATTAAAGCATTTTAAACCTAGTAATTGGTTAGTATTGGTCATAAAGTTAATATTTTATGTTTTTCCACCAATTTTGTACATCTGTTGAATGTTACGTAATAATATACGTTTTAATAATCCGAGTTCGTCTAAACGCGTGTTTCTTTGTTGCGGTTAGCGGGTTTTCCTTGCATAACTCGACGGAGCCCGTATGAAAACTCGCCTTGTGTTCTTCATTATTTTATGAACTTAAATCGCATTACATGTTCTTTGGAGATCTAGAATGCTCGATCGTTTATACTACACTGGGTTTGCTATTTATTTTGTTGATTTATCAGGAGATACGCATAGCAGCTCGATGCGTGTTGCTGTGCTATTGTGTTTGATGTACTGCGTGTTGTTTTATCATAGTTTAGGCGTGTTTATTATTTAATGAATTATTACATTTCATATACACAATACTCTCACGAGTTATTAACAAAAATAGGTGTTGTGGGAGAAATGTGTGATTAGAATGCACTCGTGTGACGCGTTGTGAAATCGGGATACAATCCGCAATAAATAATAAACACATTTATCTCCACTTTTTCACAGGAAAGCTTTTCTGATACTCGTCCTTCCTGAAACGCAATGGCCGACAGCGATGACGAGTACGACCGCAGACGCAGAGACAAGTTCCGCAGGGAGAGGAGCGATTATGACCGATCTCGGGAGAGAGAAGACCGCCGCAGAGATGACTGGAATGACAGGTGAGAAAGAGGGAATTAATCTGCTGAATGAATCTCATTTCAAACAATCATAATTTGATACTGGGAAAATAAGTCTGACAAGTGGAGCAGAGATTTCTTGTCTAACGTTACTTGGGGTGAGAGATTCTTCAAGGGTAAGGCCGTAACCATATCTTGAACACTGGAGGACAAAATATCGTTTTTGTTGTATTAAATGTGTGCATGTTTTGAAACGTACACACATTAATCCCAAAATTAATCTTAATTCCATGTCTAATATGATGAAAACCAGCCAATAATTTTTATCCAAAACAAAAAAATTAGTTTGTATCTGTAGCTCCGGTTCCATCCACCTGTTTTTATGCAAATTTTGGGATTCACAGGCACTGAATGGAAATGTCATAGTGCCATGTAAATACCCCCAACAAGACAACATGCGTAAACTATGATGAAAATGCTGTCATATCTGATTATTATCATCTTTAATGTCTATGTTGGTTACGGCCCTGATCAAGAGACTTGCATGCTTGCATATTTTTATATGTATGTATTGTGGTTTTCGTTTACTGGCGGCCCTCGGCTAGAGAGTGGGACAGAGGCCGCGAGCGACGCAGCCGAGGGGAGTACCGTGACTACGAGAGGGGCAGACGAGAGAGATTTTCCCCTCCACGTCATGACATGAGCCCCCAGCAGAAGCGCATGAGGAGAGACTGGTAAGAACAACAGTGGCGCCTCCAGAAATTTTTCATAGGGGTGGCCAGATGGGGCCACTTAAAATCTTGGGGTGGCACACCAAAACTATAAACCATAATTTCAGAATTTTATTCTACTGTTGTAGTAAACCGGCCTGTAGAAAACTATCAGAAAGACTTAAGGAAACTCCTACTGATATACTTTGGTTTATTGTGTTATATTTAATGTTACTAATGATATAATGTGCATAGACTAATAACAGTACAGTTAACATTTTGAGTTGCACAACAATTCTTTTTATTTTGCAATTATATTTGGCATAAGGTGTACATTTATTGCAACGACGTTTATTTATAACGACGTTAGCTAGGTAACTCTTGTCAAAACGTGTCAAAAACACATCAAAAAGCTGCTGTAACAGTATACTGTAACCATTTGGAATTTAAAAAGCACATGTCACGACACATAATTCCCCTTCTTCTTTTACTAAAGAATATTTTTGACTTATTTACTTACCGGTAGTCTTCTTTGTCTTCTTTCTTAACTTCTTTTGAAATTGTTGACCTACGGGCACGCGCTGAGCTGTTGCTGTCTGAGTGCGCAACAGTGGCATGGACGGAGGGGCGGGGCGGGGCGGGGCGGGGCGGGGGAGAGGGCTGGCTACTGTGTGCGATCAAAGGTCTAGAGCGGCTTGCCTGCCTGGCTGTGCATTAGGGATGATGCATAACTGATGCTACTAAAATTTATACTGGCCAGTGGGGTGGCCAATTAGGTGGCCAGGAGTCGGCCAGGGGTGGCCACGGCCACCCCTGGCCACCCCCTGGTGGCGCCATTGAAGAACAAGTGTGTTTTTAGGGGAAGAGATCACTTTTAAACTTACGTTTTGAAACCTAGCAGGCTGACTTGCTGTCTGCCGCCTACATTGGCAGTATCCTAATTATAATGTGACCTCCCAAGTGACCAAAATAAAATTAATTTACATTTATTTGATTGTATTTTAAAAGATTAGTTAAACTGCTGATGTTATGCCTTCAACTGACCACAGTTTTTTAATTTATATTTATCAAAAAATCAAAGCAGGTGAGAAAATAAAAGGCCATTTTATTGTAAATGTTTTAATAAATTATTACTGTTTTGTAAATTCAGTTAGACATGTTTTTTTTTATTACTGTTCTGTTTTAAACCATGAGAATGGAATCCCAAAAAATGAAAATTTAAAAAATAAAACGGAATTTTGGAAAATAAGTTGGATTTCATATGGCCTTGAAAAGTCTTGCTGAATCTTTAATAAAGATTTAATAAGATTTTTAATGTTTTAAGTAGTCTCTTCTGTTCACCAAGCCAGCATTTATTTAATTCAAAGTACAGGAAAAAACAGTGAACAATTTTTACTATATAAATAACTGTTTTCTGATTGAAAATATTTTAAAATGTAATTTATTTCTGCGATCAAAGCTAAATTTTCAGCATCATTACTCCAGTCTTCAGTGTCACATGATCTTTCAGAAATCATTCTAGTATGCTGGTTTGCTGTTCAAGACACATTTCTTATTATTAATATTGAGTACTACTTTTTTCAGGCAAGAAATTTTAGAAATTAATACTTTTATTTAGCAAGAACGCTTTAAATTGATCAAAAGTAATGATGAAAAACATTTTTAATGTCACAAAATATTTCTCTTTCAGATAAATGCTGTTCTTCTGAACTTTCTATTCATCAAAGAAACATGAACAATTCTACTAAGCTGTTTTCAAAATAATAATAATAAATGCATGATTTCTGAAGGATCATCTGACGAATAATGATGCTAAAAATTCAGCTTTGAAATCACAGGAATAAATTACATTTTAAAATATATTCAAATAGTAAACAGTTATTTTAAATGCTAAAAATATTTACAATTTTTATTGTTTTTGCTGTAGTTTGGATCAAATAAATGCAGGCTTGGTGAGCAGAAGAGACTACTTTAAAAAAACATTTAAAAAATCTTACTGTTCGAAAACTTTTGACTGGTAAGTGTACTTCCTATGTAGGCAGCTCACTAGGTTTTGAAACCAAGCCAAAGAGATCAAATGTTTATATAAATCTTTTCTACACTCTTCTCAGGGATGACCATGGAGGTGACCCTTACCATGGTGGCTATGATCTGGGTTATGGAGGTGGTGGAGGACCCAGCTACGCCCCTCCACAGCCATGGGGTCACCCAGACATGCACCTGATGCAGCCCCATCATGGAATCCCCATCCAGGCCAGGTGAGCAGAAAGAAAACGAGCGGCTCTACAGTCCACCATTCGCATATATTTAACTTGTGTTAACGCCACCTTCTCTTCGGTCTTCCTTCAGGCTGGGAAACATCCACGATATGGATCTTGGTCCTCCCCCTCCTGTGATGAAGACTTTTAAGGAGTTCCTGCTGTCTCTGGACGACTCTGTGGATGAGACGGAGTCGGTCAAACGCTACAATGAGTACAAGATAGATTTCAGGCGTCAGCAGATGCAGGACTTCTTCCTGGCTCATAAAGATGAAGAGTGGTACGATAACAGTTGCTGTTTTTGCTTTAGTGTTTTGTTCTGATAGTGTCTGTGCAATAAGCTAGTGATCGAGAAACAAGTCCTGCATCTGTAGTTTGTAAACTGCTACAGTCAGTTGTGTTTTGAGAGTGAAGCACTGTTTTAAAGTTGTAGTTCAACCAAAATTTTTTTGCATGAACTATTTCTTTAAATCTCGAGTGCTTTATTTATCTAATGTCTATTATCTCATCAGTTTGTCTCCACAGCGACTGAATTGGTCTCATCATTGACTTGTTGCCTGTGTTTTTAACGTTATTTCATTTCAGGTTTTTGCATATTGATTTTTTTTGTTTTACAAATTAACAAAAATCCTTCTTCCCTCCATCACCACAAGGTATTGGAAGATGAGAAAAGCTCTTGGATCCATCGCAGGAGTCGCTGTTAGCTAGTCAGGGTTTGCACTGCGCACAATGCAGCTGCCATTAGAACCCAAGTACCAGGGCTTTTAGCTAGACAGTCGAACACTCACAATCCAAACCAACCGTCGCGTTCACGGAAAGATTTTTTTTTGTTTTCTGTAGTGTGTGATGCCTTTCTTCCTTTTTGTTTTTCATTTTTGATATTTGGATCAATCAAAAACCTCCCCTTCCCCAAAAACGCAGAAATGGTGTGTATGCACACACACACCTCTGAGAAGACCGCTCTCAGTGTAAATGTGTTGTAATGCGGGGAGTACATCAGGTAAATTTAGTGCACACAATGGAAAATGTTTCACCCAACTGTTTTTACTCTTGTTTCTTAATAATGCATCAGTTTCTATCGTTGTTTCACTTCTTATTTTTGTTTCTTCTACTTTGGTGGTGAGTCTAACTTGCTGTATTACACACATTCAAACATAAGTTTCGTTTATATCATGTGTAGTAAGACTGACTGAAATGCACTAAAAAAATGTAGCTGACAAATTGGTGTTATAAGCTCTTTAAAACCTAGTGTGCTGCCTTGTTGAATACTGCCTAAATATGCAGCTGCCTTCTAAGACAGCATCTTAACAAATGAAACCTAAGTGAATGATTTGGAACGCTCTACATCTGCAGCAGTTTTGTACTTACTTTTGTACTTATTTTTGTCTGAAATATTTGCATCTTAAAAATTAAATTGAGTTTACACACTGCCTCCGAAACTTCGGATCTAAAATTTGGATCAGTTTCGATTTTCTGCGTTTTCACATCTGTAGCAAGCATTTTGATAGGAAAGGATGATGAATATGGAAAAAACAAACAAAAAACGCATACGAAAAATTCGAAAAATTCCTTTAAAAAAGGTCTTAAGTCTTAAAATTGAGCTTAAAAATTCTACAGATAACCTTGAACAAACAAAAGTCACAGAAATGCTATTGTTGATGTTTGTTTTCCTTTTTTTTTTTTTTTTTTTTTTTTCTTTCCTCTATTGGAGTAAATAGAAATGCAAAAAGTTCATCAAACTGTGACAACTTCCACTTCCATTAGCCCTGGAAATGTGAAAAGCATCCATCAATTAAATTTATTTCTATCACTTAATTTTGGAAGGATACATGTGATGCTGTCTTAGAATCTAGCTATAAGAAGGCATCTTAGAAGGCAACAAAATTATGCTTCTTTCCTTTTGGAACAGCCTTTACATTTGGAGCATGTTAATGCTGCCTGTTTGGGCAGCTCACTAGTTTTAGAACAGAGCGACCAAGTCATTTGACAGAAAGTGGGCCAATTATGTGGGATAATGGGTTGTTGGATCAATTTAGATTTATCAAAGCACTTTAAGATATGTAAAAGGCAGGTTATAACTAGCAGGTCTTTTGGTGACTAGTGTGATGTTGACTTCAAAAATAGTTGCTAACGTGCTTGCTTTTCCTCCCCCCCAAACACCCCATTTGTCCCTCTTTCTCCTCTCTGTCTGCCTGTCAGGTTTCGTTCAAAGTACCACCCGGATGAGGCTGGGAGGCGTAAAGCAGAAGCCCATAGTGCTCTACAGAACCGGCTGAACGTGTACATGTATCTGATGGACAATAACTCATTTGAATCTGTCTCTTTAGACATTGAGCATGCTCCACAAATCACCAAGATTTTAGATGCAGGTATAGAGATGTGCTTTTTTTTATTTTTTTATTTTTATTTTTATTTTTTTTATTTTTTTTAATGCTAAATTTTGTCAAAAAAAAGAAAAATTGTTGTCCATTTGTAATGAGTTACACACATGCCCTTTTCTCTCGTTTGTCTCTGTTAGCTGTGATAAAGATGGAAGGAGGAACGGAAAATGACCTGCGCATCCTAGAACAGCCCAACGAGGAAGAAGAGGAGCGAGAGAGACTGTCATCTGGTGGACCTGGTTCTGAACCTCCCAAACGGGACGAGCCCAGGCCCGCGGATGTTGAGCGCAAACCCTCGACTGAAAAAGACAAGATGGTGAGTGAATGTTGCATAATGGAGTAAAGGATCATGCGTATTTTAAGGATCTTTGTAACGATAATGGATAATTCTGTGTCCAGGGTTCGTACAGATACTCTAAAATTAAATTCCAGGACTTTCAATGTGTTCTCTTTCAATTTCTAAATAATAAAAAATATACTAATAATAAAAAATAGCAAAAAGAAAGTGAAGCTAATGCAAAGTATCACTACTAAAGTATTACAAAGTATACTACACTTCTACTGTAGTAAAACTATAATAAACTATATACTGTTTAAAAAAAAAAAAAAAAAAAAAAAACAGATCCTGATCTTAAGTGATTCTCCATACACGCTCTGAAGTCCTGGACTGAAGTAAATAATTTGTGAACCCACACCGAAGTCCCGATCTGAATCAAATGATTCGTGATCCACGCTGTAAAGTTCTGATCTGATTAATGATTCACGAACCATCATTTCAGATTAGGAATCATTTGACTTGGATCGGAACTTCATGTATCGTGCATCAGTTCATGTGAATCATTTCAATTTGTGAAATGATTCATGACCCCGTTCCAATCTAAATCAAATGATTCGTGATGCATGAAGTTCCGATCTAAATCAAATGATTTGAAGTCCCAACTCAGGTCAAATGATTCGCGAACCCGCTCCGAAGTCCCGTTCTAAATCACATGATTCGTGATGAACAATTTGAAACTCTGACCTAAGTCAAATGATTCACGAACCCGCTCCGAAGTCCCAATCTGAAATAAATGATTCAAACCAATTGGAGCGCTTCGAAACAGTGAATCTTTTTGTGACACCATGGTTTAACTGATTCGGAGTTTAGAGAAGCTTAGCTTTACCCATCACTATGTGCACTTTAAAATCATTAAAAGTGATGTCAAAATTCAAAAAAGAATGGCTCTTTTAATTTAGTTTTTTGCTAGTGAATCACTTGAAAGGAATGAAGTTATGAGTTTGAATCAGTCGGACTGTACCAGCCTAAATGACTCACTCAGTTGATTCGGTTCATCTGTTTTTAGCCATGTTTTCACGACACTGTCAGTACTACTACTGGCTTTTTTTTTTTTTTCTTTTTTTTTTTTTTAAACGTGAAAATATGTGCTTATTGAAAAAATGAAACACTTATTTCATAGATGCTTTCTTTCAATAATTCAAGTACTTTTCAAGTACCTCTTCAGGAATATAATTAAGGGTTTTCCAGGCCTTAAATTTCAAAGTCAAATTCAAGTAGTTCAAGTACTTTAAGCACTTTGTGCAAACTCTGTGTGTCTATAGGTTGAGGGTGATGAGAGCACTGAGAAGGATGCAGCCGCTTCTGCAGGAGGAAGTGAAGGAGAGGAGAAGACTGAGAAAGAAACACCTGCTGAGCCAATTCCGGAACCCAAGAAGGTTAGTTAATTTCTGCCACTTTGTGTAGTTGATGTACAATCTTTTGGGTCAGACTGTTTTACCTTTTAGAGATGTTAGCACATTAATTGCAATCTGATGACTTTCTCTCTTTAGCTAAGTAAGAAGAGGAAGAGGAAGCACAGTGGAGACAGTGAAGATGAAGCCAGTGCCTCTGACAGCGAATCTGATTCTGACTCTGATTCAAACTCTCACTGCTCTGAGAAACCCTCAGAAAGAGAGAGAGAACCTGACGAGGGAGAGGATAAGGAGGAAGAGGAAGAAGAGGAGGGAGAAGGTCAGTGTCAGGGCTTCTGACAAGGAATCATCTGTGTTAAAGTGTCATGTTTGTGACAGCTGTGTCTGTGTTGTTTTTAAAGCTGCTGATGTGAAGGAGCGGACAGAGGAGCAGAAGGAAAGGGACAAAGAAAAGGAGAAGAAACCAAAGGATGATCAGCCTCCACGGCCTCGACCTCTTCACAGGACGTGCTCTCTCTTCATGAGGAGCATTGCTCCAACCATATCTAAAGCAGAGATCGTTGCTGTGAGTGTGCATGCAAAACGATGCAGATTTTTGCTGTTATTGTCCATGATGTGTTATTTAAAGGTTGCTACTTTCATTGCAGCTGTGTCGACGTTATCCAGGATTTATGCGCGTTTGTTTGTCAGAACCACAGCCAGAGCGCAGGTAAGTTAGAATCACTTCAGTTTCAACACACTTTAGAACGTGTGATATATCTGAAATTCTTATTTCCAGCTTTAATTGGCGTTGCACTTTCTATTAAGGTCATCTGAAATATGCATTGAAGGCCTCCGCAGGGCCTTAACCCTCTGGTGCTTTTCAGTTATTTATTTATTTATTTTTTTTTAAATACAAATTTTTATTTTATATTTTGTTTTATTTTTTTTTTACACTTCATCAGAATGGTACTAAACTTGGATAAGGTTTTGGCACAAAAAGGTTGAATGGTCCTGAAAAAAATTGTACATTACAAAAACATTAAACTGAAATATAGTACATTCGTTTCATAAATAATTTAGGTAATTTATTTTGACTGCCACATTATGAGCACCAGAAGGATGTCATAAATGTAGTTTTCTGTATTATGTACATGTCATAAATGTCTAAAAAAATAAATAAAATAAAAAAAATAATACAAATAAACATAAAAATTCTATTTAAATCTTAGGTTGCATAATGTTATCTGTATTTGCGCCAATGTAAAATGTTTCACTAAATCGTTTTAATACATTAAAGGAGACATGGGGAGTCTTTAAAAAGCTAAAATTTTCCTCTCTGTGGTCTAGGTTTTTCAGGCGTTGTTGGGTGACCTTCGACAGAGGTGTGAACATCAAAGAGATCTGCTGGAACCTGCAGAACATCCGGGTGAGTTCTAGAATCATCGTTCTAAAGAACCACATTGTATAACAAACGTCTCGCTCATTCTCTTCTCTTCCTCTTTGAGCAGCTGCGGGACTGTGAGCTGGCTCCTGGAGTCAATCGAGATCTGGCACGTCGTGTACGGAACGTAAACGGAATCACGCAGCACAAGCAGGTTCTTCGTAATGACATCAAGTTGGCTGCAAAACTGATCCATGCGCTAGATGACAGGGAAAGGCTCTGGAGCCACAAACCCAGAGAAGAGACTCTCACTCTGGAGGTATTCTCACCTCAAGCCTTTTATTATTATTATTTTTTTTTTTTTTTTAATGTTGCAATGCTGCAAATTGCGTGGCTTATATTTTCTGTTTTTCTTATTTTCTGAAGCTACCTGCTCAGAACCCTATTTTGAAGAACATCACTGATTACCTGATTGAGGAAGTGAGTGCAGAGGAGGAAGAGCTTCTTGGAAGTGCAGGAGGTGCAGACTCTGAAGAAGGATCCAAAGAGGGAAACCCCACTGAGATAACTGTGGAGAGAGATGAAAAACTTGTCAAGGTCAGGAAAAGTGTTATTTCACCTCAAAATCAAATGTAATACATCACACCGCCCTACATCATGCTTGAATGAAATTTGATGTGTTTTTCTTACTAATTTGAGGGTGCTGATTCCAAGAATAGCACCTGTTTTCTTCAAGCATGTTTCATTGACATTTATTTTTGTGACAAGTACCCCCCAATTCTCATTACTATAATGCAAAAAGTACTGTGACTAAAAAAAAAAAAAAAAATGTCATTAAATTCCAAAATGATTTAAAAAAAAAAAAAAAAAAACCCACTGAATATACACTGATTCAGAAACTTGGTCTTAAATATTTCTATGTGGCCCACTTTACAGGGTTCCTACAGGGTTTGGAAAAATATGGAATTTGAATTTGCACTTCTCCAAGTATTTTCCAGGTCTGGAAAAGTATGGAAAAAACAGAGTATGGGAAAATGTGTTTCCAGACTTTTGCCCCCATTTCGTTTCTTATATAAGTAAGAAGTTATTCGAAATAACAGGACGTGTTGAATTGGACATTATGCCTTGATATTAGAGGTAATACAATTTAAAAAAAAGCCAAAACAGCCAAAATTGTAAGCAAGTAGACCTGTTAATGTACATCCATGTTGGTTTTATTCATAGTAATGCACAAAGGAAATGGGTTATATAAAACTAGAAATTGTAATGCAAAAGCATGCAAAAAATTCCCATGCACATGTGAATCGTTTCTGGAGGGCACAAAAAAAGTTTGCATGTAAAAGCTTTTTTCTTTTTTCTTTTTTTTTTTTTTAAATAAGGTACTCTGTATGTTCTCACTTCAAGAAAACCAATGAAAAAAACCCTGAGAAAATAAAAATATTTACAGATGACTCTATACTATATTACTATAAATATAAAGCTGAAAATAATGCTGTATGGACCTTTTATGTTAAATATGGTCTGAAAATCTACTGAGAGGTTTGGAATTGAGTCTGGAAAAGTCTAGAATTTTGAAATGGAAAATGGGTAGTAACTCTGACTTTAGGAGTGTAATGTTTTTGTCTTCCAGGTGTTGGATCGTCTCCTCTTCTATCTGCGTATTGTACATTCTATTGATTATTACAACACCTGCGAGTACCCAAGCGAGGATGAGATGCCAAACCGCTGCGGCATTATCCATGTGCGAGGGCCCATTCCACCCAACCGCATTACTCACAGAGAGGGTAAGTGCTGCCTTTACTGCTAACAAGTGGCTGTGCTACTTGAAGTGATTTATTGTTAAAATGCTTTCTTGTATACTGCAGTAGTCAACATTTGAAGTGGATCAAAAAAGTTAAAGTTGTAGGACAAAAAAGGGAATTGTTTTGGTTTTAGGACAGCTTTGATGAAAGGTTTTGATCTACTTCAAATGTTGACTACTGGAGTTTAATGTAAGTTGATTGGTTGACTTTCTAGGGTATAAATGCTGTGGCTCTAAATATTTGTTTGTTTGAGCAGTTCAGCATTTTAAATTCTGACTCAAGGCCAAAAGTTTATAATGAGATTAGATGTTTGTATGGTGCAACAAATTGCAAAGAAATTAAAAGAAATGAACTGATTTTGTTTGACTTGTAGTGGGTGACTGGCAGAAGACTTTTGAAGAGAAGCTGGGACCCTTGTTCAGCGTGAAGGAAACCCTGTCTGAAGATGAGGCAGCAAAGATGGGCCGCAAAGATCCAGAACAGGAAGTGGAAAAGTTTGTGCAGGCTAACACACAGGAACTGGGCAAAGACAAGTGGCTTTGTCCTCTAAGTGGCAAAAAGTTTAAGGTGTGCGACATAACATTTATTTATCGGCTTTCTTTATTGGGTAGGCTTAGGCCCTGCACAGTTTAAAAAAAATAAAAATAAAAAAATAAAATAAGTTACTAAAACATTGGAGTACTCTCTTGCTTTGAGATTTCACATTCAATTCAATGTTATTTGACTTTGATTTTTTTTTTTTTTTTTTTTTTTGTTATTAGTTGTGACATTTACTAGCAATTTCTGAGTGAAAATTGTAAGTCATACACCAGTTTTTCCAGTGGTACATTTTTGACAAAATCGATAAAAATGTAAATCTCTCTCCAGGGCCCAGAGTTCGTGAGGAAACACATTCTAAACAAACATGGTGACAAGATTGAGGAAGTAAAGAAAGAGGTCATCTTTTTCAACAACTTCCTGATGGATGCAAAAAGACCCTCCATTCCAGAGATGAAACCTCCACCACCTCCAGGCCCAGGACAGGGTAAAAAGCACATATATATTGGAAGAAAAATTATAAACAATTATATATTGGAAGAAAAATGGCATTATCAGAAGTTGGAGATATGAGACATCTCACAAACTGTTTACATATTTTTTTTTTTTTTTTCTTTCTATCTTTAGGAGTGCTTTCACCGGGAGGTCTTCCGTTCCCACCTCAGGGTCCTCAAGGTCTCATGGGTTTTGGCCAACCCAGACCTCCAGTTATGGGTTATGGAGGTGTGTGTTAAAGTAGTAGAGTCAGAGTAAAAATTATGCTATTGACATTTGTAGAAGTCACAATGTGATTGCGAAACCATTTTTAATGCATGTGTTATTCAACAGTGGTGCAACTGTAAAACATTGAAATATCTAACCTTTTCTTTTTTTTTTTTTTTTTATAAATGATCCAAGCTTTGAAACTTGCTCACATTCTCTACAGAATTGACAAAATAACTGGGTTCTCATGGTCATACCAAACTGAACATTTCAGGGATTTTTATATTCTTGTTTTTAGGCCAAGCAGAGTAAATTTTTTTTTTTTTTTTTTTTTTTTTTTTTTGGGAGTGTCTTTTTACACTAAGTGCAAATAGCCTGGCTTGTTGGCAGAGGCTATTTACACAAACTCTGCCCACCAACGTGTGATTGGGCGACCAGAGTTCGAATTTGCTTTTTGCCAAAAGGCATTTTTAAATGCAAATATAGAAAAAAATCAAGAAGTTGAAAATAAAGTATCAGGTAGCATTAGGGTAGGTGTAGGGAGGGCTTATTGTCCCAGTAAGGAGGCGTCCTTTTAATAATTTAAATTAAAATTATAACATGCATTCAATATGTTATTGCATACTGTTTTATAATGTACTACAATACTGAGGTGCAGATAATTGCCACTATTTGCAATAAGTAGTAAAAATAGCAGAAAATCCTGGTATTTTAAAAGTGTACATAGAATCTATAGCCATTTGCTCTTAGTGAAAATAGCGTATCGCTAAGAAAAAAAAAATGCTATTTACAATTAGTGTAAATAGAATAGGTGCTGCCCTTTTATGTGCATTGATTAAATTTGTGCAATGATAGACAATCAAATCATTGTGGTGCATCTGTAGAATGTATTTTTGAGGTATACTGAGGTGTTTCTCTGACACTTTAACAGGTGGTCCTCCTTACCCTCCCAACCAGTATGGAGGAGGTGGCAGGGGCAACTATGACAACTTCCGTGGACAAGGCGGTTACCCTGGAAAACCTAGAAATAGCCGGTGAGTGTGGTATTTCACTTTTGTTTTAACTGCAATTTGGAAACAGAAGTAATATTGTTTAGAAGCTCTTTTAGGATGATGATGTACATAACCTAATAAAATATCATGTCTTTTTCAGAATGATGCGTGGAGATCCTCGCAATATCATTGAATATCGTGATTTAGACGCTCCAGATGATGTGGACTTCTTTTAGAGCTCCAGTTTTATTATCTCCATTTTAATCCTTTTTCTTTTTTATGGTTGTCTCTGCTTTTGTTTTTTGCATTCATTCCAGAAGCTGCCCTTCACTGTCTCCTTCTGCTCACGCGTGTATTACAGTAGTGCTCCACCTGAACTCATGTCCTTTATGTTGAATGACATTGCGTGTTCACTGTTATAGATATTGAGCTTCTGCTTGTGGCCTTTTTTTCTTCCAATAAAACATTGATTTCGATCTATTTTGTGTGCTGTATTGGTTTTTAAAGGGGTCATCGGATGCCCATTTTCCACAAGTTGATATGATTCTTTAGGGTCTTAATGAAAAGTCTCTAATATACTTTGATTAAAAATTCTCAATGGTTTTATAAAACAACACCCTTTTTACCTTACCAAAATCATCTCATTCTAAGGGGTTGTTCCTTTAAATGCAAATGAGCTCTGCTCACCCCGCCCCTCTCTTCTCTCTGTGAAACTTCTGAAGTTTGCAGATGACACCACAGTCATCGGTCTCATCCGGGATGGCGACAAATCTGCTTATAGACAGGAGATTGAGCAGCTGTCTCTCTGGTGCAGTCACAACAACCTGGAGCTTAACACGCTCAAAACTGTAGAGATGACAGTGGACTTCCGGAGAAAGCCCCCTGCACTCCCCCCTCTCACCATCATGAACAGCACTGTGGCTGCAGTGAACTCATTCAAGTTCCTAGGAACTAACATCTCCCAGGACCTGAAGTGGGACATTCACATTGACTCAATTGTGAAAAAGCCCAGCAGAGGTTGTACTTTCTTCGTCAACTGAAAAAGTTCAATCTACCACAGGCACTGATGACACAGTTTTACTCCGCTGTCACTGAGTCAGTTCTGTGCTCTTCTATAACTGTCTGGTTTGGGGCAGCCACTAAATCAGATATAAGACTGCAACGGACTGTCAGGACAGCAGAAAGAATCATTGGTGTGCACCTGCCCAACCTTCAGGACTTGTACATCTCCAGAGTGAAGAAACGGGCAGGAAACATCATCCAAGACCCTTCTCACCCCGGACACAGCCTGTTTGCACTTCTCCCCTCAGGCAGACGCTACAGATCCCTGAGCACTAAAATATCTAGACAAAAACAGCTTTTTCCCAAATGCCATTTCCAGCTTAAACAGATAAACATGAATCATTACCTGGGTTCTCCAATTCATTTCTGTATTTCCTTCTCCATTTCTAATTATTGTCTCTTTCTGTAGTATTATTATGTAAACTTCTATAGTATTATGATGTAAATACACATGCACATCTCTTATTTATATAGCTGTATATAGAGAAAATAATGTACAAATCTGTACAAAAATCTTCTGTTGCAGATTCATACATTATTATTTATTTTTAAGTTTTTATTTTATTTAAATGTTTTTTCTCTGCTCTCATGTCATGTATGTATGTATGTATGTACCAGGAGCACCTTAAAAAACCACAACAAATTCCTCGTGTGTTAGTGCACACTTGGCGAATAAAGCTAATTCTGATTCTGATTCTGATTCTGAAACCACAAATTTGACCAAACCTCTATTTTTATAGGACTTTTTTCATATTTCACCCTCATTTACCTTCATCTATTTTACATTGGGTACAAAAATTGTTTACACTAAAGACAGAGAAAGTCCCCATTGAAACCACATATAATATTATTTGTTAAAAATATTTAATCTCAGAGCCATTTTAGCATAAATTCATGAATTCAAAAAAAAAAAAAAAAAAATATGGCTTTTTTTTAAACATTTTTGTCCTCTAAGGACCTCTGTGTAACCTTTTTAATTTGACACATAAGGGTTCAATAGAGTTAAACTTGTAAGTAATTGCTACAGAAAAGTATTTGTCCTCACTCTCAGAAATAAAAGAACCCTTATGTGTAAAATTAAAAAGGTAAAATTTACATATACAGCTCCATATATTAAATGCATTAGGTTGACAGCAACTCACCAGTGTGTTTAAAAAGAGGTCTGATGATACATTTTAATGCATTAGTATTAAGAACCAAGATACTGGATCATTCAGGGCGGACGTGATTAAAGTTATAAGTCAAATTCTGGGCATGAATTACTGCATTTCCCTAGTTCTGTGTATTTTTACAAAATCCAAGCTCAGCACAGCTGCAGTGCTTTCAGGAAAATGAGTCATGCAAGTAAAGACCGAAGAACAAGTCAATGCTTGGGACAGTGAACATTTAAAGGAATCAAAGCGACGGTCCGTACTGTAACGTACTGGTAATCTTCAGCTAAATGATAACTGCATGACGTAAACTACACTTCTCAGAATGTGGAAGTGAATGTTTTTAAGAAACATGACTACTCTATGAAAGAGTTGTGTTTTGAATTTGAACTATAAGCATCTGCTAATTTTGCTTCTTTTTTGCTGCATCAGATAATGGAAATGGATTACACTGGAGAATACAGTAAAATGGAGATGGAATGTGAACCAAGGAAATCATTTCAGAGAGGTTTGTTATATCAATGTATATATAACATCCCAGAGTTTTAACCACTGAGCTTCAACTCCTTATCACATTCACGTGTTAATTAAGGTTATGTTTTGTGCTGATGCATGCATTTATTGATTATACATACTGCTGGTATATAAAAATAAATAAATAAAAGAAGTACAACATAACATTGCCAAATTAAATCTAAAATTAAAACAGGGTTTCTGCAGGTTGAAGTGAATTTATAATTAAAACAAGAACAAATGTATGTCAGTGCGTTTCATTATAACAGATTTGGAGAAATGTAGCATTGCATCACTGAAATTGCATCACCAACGAATCTTCTGCAGTGAATGGGTTTCCCTGAAAGAACTGCAGTTGTGCTGAGCTTTGTACTAAGGAAATGCAGTAATTCACGCCCAGAATTTGACATAACTTTACATAACGTCTGCCCTGAATGATCCAGTATCTTGGTTCTTAATACTTTTGCATTAAAATATATCATCAGACCTCTTTTTAAACATACTGGTGAGTTGCTGTCAACCTAATGCATCTAATATTTGGAGCTGTATATGATTTCATTTAAAGCTTAAGGAATATTCTAAGGTAAATACAAGTTTAACTCTATTGAGCACATTTGTAGGATGATACCATGTAATTGCTACAGAAAAGTATTTGTCCTCATCACTCTCAGAAATAAAAGAACCCTTGTGTGTCAAATTAAAAAGGTTACACAGAGGTCCTTAGAGGACAAAAATATGTCCCAATTTTTTTTTTTTTTTCTGTCTTCATCATTTTTTTATTTTTATTTTAAATGCATGAATGGATCTTTTGCAGTGAATGGGTGCCTAAGACCAGCCAAAACCCTGTAAAATAAAGTATTAATCCTTAACATTGTGTTGCATGCATGATTTAAAACAGCACTATCAATGAATCAAGGGTATGTTTTTGTTTTCTGCAGGTCGTCCATGTAGCAGACAAACTGGCATTCTTGTGCTGCTAACAGTCTGTATATTATTTTCATGGTCATGACTTCTGTCATCTGTGAGTGGATTAAATGACCCAGGCTTTAGTACACAATAACACTGACATGAATTTTTAATTTTCAAGATTAACATTTAGGTTAACATTTATAGAATATATAAGTGAAATTTGCATATTTATATATTTTGTGCCATTAATGAATGATTTTTTTCCCCACCATTTTTTTCATATTTTCTAGCAGCTCACCTATAACAGACCTGTGGTGGCACAAATACATTTTTTTATATTAAAAATTACAAATCATGAAAATATAAACACTATATGCATATTTATTATACAAAAAAATATGGTTTTATGTTATAAAATAATCTAAACTCTGCTCAATTAACTATCCAGTACTTACTAGTAATTGTAGAATTAAAGATTCACATCAAGAATGAAAGTTCTCAATGCTGGAGATTTGGATGAAAAGCCATACTTCTGATCTAACCTCAGTCAAATCTGATCTTTCGATCACAGGTGAGAACTACTTCATCATCATCATCATCATCATCACAGATCAGTTTTAGTAATGGACTTTTAATTAACAACTGCTTTTGATAGGTGGTGACCTAAAAAAGAAGGTTGCTGAGCTGCAGAACTTAGTGTTCAGCCTGAGTTCATATATGAACACGTCAGGATCAAATAACCCGATGACCAGAGGTTGGTGCCTTTATTTTTTGGGAGACCAAATGGAAGAAAAAAAATTCTGTGCACTGAAGTATCAGGTCAATTCATATTATTAGTAGTAATATTATTGTAATCTTTTGATCAGAAACTGATCTGAACATTCAACAGGACACTCTTCAAATGTCCTCCATGAAAAATGTTACATCTAAAGTCTGTCTTGGCATCTTTAATGCAAAGAATATCTTGATTCCGACAGAAAAGACCGTCTCAAACAGACCAACTAACTATCCCTTTTTGACTTTTGAAACTGCAAATAGTCTAAGATATGATATACACATAAAAAGCATTGATTATTTACTTATCACTTGTCCCTCTCACTCTGTAAGAAATGCAAATAAAGAAGTTGTCTAATATTGAGACCCTGGTGACTGGTCTTGGCTCCTCACTGAGTTCACTCATATCCGAACAAGAAAAGCTACAAAAGCTGGGTGAGCACTGGACGTACTTTTCAGCTGTGAATTTTCAACTTTAAAAACAAGGATTTTTTTTTTTTTTTGCTGCTTCTTGGCTCAAATGATGAAACTTTCTTTTTCCTCAACAGAGTGCCAGCAGGATGTGTCGTGCTCACAACGTGTTTTGGGTAAGACGGCAACCTAAAATATATAAATGCTAATGAATATTTCATTTTTAAAAATATTTATAAAACATTCTGTTTATAGAATTGTGCTATTTCTATATTAGAGGTAATTGTGCAGTTTTTTCCATTTGCCTCCAACTAAAGTGGATATCTCAAGCTCACTGATGGACCTGAAGTATTTAATCTCGGAAGTGAAATTATCAATTAAAAGTCTTAATTGTAAACCATCATTTACTAGTAAGTAAACTCTAAATTTCATTGTGCTCAAATATATGCTGTTATTCATCAGAATATCCACTGTTATTTTGTTAAAAAGGTTCACCAATAGCTCTGAAGTCAAGCAGAACTGGCACCAGGAAGTGCTTTGAGAATTATAGCTTTACTTACGGTATTTGATGGTGTTCAAAATATTTAGCACTTTGGGTAGGACATTCATATTTGGGTAGGACTGAATGTATTTAATCTACAGTCATGGCTAAAAATATCAGCACCCTTGCAATTCTGTCATAAAATGCAACACTTCACTCAGAAAACTGTTTCAATTGCAAATGTTTTGGTACTCAAGTATTGGTTTTGTTTGCACTGCAACAAAAAAACAGCGAAGAAAAGTCAAACTTGATAAAATTTCACACACAGCTCAAAAATGGACTGGACAAAATCACTGGCACCTTGTCAAAACTGCAAGAAATAATTGCTTTTCAAGCATGTGATGCTCCTGTAATTTGTATTTAGACACACCTGTGGCAAGTAACAGGTGTGGGCAATATAGTAATCACACTTGCAACCAGTTAAAATGGAGAAAAGTTGACTCAACCTTTGTGTTGTGTGTCACACTGAACATGGAGAAAAGAAAGAAGTGTAAAGAGTTGTCTGTGGATTTGAGAGAAAAAAAATTGTGGAAAAACATGGACAATCTCAAGGTTACAAGTCCATCTCCAGAGATCTTAATGTTCCTGTGTCCACTGTGTGCAATATCATCAAGAGGTTTACACTGTGTGCAATATCATCAAGAGCTACTGGCACTGTAGCTAACCTCCCTGGATGTGGACAGAAGAGCAAAATTAATGAAAAATTAATTTCATTAAACCACAATCCTTCTGGGAGAACGTACTGTGGACAGATGAGACAAAAGTAAAAAGCTTTTTGGTAAAGGACATCATGGCACTCTTTACAGAAAAAGAAATGAGGCCTTCAAAGAAAAGAACACAGTCCCTACAGTCAAACATGATGGAGGTTCAAAGATGTTTTGGGGTTGCTTTGCTGTTTCTGGCACTGGATGCTTTGACTGTGTGAACGGTATCATGAAATCTGATGATTACCAAAGAATTTTGGGGCGCAACGTAGTGGCCAGTGTCAGAAAGCTGCGTCTCCACCAGAGGTCATGGGTCTTCCAGCAGGACAATGACCCGAAACACACTTCAAAAAGCATTCAGAAATGGTTCCAAAAAGAGTACTGGAGAGTTCTGAAATGACCAGCAATGAGTCCAATAGAACACCTGTGTAGAGATCTCAAAACAGCAGTTGGAAGAAGGCATCCTTCAAATCTGAATGACCTGGGGCAGTTTGCAAAAAAGAGTGGTCCAAAATTCCAGTAGAGAGGTGTAAGAAACTTATTCATGGTTAAAGGAGGCGATTGATTTCAGTTATTTTTTTCCAAAGGGGGTGCTACCAAATATTAAGTTAAGGGTGCCAATAATTTTGTCTAGTGCATTTTTTGGGTTCTGTGTGGAATTGTATCAGATTTGACTTTTCTTCTCTGTTTTTTTGTGTTGTTCCAATGCAAACAAAAAAAATAAACACGAGTACCAAAACATTTGCAATTGCAACAATTTTCTGAGAGAAGGGTTGCATTTTCTGACAGAACTGCAAGGGTGCTGATATTTTTGGCCATGACTGTATACGAGATGAAAAATAGCTTGTTCTGTAATTTATACTTGCAGAACCGGTAAAACAGGGTTTATACGGGAGGTTCATCAAAAAATAAAAATTCGGTTGATTTCAATTCAATTATCTGTTATTCGTGTCTCCTTTTTATATGTTGGTTAATAATGTATGTCTTTCGTGCTACACCATAATACATTCACTCATTCTCTTACAGACTTACTTACGCCGGGCTGTACTGAATCTAGTTGGATCCCATTCACAAACAGCTGTTACCTGTTCTCTCATGATACAATGAACTGGACCAAAGCAAAAGATTACTGCGAAGAGAAGGGTGCGATACTTCTAAAAATAGAAGATGCCTCTGAGAGGGAGTGGGTGCGTAACAAATAAACACACACACACACACACAAACACCCTTTTCCTTAAAACCTTCCGTTCAGTCTTTCAGTGATTCTTTTATCTCCCTTCCTAGGAATTTGTTACCAGTATAGCTAAAACACAAGAATACTGGATCGGTCTTACGGACCAGAACACAGGGCAGTGGAGATGGGTGGATGACAGTCCTTACACCATGAATAAAGCATAAATTGAATATATAGAGAACTGGATATTTGGTTCCCTTTGTAAGTACAGTCTGATGGGGAACTCACATTCATGACCAAATATAAACAGATCTGACATGTGCCCCAGTGGGATTGGGTTGCATATAACTAACATAATACATGAACTACAAATGAACAGTGCATCAAGTTTTGAAACAATTTTTCAGACAATGGAGTCCTGGGCAGCCGGATGACTGGACCGAATATGGTCTGTGAGAGGAAGAAAAGGACTGTGGGCACATTACAGAATATGGGCTGCTAAATGACATCCACTGCTCTTCCAAAATGAAGTATATATGTGAAATGAAAAAAGAGGACTGAAAATATGTGACCCTGGTCATAAGGGTAATTTTTTTTTTAATTGAGATTTATACATCTCCTGAAAGCTGAATAAATAATAAGCTTTCCACTGATGCATGGTTTGTTAGGATAGGACAATATTTGGCCGAGATACAACTATTTGAAAATCTGGAGTCTGAGGGTGCAAAAAAATCGAAATATTGAGAAAATCACCTATAAAGTTGTCCAAATTAAGTTCTTAGCAATGCATATTACTACTCAAAAATTAAGTTTTGATATATTTACGGTAGGAAATGTAAAAAAATATATATATATCTTCACAGAACATGATATTTACTTAACATTCTAATGATTTTTGGCATAAAAGAAAAATTAGAAAAAATATTGACCCATAAAATGTATTTTTGGCTATTGCTACAAATATACCCATGCTACTAATCACATTTGTGCTGTCAAGTGTGGTCAAAACTGAAAGAATAAAATTCTAAAAGCAACCTCCACAAATGAGTGTAAATATGTCTGTATTTTTGTGTGTGGCAGGAAAGAACTGTGCTGAAATTGTTATCTTTGGGTGTAAATTACAAATCATATTAATGATGTGTTTGGGGGTAGTTATGACTAATACAGGGTTTCTCCAGATTTTCTAAAATCAAATTTAAGACTTTTTAGGACATGCACAAATAAAATGAACTAATACTGCACACCATTACAGAACAAACCCATTCAATCTCAAAATAAATCAGGAATCTACACTTCTTTTACTTAATTAAACAGGCTGCTGCTCATTTTCAACCGCAAAATATGGTAACTGCACGTTTTAAATATTTAGAACTGTTTTGTTCTTGTTTGTTTACATACGTATCAGAATTGGTATCGGAATTCTGTTCTCGTTAATACACATAAAGTAGAGGTCCACTGATATTGGATGTCGCTGATACGATAATGTGTTTTTGAGGAAAAGCAATAAAAAATGACTGTGACAATACCAATAAAATCTACTATTTGAATGTGTTAAATAATGTTCTTAGTCTTTCTTTCACTGACCCAGAAAGGAGCCACATGGGCATTTACGCTGATATAAATGGCAGATTGCTGATTAGTGTGTAATCAAAATGCCAATAATAGCCAGGGGGGGAAAAGCATTTTATGTATATTGATGGACTTTTAATCATAAACAAGCCTGAAATACACTGGAACTCTACTTTTGAAATGTCTATGCTGTACTCCAGCTAAGAGATGAGAGACAAAAATATGCACTCTTACAACCATCCACAACATATTGTTATATAAATAAGATGTAATCACTTTTATTTAAATTAGCCTTTTGAAGTGTAATAAGTGCATATCTGTAGTGCGATGACTGTTTTCTGTCCCCAAATTTAAGTTAATCAAGATTTGGTGTACTATTTAAAATTAAATGTGATCAAAGACTTTTTAAGGGCCCACAGGAATCCTGTAATATGACTAAATTAATATCAAATTAAGCCGCCTCATTCTGTCTTAAAAATTCAGCAGTCAACACTAGGCGCGTTTCCATTACAGATTTGCGCAAAACTTTGGTGATATTATATAAATGTCGAGAAAAAAGTATTGCGAAATGACACCGTTTCCATTAGCCAATGTTCTGTGATTGAAACGTAATTTGTTCCTCTCGCGATAAGTCATGGCAATGGATTTTGGCTTTATTTAATCGAAAGAGGCGTATGCGTGTATCTTTACAGAAGCAGTGCGGAGAGCCGCTTCAGAAACTTGTGCGACGCTGCTGGTATAAACAGCATCGGAGCCGTTACGCGCTGCAGATGCATGCAGCGTACATAGTCTAAGCATTAATACCAGGGAAAGCCCCTTATACTTGAGAGAGGTTACGTATGAAGTGTTTTTTGGAGTTTATAGTACACTGAAGAATGATCATTTGACTTTTTACATATGCCATGTGACCAGTAAATGCGAAAAAGCCGTTTCCATTGCAGTTTTGGGCAATATTCCTTTTTCGAATTGCCTGAAAAACCACCTCATGCATTCTTTCATTTTAAGTAAATGAGTTTTCTTTTATCTCTGGGAACGAGGTAAAATACATTTGTGGTAAATGTTATTATGCCACAAATGCATTCAATACACTGTAAAAAATGACTGTAAATTTAACAGTAAAAAACTGTAAAAATGCTACAGTAAAAACCTGTTAAATGGTTCATGGTAAAAGACCATAACATTTACAGTGAATAACCATAAATTGACATTCCCAGAATTCCCTGTGTTACATTTTTTTTTAAATTTGATGTTTTTTTTTTTTTTTTGTTGAATTAACTCTTTCTTAGTTTTTTTGTTATTAGTTTTGTACATTAGGGTTTTATTTTACATCTAATGTTGTTAAATTAATGTTTATTGCATTATTTCAGTTTCATGTGTGTTACCATGATGGTGTTTAGTGTTTGTGTGAATGACACTGTGCACCTTCAACATATGTTATTATTTAAAAGCTGCTTGCTTACATGTGATAGGCTTTGGTTAGGCTTTTGGACTTTCTCATCACCACCTGCTTTTGGTGGTTATCAGTATATTACAGGTACAAAAAAGATTTCAGTACTTCAATAGGTTGGTACATTAACATTATATCAGTTAATGAAATGATCGTATGTACCTGTAAATTTAAGTGAAAAACGTAAAATGTTGCTACCATATTTTTTACGGTAAAATTCCACCAACCACAGCTGCCGTTTTTTTACCATAAGTTTTACGGATTTTTTTTTACAGTGTAGATCTACCTTTACAGCATTCTTATAAGTGTTCATGAAATCTGATATGCAGATGCAAATATTAGATGCATTTGATTGACATCCACTTATCAGTATGTTTAAGCTATAAAAGAGGTCCGGCCACTGCTATTTTCATGCGGATTGTACTAAAAGAAAGGTACAGTATTTTTAGGCGAAGACCGCATGCTTCATTTTCACACCAACTCCAAATGTAATTTTGGCCAAAATGGTTAGAGGTCAAAATTTCATACTATTTTTCAGTTTTTTTATTTATTTTTGCATGTTTAAAAGTCCAAGATCAGCACAACAACAGTTTTTTATTAATTCAGCCAAATTATTTTAGTCTTTAGGGCACATTTTGGGGGGAAATTTTATTTTATTTTATTTTATTTTATTTTATTTTATTTTTTAATTATTTATTATTATTTTGTTTTTGTAATTAACAGATAATCTTTAGCTAATGCATAATGTAAAGTAGAACCATCCTTATACTTCTTATAAAGAAAACTTATATGCCAATAAAAAAAAGTTGCATTACAATTTCCTATCGATGTCTCAGTAAAAGAATGCCTAGAATTCTCCCAGTCCCTAAATCAGAATGTAGAAGTGAAATTATTAATTTAAGGAACATGACTGCATAA
The DNA here is from genome assembly GCA_036247105.1 of Cirrhinus mrigala. Lineage (NCBI taxonomy): Eukaryota > Metazoa > Chordata > Actinopteri > Cypriniformes > Cyprinidae > Cirrhinus > Cirrhinus mrigala. Next base: position 44,334,712 of record CM070011.1, read on the forward strand.
TGGATTACTATAAAAGGGAGGTGTTCTTCTGATTTTCATTAAAAGAAGCAAGTGAATGACGGTCTCAGAAAATAGGAATGGATTGCTGTGAAGAATACATTAGAATGGAGATGGAATCTGAACCAAAGAAATCATTTCAGAGAGGTTTGAAAGATTTACAAAATCTGATTAAAAAAAAAAAAAAAAACTCTTTGAGAAATAGAGAAACTAACTTGAATCTTAAGGCATTAAACTAATATGACTTTTACAGTTCAGGTGAAATGGAAAATGTTTCATGAAGTCCTGCAGTTAAATTTGCTATGTTTTAATTATTGATCACATTCATGTGCAAAGTACTGTTATTAATGTTTTGTGATACTTGTATCTTTAATACTTTTGCTTATACACAGTGGTTGTAATATTACTCTAACCTCTTTTAAAGTATTAAAGTTCAAAGGACGAGAAGAAATTAACAATATAAATGAATCAAGTGTATGTTCTTTCTGCAGGTCTTCCATGCAGGAAACAAACTGGCATCCTTGTGATTCTAGGAACAGCCTACATGATTGTTTTCATGGTCATGACTTTTGTCATCTGTGAGTGAATTAAACACCACAGTTAGTTTTTTTTCACCATTTTTCGTAGTTGTCCTGTAGCGATTAATTTTTAAAATATTACCTGTATTCTCTCTATTAATATTATATTTAAAAAAAGTTTTAAAATAGTTTTAGATGAAGTGTTGAGTGTCACAATGTTCTAAAAAAAAAAACAACTGCTCAGTTAACTTACTCACCAGTAACTGTAACGTGAATCTTGTTCGTATCTATGAACTGAGTTAACAGAGATTTGCATTACCACATGGAGAGAAGCTGGAAAATGTGACAGTTTGTTTGTTTGTTTATCTGTTTATTTTGGTTTGAAGATTCACATCAAGAACGAAACTTCTCAGTGCTTCAGAATTGGATGAACAGCCATACTTCTGATTTTCAGATCACAGGTGAGAACTTCACCATCATTGTTACAGATTAGTCTTGGTAATGGATTTTTAATTAATGATTATTTTTGGTAGGTGGTGATCTAGAAAAGAAAGTTGCAGAGCTGCAGACCTTAGTATCCAGCTTGAGTTCATATTTGAACACATCTGGACCAAGCAACCCAATGACCAGGGGTTAGTGTCTTGTCTTGTTTCATTTTTTATCATTTAATTGAACTAAAAAATGATTTGCATTTTTTTGTTAGTAATATTTTGATCATAAATTCATCATAAAGTTTCAACATAACTATTCAAATGTCCTCCATGAAAAATGTCACATTACTAATGTTTGTTTGGGGGAAAATATTTAATGCGATGAATTTTTGCATGACTCTGACAGATAAGTCAATCTCAACAGAACATGATGGCTAACTATGCCTTTCTTCTTTGACTTATTTGACACTAAAAATGGTCTAAGATATGACATCTGCATAAAAAGCATTGACTGTTTACTTATTATTTGTCTCCCTGACTCTATATGCATTAGAAATGCAAATAAAGAAGTTGTCTAATATTGAGACCCTGATGACCAGTCTTGGTTCGTCACTGACTTCACTCGCATCCAAACAAGAAGAAAACCTACAAAAGCTGGGTGAGCACTGGATTTACTTTCCAGTTTTGAATTCTCAACTTTAAAGCAACATTTCAAAGGTTTGAAGCTGTTTATTAATTGGCCCAGTGATAAAACTTTCTTTCTTATTTCTCAAACAGAGCGCCAGCAGGATGAGTCGCACACTGAAGTCAAGAGTTTGATGGACAGTTTGAGTTCTGCAGTATCAGAACTTAGGGATAAACAAACAACAGACAGTTTGATGACATCCGTTTTTTCTATTTCACGCACACAACGGAACTTGAGTAAGACCTAAAATGATATTAAAATTAACAGAAATATTACTTTAAAAACGTTACTAAACATTTCATTTAAAAGTAGTAAATATTCTACAGAACTAAGTTTTTTCTTTATTAGAGGTTATCATGCTGACATATATTTTTTTTTCTTCAACTAAAGTGGTCATGTCAAACTCACTGTCAGAACTGAAGCATTCAGTCGGGCAAATGAGATCATCTATTCAAGCGCTTTCATACAAACTATCATTTACAAGTGAGTAAATTCTAATTCTAAACTCAACGTTTGCAATATTGCGCTCAAATATACGCAGCTTCTGTTCTAACCACTGTATGTCTTTCATGCTACACAATTATGCACTCTCTTTCTCTTGCTTACATAGATTTACTTACATCAAGCTGTTCTGAACCTGACTGGATCCCGTTCAGAAACAGCTGTTACCTGTTCTCAGATAATGCAATGAATTGGACCAAAGCAAAGGATTACTGCGAAGAGAAGGGTGCGATGCTTCTAAAAATAGAAGATGGCTCTGAGAAGGAATGGGTGCGTAACAGACACACACCTTTTTCCTTAAAGGAGAAGTCCACTTCCAGAACAACAATTTACAAATAATATTCTCACCCCCTTGTCATCCAAGATGTTCATGTCTTTCTTTTTTCAGTCGTAAAGAAATTATGTTTTTTGAGGAAAACATTTCAGCATTTTTCTCCATATAATGGACTGATATGGTGCCCCGATTTTGAACTTCCAAAATGCAGTTTAAATGCGGGTTCAAACAATCCCAAATGCGGTTGTAAACGATCCCAGCCGAGAAAGAAGGGTCTTATCTAGCGAAACAATTGGTTATTTTAATAAAAATAATACAATTTATATACTTTTTAATGCCAAACGCTCGTCTTGTTTTACTCTGCCTGGACTGTTTTTGTTCCTGTTCATGACAGTTAGGGTATGTCGAAAAACTCCCATCTCCTGTTCTCCCTCAACTTCAAAACCGTCCTATATCGCTGTTTTACCTTTTTTGTTAAGGGTGTTTGATCTTCTTTGCATGTTCACTTCTGCAGCGATGTAGGATGATTTTGAAATGATTTCTGAAGTTGAGGGAGAAAATATGATTGGAGTTTTTAGACATACCCTAACTGTCTTGAGCCAGTTCAGGCAGAGCAAGACAAGACGAGCGAAATTAAAAAGTATTTAAATTGTATTTTTTTAATGAAAATAACCGATCATTTTGCTAGATAAGACCCTTCTTCCTCGGCTGGGATCGTTTACAAATGCATTTGGGATCGTTTGAAGCCGCATTTACACTGCCTTTTGGAAGTTCAAAATCGGGCACCATACCAGTCCATTACACTGAGAAAAATGCAGAAATGTTTTCCTCAAAAAACATAATTTCTTTACGACTGAAGAAGGAAAGACATAAACATATTTGATGACAAGGGGGTGAGTACATTATATGTGAATCTTTGTTTTGGAAGTGGACTTCTCCTTAAATACCTTCCATTCTCTCTTTCTGAGATTCTTATTAACATTTGTCTCCCTTCCTAGCAATTTGTAACGAACTTCGCCAAACCACATGACTACTGGATTGGTCTTACGGACCAGAACACAGGGCAATGGAGATGGACGGATGACACTCCGTACACCATTAATAAAGAGTGAGTTGAATATCCACCTTATTTTTCCAGTGAGAGCGGTGCGGCCATTTGGGTTTAGCTTCCAGTCTCATCCACGTCCAGCTATACAAAACAGCTTGTTTTGCTGCTTGATATTGCAAATTGGTGTGACTTACCATATTATTATTATTACCATATTATTTTAATTATGAACACAATGGTTTGTAGTGCAAACACTTTTACTGTTTCCTGCACGTTTTTATTCTTCTCATAATTTCCTTGTAGCAGATAATGAATCGGAAGTCTCGCCAATAGGCTTACTTCCACATTGAAGAATAAGGTGGATAGAGAACTGGATATTTTGGTTCTGGATAATTAATGTATTATTGAGAACTCACATTCATGACCAAATATAAACAGATCTGACATACGGTGTTGTGGGTAACACATTACAAGTAACGCGAGTTACATAATCAGATTACTTTTTTCCAAGTAACTAGTAAAGCATTACTTTTCAATTTACAAGAAAATACCTTTTCAAATAAGTAACACCTGTTACTTTGTTTTCACATTTATTGACTGACTAGTCTCCTGTCCCTATGTTGAGAGTAATCGGAAGTACAGAGGCGTTGTGTGCGCTGTGTGAACATGATGATACTGTAGTCCTATCTTAAAAACAGGAATTCAGTCTTCATCAAAATAAATTAACAGTGAAATGTGAACTCAGAATATGACGCAAACCTGCAATAATTAAATGTTAAATAACACAAATATCCTTGTATTTGTATGTATTTGTATTTATGTATTTAATCCCATTTTATTAACCAATGTCTTTGCTGCTGACCTTTGATGATCCAGTTCAGCCATACTAATAAGAAAAATTACTTTAGATAAACTAAAATTTGTGCTTCATTGTTTTTTTTTTGTTTTTTGTTTTTGTATTGCTGAAGAGTGTTGAATTTACTTTTCCTTCAGCCTGAGGCTTATTCATTTCACTTTGGTGTGAAAGGGCTTTTACATTTGCTAAAAATAGAACTTTTTATATTAAAACGCAAAGAGCAAGCCTGTCTAGCATTGCTTTACGCAGTAATAACGCAAGTAACTAAGTAACATAGTTATTTATTTTTTAGGAAGTAACACAATATTTTAATGTATTACTTGTAAAAGTAACTTTCCCCAACACTGCTAACATACACTAAGTGTTTACTATTCATTATCTAGACTTTGGTGACATTGTCTAATCCAGGGGTGTCCAATCTCGGTTCTGGTGTCCTGCAGAGTTTAGCTCCAACTTGCCTCAACACACCTGCCTGTTTCTAGTATGCCAAATAAGAGCCTGATTAGCTGGTTCAGGTGTGTCTAATTGACCATATGCACGCATTCAGTCATTTCCGGTCAACTGTACTGTGAACATAATAGGAGTGTCCTTTGCTTGTTTTCTCTGCATAATCCATTCACAATTCAAAAAAAAGTTTTGTCTAAGAGGACCAAACGTCCATGTTTACTCTTTCAAGAATGACAAACATAAGAGTTATGAGAGTAAAAATCTGCTAAATATGCACAAGCCATTGCTATGATTGACAGTAATAACCGAATTAAACATCTGACAAGCCGATGTCAAAAACAGAGCTGTGCATTAAATGATTCAAACTAAATTCAGAGTAAGAAAACTACAGCAGCAACAAGTTTGTGTTGATTGAATATAGGCTATTTAATAGCTTTTACAGTTTAAGATAAAACGTAAAAATTGTAGTTATTAAATTAAATATAAAATATTTCAAATTTATATTGATTCGTATTCAATGTATTATTTAATGAGGACTCATTCACAAAGACAGTCCCTTGCCTACCTACTGGTATAACAATGTAACTGCACTGACTAGTGCTGAAATATTATCATTGTATAGTCAGTGGCATAAAATGGCCTTAAATTACAATAATATTGTCTATCACTTGTTATTTCTGGGGCCCAACAAAAAGTAGTTATCATGACAGGCCAACTGTAAGTAAAATACTATACTTAAAAAAACCTAATTTTTAATTTACCTGTATTTTACATTAGTTTTATAATACATATTACTTGTCTAAGGGATAATAATAATAATATTAAAGAGTATTATTATTAACATTATTATTATTATATTTTAATTGCCTGGCTTGCTAAAACACGAGTGTGAATGCAATGTAGACAGACACACTTCATCACAACTAAAAGGTGGTTTAGGTTCAGGTCAGGACTAAGTCTAGGACCTTTTACTTTATTCAGTTTTCACACTTTTTTACTAGATTGATTCACTTAACTTTAAAATCTACAAAACTGTCTAGACCCCAGATCCCCTAGAGGGACAGAGGTCCTCTCACCGCAGTCTCGCAAAATCCTGTGGGAAACACTGCTAGCATAATAAACTGTAAATGAATATGTAACAGATTTTATTTTTGCTGACACTGGAGACCTGGGCAGCCAGATGACTGGACCGAACACGGCCTGGGAGAAGGAGGAGAGGACTGTGGGCAAATTGCATATGATGGGCTGCTTAATGATGCCCACTGCTCTACCAAAATGAAGTATATATGTGAAATGCAAAAATGAATTACTGAAATTCTAAAGCTCAGTGTAAAAAATGTTTTGACCATATTACGTTTTCGTGTGTGAGAATTATGTAAATTACAAATCACATTAATGATGTGTTTATCAGTTTTGTGGTGTAGTTACTAATATGACTTATTTAAAGTTGAAGTTCACTTTCAGAACAAAAATTGACAGATAATGTAGTCACCTTGTCATCTAAGATGTTCATGTCTTTCCTTCTTCAGTCGATAAGAAATTATGTTTTTTGAGGAAAACATTTCAGGAATGTTCTCCATATAGTGGACTTCAATGGTGCCCACAAGTTTGAACTTCCAAAATGCAGTTTAAAGCAGCTTCAAATGGCTCTAAACGATCCCAGCCGAGGAATAAGGGTCTTATCTAGCAAAATGATAATTTTTTGAAACAAATAGACAATTTATAAACTTTTTAACCTCAAATGCTCATCTCTGTGATGTGCATGCGTAGTCTGTGTAATCCGGGTCAATACAGTTAGGGTAGGTCGAAAAACTCGTCTTGTTTTCTTCTTCAACGTCAAAATCGTCCTACATCGCTGTTTTACCCCTTTTTTTGTAAAGGGCGTTTGATCTTCTTTGCATGTTCATTTTGTAAACACTGGGTCCGTACTTCTGCAGCGATGTAGAGCGATTTTGAAGTTGGGGAAGAAAACAAGATGTGAGGTTTTTTTTTATTCATTCAAATACATTTAAACATCACTGCACAATCCAAAAAAAACATACAATAACTTACAAACATTTTCGCTATCCGCATTATTAATAATTCAAGAATTACACACATTTAAGGATATTAAATTCTACCTTCAACCAATTTTTCTAAAAAACCCAGTATCATCTTCACACACACAAAAAGGAAAAAAAAAAAATAATAATAATAAATAAATAAATAAATATAAATAAGTGAAAATCACTCCTCCAATCCAAAATAATTAATAAAAGGTGACCACAATTCCAAATAAGAACTAATATTCTTCCTAGCAACAGCTGATGTCTGTTCCATTACCATGTGCTCAAGTAATAAATTCAGCCAATGATTAATATTTAATGATTGTTTAGCTTTCCAATGTTGAAGAATAGCTTTTTTGCTAAAATTAAGACAATATAAATCAACTTTTCATAATGCGGTGCAACATCCATCCCCGAACCTACTCTCAACAAACAAAAGGATGGAGAAAATGGTATTTCTATGTCAAGTAACATATGCGATTTCTCTATAACCCCCAACCAAAAATTCAGAACAGGACAATACCATAAGGAATGGAGGTAAGTATCTAGACTCCCAAGATTACAATGAACACATATGGGTGAATTAGTAAAACCGTTTTATACTTTCTATGTTGTGTAATATGTACTCTATGCAGAGTCTTATACTGAATAAGTTGTAAATTAGAATTAACAATCAAAGAAAAATTATTTTTACAAATCTGTGTCCATATATTAAAATCATGGGAAAAAGATAAATCTGATTCCCATTTTCCAATAGGTGATTGCATCAAATTATCTATACCTAATAATTTAGATCATTTAGATAACATTCCTTTTGATGGTGCAAGTGTTCTAATCTGAGTAACAAATGCAGAGGGTTGAAGTGTATGATCCTTAATATTTACTTTATATTTGCTAAAAAATGGGTAGCTTGTATTTTTGCACTTGGAAGAATTTTACAAGCCAGGTAATTTAATCCATATCTTTATTTAAATGGATCTTTCTGAGGAAAATGGGTGGCTAGATTTGTGGCCCTGGACCACAAAACCAGTCATAAGTAGCACAGGTATATTTGTAGCAATGCCCAACAATACATTGTATGGGTCAAAATTATCGATTTTTCTTTCATGTCAAAAATCATTAGGTATTAAGATCATGTTCCATGAAGATATTTTGTAAATTTCCTACAATAAATACATCAAAACTTAATTTTTGATTAGTAACACATAAGAACGTCATTTGGACAACTTTAAAGGTGATTTTTCTCAATATTTAGATTTTTTTTTGCACCCTCAGATTCCAGATTTTCAAATAATTGTATCTCAGCTAAATATTGTCCTATCCTAATAAACCATGCATCAATAGAAAGCTCATTTATTCAGTTTAAATTGAATTCTGAGAAATAAAGCTTTGCTTATGGTGATTAAAATAAGCATTGTTGAGGGAAAAATGTATATTTAGCACTCACAGACATTCATATTAATGAAAAAAAAGAAATAGTTATACAGATCTTATACAAATCTTATACAGAGTTATAGAATTTTTGCTTTGTGGAAATACAAGAAAATTGGTAGATTAAAATAAGAATTTATGAAACCCCAGAGAAAAGAAGTCCTGTGCAAATAGGGTTTTTATGAAAATTAGTTAATTAGTCATGTCTTTTTCTTTATATGTTGATGCTTTGATTAAATGTGTTGCAATAATGTATGTCTTTTGTGCAACACATGCTATAATGCATTCACTCTCTTATTTACACCAGGCTGTACTGAATCCGGTTCAGCAACAGATGTTACCTGTTCTCTTGTGATATAATCAACTGGACCAAAGCAAATTATTACTGTGTAATAATTATTAAGAGCAGGCAGGGTGCTTAAAAATAGAAGATGCCTCTGAGAGGGAGTTTGTGTGTGACAAACAAACACACACACACCTTTTTCCTTAAAACCTTCCAATCTCTCTTTCATTAATTCTCTTATCTCCTTCCTAGCAATTTTTTTTGGCTAAACCACATTTATACTAGACTGGTTTAACGGACCAGAACACAAGGCAGTGGAGATGAGCGGATGACACTTCTTACACCATGAATGAAGCATTAGTTGAATATATAAGAGGCTTTTCCACAGGAGGAACCTTTTCATAGTTCCTAGAACTATTGGCAGAAGTACCCGCTCTTTGGCGTTCATACCACAGAAACTACGAAGGTACAGTATTTAGTTCTAGGAACTCCATTTGGAGGAACTAAATTACCTCTTCATACGTCAAAGCAGAGTCTAAAACAGTTCTAAATTAACTCTCAGTGACATACATGTATGCTGATTGTCCAAACGCATATGAAACACCACGAAAAAGCCATGTAAAAATATTTACTCCACGAACATGGACATCAGGCCATGACTGTAAAAAAAATAATAAAATATGATGTTTTTTATTGTAATGCGTTCTAAAAAAAAATGTGGCAAACAGTTTAATAATCTAGTTTAATAATAAACTTTAAGTCTTAAGAATTCAATGATCAATAAGAATTACACTGATAAATAACTTGTTTTACTGTGAACAATTTAATAATGTGAAAAAAGGGTAGTCTTTTGGCTAAAGTGTTTATTTAAATGTTTATGACTCTGTGTACTTTCATTTTCAGTAGATTAGTTTTCTTTTTATTTCTGGGTACGAGGTAAAATACTTCTGTGGTAACTGTCATCGTGCCACAAATGCAGTCAAAAGAGCTCTACTTGTATTTACCTTGCATATAACATTCTTATAACTTGCATATGCAGCTGCAAATATTAAATGCATTTGGTTGATGTCCACTTGGGGCTGGGCAATATGGGCAAAAAAATTATCACAATAATTTTTTTCATATCAGTCGATATCATATCACGATAAATGTCAAATCTTTATTTCTTTCAAGTTTAAAGTCAGATTATTGCTCCAAAGTGAAAGTTGTAGAAACCAGACCATGTATTTTTGTTCATTATCAATCAGTAACATCTGTAAAAACTGTAGCAACCTCAGTTTTATATGGTTAAATTTATTCAGAGTTTTCTTTTTTTTTTTTTTTTTTTAAATTAAGCATTGGTCACCCATAGTAGCAAGCATACATTTTAAATCATGATAAACAGTTAAAATCACACATAATGGTACCTCAATGCCATGGTAAAAAATATAACTACATGGTTTTATAGGTAGCCTATTTGTATGAAAAACGGCAGTCTAAAAACATTCAGTATAAATGCACACATGCTATAGCTTAATCACAAATACATACATACTATAATTATACACCATTACTCCTGTAATAAAATTCAATGTAAATATCCCACATTGCTGCCACAATACCATGGTGCAGTGAGTGTTACTACAGTAAATCCATGGTAAATGATGGCGATGTGTAGATTGTAAAGCCTTCTGACTGTCTCGTTGCACACAGCTTTAAACTAGTTTGAACACAAATGACTCTGTGAATTATCGCTGAATTCAAGTGTTTCACACTGGATCTCACAGCGCTGTTTAGTGCTCGCGTGACTGAGCCGTGCACATTTAGCGTCTTTTGTGTTTTTCCAGGTGCGTCCGCACCGCATCGAGGCAATAAAATCATCTCCTCTAGTGAGCTTGCTCAGCGCGACAGTTTGAACTTGGGTCCGAGCAGATAAACGGTCCGCACTGTTTTGTTCTTGGCACATACAAATTATATCGAACTCTTCATATATTGTTTTATCGAGGAAAATTATATCACGATAATTATCGTTATCGAATTATCGCCCAGCCCTACGTCCACTTATCAGTATGTCTGAGCTATAAAAGAGGTCATATTTTAATGTAGATTTTACTAAAAGAAAGGTACAGGATTTTTCATGGCTTGCAGAACGCTTCCTTTTCACAGCAACTTCATATTTAATTATGGCCAAAATGGTTACAGTCCAAAATTTCATAGGAATTATTTTCACTTCCCTAGTTCAGTTGTTATTTTTGCATGTTTAAAAGTCCAAGATCAGCACAAATTATTTTAGTCTTTCACTAGCAGTGATACTGGCAAAAAGGAAAATTCCCTTCAGCCGTCACAAACATACCGTATTGCAACGCTTCAAAGCAGTCAACACAGCACAATCAAGAATAACTTAAAAAGGTTGCCAGAGTTCTTTTTCCCATCTCACTTGAAATCTTTTTTTTTTTTTAATCGTTGTTACCAAAGGCAAGACATGGGAAGAAAAATAAACGATCAGATGTCGGACTGTATTCCATTCCGTCATAAGTCACATAGGCCTACCTTTCATTCCTGAACGTTCTACAATCTGTTACTGGAAATTTAATTACTGGTTGATATGTCCCGATTGTGCATGTAGTTAGGACATATCAACAGAAGGTTCAAACGCTCACTGATGCTCCTGAAGGAAAAATGATGCATTAATGACTTTTGGAATTTGAAGATCAAAGTATATTTACCTTATTTTGTCTTCTGGGAAACATACCAAGTATCTTCTGTAGCTTCCAAAGGGCAGTACTAAATGAAAAAATATATTTAGTCAAAATAAGAAAAATGTACACATCTATATTAAGTTCAAAGGTTTTCACCCCCGGCTCTTAATGCATTCTTTTTACCTTCTGAAGCATCAGTGATTGTTTGACCCTTCTGTAATAGTTGCATATGAGTCCCTCAGTTGTCCTCAGTGTGATAAGATGGATCTCAACATCATACAGTCATTGTTGGAAAGGGTTCAAATACTCTAAAATGCTGGAAAACCAATGAATTTGTGGAACCTCAAGGAATTTTCTGAAGAACAGCAGGCAGTTTAACTGTTCAGGACAAACAAGGGACTCATGAACAACTATCACTAAAAAAAACAACAACACACAGCTATGGATCATTCAGGTAACGACACAGTATTAAGAATCAAGTGCATGTAAAACTTTGAACGAGGTCATCTTTATAAATTCAACTATTATTTTCACTTGTGGATTATATGTATATGTCTTTTCTGTGAAATATCTTATTCAGGTCAGTGGTAAATAAAAATAACATGCATTTTGTATGATCCCCCTTATTTTGGTAAAATCTTTGTAAACTTGCATGCAAATAAAAAAAAGTTACATTCCATATTTTTATTTATTTATTTATTTTTTTACATTTTCAGAGACATCAGTGTCTCAGTAACAGAATACCTAGAATCCTTCCAGTCCCTAAACACCAGTTCCCTAAATATCAAAATGTGGAAGTGAATGTATTTTATAGTTATTGCATAATGGACTATTATATAAGGAAGGTGTTCTTTTGATTTTTCATTCAGAAGTAAGTGACTCCTAATTTTACTTCCATTATACGGTCTCAAAAATAGGAATGGATTGCTCTGAAGAATACATTAAAATGGAGATGGAATGTGAACCACGGAAATCATTTCGGAGAGGTTTGAAAAATCACATTCTATTTGATACAGAAATAATTTTTTTGAGAAACTGAAACTTTGGTGAAATGGAAAATGTTTCATTAAGTCCTGCGGTTACATTTTTTTAAAATGTCTTGACACCTTTTTTTTAATTAAATTATCACTACAAAAGCTTGTAGAACTTATCCAACTTTTTATTTGGAATGTAACTGGAATCGAGAATGCCATTATGCATTTTTTTTTAGCTTTAATTACTGATCACAAGTATGCTAAGTATGGTTATTAATGTTTTGTGCTGATACATGTATCATTAGTACTTTTGCTTATGCACAGTGGATGTAATATTACTCTAAACTCTTTTAAAGTATTAAAGGAGGTGGAGAAGAAATTAACAATACAAATTAATCAAGGGTATGTTTTTTTTTTCTCTGCAGGTCTTCCATGCAGGAAACAAACTGGCATCCTTGTGATTCTAGGAACAGCCTACATCATTATTTTCATTGTCGTGACTTCTGTCATCTGTGAGTGAATTAAACACCACAATATTATATTACTGATACTATATTATTGAAAGAAACTTTTAAATTTAGATTTTGTGCTAGCTTTTTCCACCATTTTTCATAGTTGTTCTGTGGCCACCAATTAATTTTTAAAATATTACATGTGTTCTCTCTATTAATGATATTATAAAGCTGTTTAATTCTTATATAAAAATTGGTTTGTTTTAAAACAGTTGTAGATGAAGTGTCACAATATTTAAAAAAACGCTAAATTAACTAACCAGTAACTGTAACATGAATCTCGTTCGTATCTATGAGCTGAGTTTACATAATCTCTAAAGAAAAAGATTTGCATTACCGCATGGAGAGAAGCTCGAAAAAAGTGACAGTTTGTTTGCTTGTCTATCTGTTTATTTCTGTTTAAAGATTCGCATCAAGAACGAAACTTCTCAATGCTTCAGAGTTGGATGAACAGCCATACTTCTGATCTAACCTCAGTCAAATCTGATTTCCAGATCACAGGTGAGAACTTCATCATCACTGTCAGTATATTTTTTATTTCTACTGTTATTTATAAAATGTTGTATATTCTCTCTAATATTAGTGTTTGTATTACCTTAATTTTATGTATGTCTGCACTATGTTTGTACTTTCTGTAAGCTCCTAATACCAAGACAAATTCCTTGCTCTTTCTGATTCTGATTGTCACAGATTAGTTTTGACAATGTTTTTTTTTTTTTTTAATTAATGATTATTTTTGCTAGGTGGTGATCTAGACAAAAAGGTTGCAGAGCTGCAGACCTTAGTATCCAGCTTGAGTTCATATTTGAACACGTCTGGACTAAGTAACCCAGTGACCAGGGGTTAGTGTCTTGTCTTCTTTTATTTAGTGACAAATTATAAATTATAATTTATTATTTAATTATAAATTCATCACATGCTGATAGGTCACATTACTAATGCTTGTTTGGGGGAAAATATGTAATGTGATGAATTTTTGCATGATTCATGTTTCTGACTCTGACAGAAAAGTCAATCTCAACAAAACATGATGGTTAACCATCTCTTTCTTCTATGACTTTTGACCCTGAAATAGTCTAAGATATGACATCTGCATAAAAAGCATTGACTGTTTACTTATTATTTGTCTCTCTGACTCTAAATGCATCAGAAATGCAAATAAAGAAGTTGTCTAATATTGAGACCCTGATGACCAGTCTTGGCTCGTCACTGAGTTCACTTGCATCCAAACAAGAAGAAAACCTACAAAAGCTGGGTGAGCACTGGATTTACTTTCTGGTTTTGATTTCTCAACTTTAAAACAACATTTCAAAGGTTTGAAGCTGTTTATTAATTGGCCCAGTGATAAAACTTTCTTTCTTATTTCTCAAACAGAGCGCCAGCAGGATGAGTCACACACTGAAGTCAAGAGTTTGATGGACAGTTTGAGTTCTGCAGTATCAGAACTTAGGGATAAACAAACAGACAGTTTGATAACATCTGTTTTTTCTATTCCACGCACACACCAGATCTTGAGTAAGACCTAAAATGATATTAAAATGAACAGAAATATTACTTTAAAAATGTTACTAAACATTTCATTTAAATGGTAAATATTCTACAGAATTAAGTTTTTCCTATATTAGAGGCACTTATAATCACTTATAATCATGCTGACATATATATTTTTTTTTCTTCAACTAAAGTGGTCATGTCAAACTCACTGTCAGAACTGAAGCATTCAGTCGGGCAAATGAGATCATCTATTCAAGCGCTTTCATACAAACTATCATTTACAAGTGAGTAAATTCTAATTCTAAACTCAATGTTTGCAATATTGCGCTCAAATATATGCAGCTTCTGTTCTAACCACTGTATGTCTTTCATGCTACACAATTATGCACTCTCTTTCTCTTGCTTACATAGATTTACTTACATCAAGTTGTTCTGAACCTGATTGGATCCCGTTCAGAAACAGCTGTTACCTGTTCTCAGATAATGCAATGAATTGGACCAAAGCAAAGGATTACTGCGAAGAGAAGGGTGCGATGCTTCTAAAAATAGAAGATGGTTCTGAGAAGGAATGGGTGCGTAACAAACACACTCCTTTTCCCTTAATACCTTCCATTCTGTCTTTCTGAGATTCTTATTAACATTTATCTCCCTTCTTAGCAATTTGTTACCAACTTTGCCAAACCACATGACTACTGGATTGGTCTTACGGACCAGAACACAGGGCAATGGAGATGGACGGATGACACTCCGTACACCATTAATAAAGAGTGAGTTGAATATCCACCTTATTTTTCCAGTGAGAGCGGGCGTGGCCATTTGGGTTTGGCTTCCGGTCTCATGGTGCGTTCACACCAAACGCAAAGCGAATATGCGCAACACGTCACTCGCTCTAGATTATTTGCGGGATGTTTTCTGCATCACTCACGCGATCAACAATGATAGAGATAACTACGATCGCTGCTTTGTGCCTGCTGTTGAAGTCCCAATACGCTGGAAAGCCAAACGCCTGGGTTCACAGCACCATCCACAGGCGGATGAGTAGCCTATTAATCCTGCATTAATGTGCGTTACGTTTTTCTGGAGTATATACACTGACATTATTATTATTATTTTATTTTTAGCAGCATCTTTGTAGCCATGCTAATAAAATACAACTACCATTACAACTGATTTTAATTGTTTTCTATGTTCAGATACCTATATTATAAATGTCTGGCTACAATAATGCTCTCTTCCATTTGCTGATTCAATCGACTGGCTTGTGCGAGAACGAGTTAAAATTGTCAAATATCAAATATCGCGCATTCGCAGCAAACGCGCACATTTTGCGTTGCCCAGAGCGAATTCGCTTCTATTCTCGTCTTTTCATTGACTTTGTATGTAATCTACTCGTGCGAATAATTAATTTCACGTCCAGCTATACAAAACAGCTTATTTTGCTGCTTGATATTGCAAATTGGTGTGACTTACCATATTATTATTATTACCATATTATCTTAATTATGAACACAATGGTTTGTAGTGCAAACACTTTTACTGTTTCCTGCACGTTTTTATTCTTCTCGTAATTTCCCTGTAGCAGATAATGAATCGGAAGTCTCGCCAATAGGCTTACTTCCACATTAAAGAATAAGGTGGATAGAGAACTGGATATTTTGGTTCTGGATAATTAATGTATTATTGAGAACTCACATTCATGACCAAATATAAACGGATCTGACATAACCCGTGATTGCATACACTGGGTAACGCATTACAAGTAACGCGAGTTATGTAATCAGATTACTTTTTTCGAAGTAACTAGTAAAGTAACGCATTACTTTCTAATTTACTTTTTCAAATAAGTAATATCTGTTGCTTTGTTTTCCCATTTATTGACTGACTAGTCTACTGTCCCCATGTTGAGAGAAATCTAAAGTACAGAGGCGTTGTGTGCGCTGTGTGAACATGATGATGTAGTTCTAGACTAAATGGGAACATTCATTTACGCATTTCACTTGCAAATAAAACAGATTCAGTCTTCATCAAAACAAATTAACAGTGAAATGTAAACTCAGAATATAACGCAAACCTGCTATAATTAAATGTTACATAACACAAATATCCTTTATGTATTTAATCCCCAACACTGCTAGTGTTTACTATTTATTATCCAGACCAGTGGTCTCAAACACAATTCCTGGAGGGCCACAGTTCTGCAGAGTTTAGCTCCAACCAGCTCCAAATCACATCTGCTTGGAAGTTTTCTTGTAATCCTGAAGACCTTGATTAACTGGATCAGGTGTGTTTGATTAGGGTTGGAGCCAAACTGTGCATAGCTGTGGCTTTCCAGGAATTGAGTTTGAGACCAATAATCTAGACCAGGGGTGGCGAACGTCGGTCCTGAAGAGCCGCAGCCCTGCAGAGTTCAGCTCTAACCCTAATTAAAACTCACCTGCCTGTAGCTTTCTAGTAACCCTTCAGACCTTGATTAGCTTGTTCAGGTGCGTTTGATTTGGGTTGAAGCAAAACTCTGCAGGGCTGCGGCTCTCCAGGACCGACGTTCACCACCCCTGATCTAGACTTTGGTGGCCCGCCAAATCCTAATCTAAATCCAGGGGTGCCCAATCTCGGTCTTGGAGGGCTGATGTCCGGCAGAGTTTAGCTCCAACTTGCCTCAATACACCTGCCTGTTTCTAGTATGCCTAATAAGAGCTTGATTAGCTGGTTCACGTGTGTCTAATTGGGGTTGGAGCTAAACTCTGCAGAACACCGGCCCTCCAGGACCAAGTTTGGGCACCCCTGGTCTAATCATTCCCACCACAGTTTCATAATGAACCAAACATATTTTAACATTTATCATAATAAATAACATAAGAGTCTCTAACATTGTGTTTTGTTCCAAAATAAAAGGTTGTCAGTTGTTGTCATAGTACCCACAGTTTCAGCGTTTAAGGGGATTTCGCAACGCCATTGGTTTCTATGAAGTGAAACATCAGCTTCAACATTACTTGGGTGACTGATTGACTGAAGGACTCATTCACAAAGAAAGTCCCTTGCCTATCTACTGGTATAACAATGTAACTGCACTGACTAGTGCTGAAATATTATTATTGTATAGTCAGTGGCATAAAATGGCCTTAAAATGACAATAATATTGTCTATCACTTATTATTTCTGGGGCCCAACAAAAAGTAGTTATCATGACAGGCCAACTGTAAGTAACATTTCTTGCCTCTTTCTGTAGTATTATTATGTGAATACACATGCACATCTCTTATTTACACAGCTGTATATAGAGTAAATAATGCACAAATCTGTACATAAATCCTCTGTTCCAGATTCATACACATTATTATTTATTTTTAGTTTTTATTTTATTCAAACGTTTTCTCTGTTCTCATGTCCGATATGTATGTATGTATGTATGTCTGTATGTATGCATGTATGAACCAGGAGCACCTTAAAAAAACCACAACAAATTCCTTTGCCCACACTTGGCGAATAAAGCTAATTCTGATTCTGATTCTGAAAGTAATATACTTATTATAAAATAATTTTTAATTTACCTGTATTTTACATTACATTTGTTTTACGATACATAATACTTGTCTAAGGGATAATAATAATAATATTAAAAAGTATTATTATTATTATTATATTTTAATTGTCTGGCTTCCTAAAACAACAGTGTGAAAGTAATGTAGACAGACACACTTCATCACATCTAAAAGGTCACGACTAAGTCCAGGCCTTTTTACTCTATTAAATTTTCACACTGAACATTTGGTGTTTTTTTTTTTTTTTTTTTTTTGGAAAGTGCACTAGATTGATGCATTTAACTTTAAAATCTACAAAACTATCTAGACCCCAGATCCCCTAGAGGGACAGAGGTCCTCTCACCGCAGTCTCGCAAAATCCTGTGGGAAACACTGCTAGCATAATAAACTATAGATAAATATGTAACAGATTTTATTTTTGCAGACACTGGAGACCTGGGCAGCCAGATGACTGGACCGAACACGGCCTGGGAGAAGGAGGAGAGGACTGTGGGCAAATTGTATATGATGGGCTGCTTAATGATGCCCACTGCTCTACCAAAATGAAGTATATATGTGAAATGCAAAAATGAATAACTGAAATTCTAAAAGCTCAGTGTAAATAGCCTTTTTTTGACCATATTAAGTTTAGATGTGTGAGAGAGTTGTTTAACATAAAATTTCACATTAATGATGTGTTTATCAGTTTTGTGGTGT
Source organism: Cirrhinus mrigala (assembly GCA_036247105.1). Lineage (NCBI taxonomy): Eukaryota > Metazoa > Chordata > Actinopteri > Cypriniformes > Cyprinidae > Cirrhinus > Cirrhinus mrigala. The sequence goes on from CM070011.1 coordinate 44,353,121, forward strand.
AGTTACTAATATGACTTATTTAAAGGAAAAGTTCACTTTCAAAACAAAAATTCACAGATAATTTACTCAACCCCTTGTCATCCAAGATGTTCATGTCTTTCTTTCTTCAGTCGATAAGAAATTATGTTTTTTGAGGAAAACTTTTCAGGAATGTTCTCCATATAGTGGACTTCAAACGTGCCTGCAAGTTTGAACTTCCAAAATGCAGTTTAATGCAGCTTCAAATGGCTCTAAACGATCCCAGCCAAGTGATGTGCATGCGTAGTCTGTGTATTCCGGGTCAATACAGTTAGGGTAGGTCATAAAACTATCGTCTTGTTTTCTTCTTTAACATCAAATTGTCCTACATCGCAGTTTTACCTTTTTTTTTGTAAAGGGCATTTGATCTTTGCATGTTCATTTTGTCAACACTGGGTCCATACTTCTGCAGCGATGTAGAACAATTTTGAAGTTGGGGAAGAAAACAAGGTGGGAGTTTTTAGACATACCCTAACTGTATTGACCGTATTGAACTGAAAAAAAAAAAAAAAAAAAAAGTTCACGCTGACTTAGACAAGATGAGCGTTTGAGGTTAAAAAGTATATAAATTGTCAATTTTTTTAAAAAAATGACCAATTGTTTGCTAGATAAGGCCCTTATCTCGGCTGGGATCATTTAGAGCATTTAAACTGCATTTTAACTTGTGGAGTCCACTATATGGAGATAATTTCTGTAATGTTTTCCTCAAGAAACATAATTTCTTATCCACTGAAGAAGAAAGACACAAACATCTTGGATGACAAGGGGGTGAGTACATTTGTTTTGAAAGTGAACTTCTCCTTTAATATCTCATTTTACCAAATTAACCTTTCTCGTTTAAATGGAAACAGTAAACAAATCAACAAAACTCACACTGATGAACTCCTAAAATGCCTTGTTTTTCTGTCATGCAGTAAAAAAAAAAGAGTCTTGATGTCCTGAATATTATGATTAAACATATAATAGTTTTAAAATACTTTAAACTGTGTAATAATTTGAAATGATAATTGTATGATTTTTATTGATGGACAGACGCTGTGAGACAAGGTATTACTATTCTAAAAGGGCAGTTCAGCATTTGATGTATTAAAAAACTAGTTTTTTTTTTTTTTCATGTACAGTACTTGTCAAAATTTTGGAAACATCATGATTCTTTTTCAAATGTTTTAATGAAGTCTCTTCTGCTCACCACAGCTGCATCTACTTGATCAAGAATACTGTAACAACAGAAATACTGTGAAATATTACTACAATCTGAAATAACTATTTTCTATTTGAATGTATTTTAAGATGTTATGTATTTCTTTGATGCAAAGCTGAATTTTCAGCATCATTCTTCCTGTCTTCAGTGTCACATGATACTTCAGAAATCATTCTAATATGCTGATGAAAATGTGCATAAAAACATTGTATAAACTTTTTGAAACAAATTTACTTTTAATATTAGTAACATTTTAGTTGTTGTCGGTTCAACCAAAAACAAAGTATCATTTCTTTGCTTGTGATGTATAATGTATAATGTATAATGAGCCCCTTTTGCACTTAAAGTCTGCTTCACATATCCCTTGACACAAGACTCTGTCTTGTGTTCAGCACTTCATCTTAACTGCCACAGCAGCTTGGCAGTTAATGATGTAACATTACATTTTATTTTATGTATAAGCATTTTGGCAATGCTTTTTTACCCCAATTTAAGTGACTTGCATTCAGAACATCAGTTAATAATGCATTCATTGGGAATCAAACACATGATGTCTCTGGTGTTTCTAGCACCATGCTCTGCTGTTTGATCTTCAGGAACGCAGTGATATCAAAGTGATTTCCAAGTTACATTAGGTATTTAAGTAATGATAGTGAGCCATTAAGAATTATTACAAACTAATCATGAAATCTAATTTACATGGGAAGACAACAACCAAACTGTAATTAACCCACACAAATCTCAGACTGTCACTACTCTTGTTTTTTGTTTGTCTGTAATGGATGTATGATGCATCTCACTCTTCCTACTCCCACTAACAAGATATATTCACATAGCAACTTTTTTTATATGTAATATTTTGCTTTATTCTCAGGTATCGAAATGTTCTCTGCCATTTATGAATGTTGCCTAGGACACATTATGTGGATGTTACATCCACATAATACATTACTCAGGTATTTTACACCTACTTTTTCATGAATACTGCATCTTCTGAAACAATATAGCTACAACTCATGCCCTATCACTGCATACTATGTAGAATAGTAGGCATAAGCCTATTTGAATGAGTATAAATAAACATTCTTATAACTTTTAATGAAATCACATGTTGGTTGATGTCCACTTATCAGTATGTTTGAGCTATAAAATAGGTCTAACCACTGGTATTTTCAAGCAGGAGTATTAAACTAAAGATTTTATGTTTAATTTTTACAATAACTCCATATTTAATCATAGCTAAAATGTTAAAGATCAAAATTGCATACGAATTTCATAGGAATTACTCACTTCCCTAGTTATGTTTAAAAATCTAAGATCAGCAAAAATGCAGTATTTTGTTAATTCAGCCAAATTATTTTAGTCTTTCACTAGCAGCAACAAAAAAAAGCCAATGCATTGAACAGTAGCTATATAAAAAAAATCTACATGAAAAACTAGATTCATATTAGCAGATAAAGTGCATCCAGCCGGTTGTTATTACAGAAAATATCACTCTGTCAGGGTTTATTCTGCAATAACAACCGGCTGGATGTACATTATCTCGCTTATTACAAGCCTACTTGCCACATAAGTAAATAATTAAATACAAAGTACCATATAAATTTTCACCATATAAATAAAGAGGAGGACATAAAATGTTTTTTGAGAAGAAGAAAAAAGTTTTTAAAATCGTACCTGTTTATTCTCTTAAATCCATAAGAGTATACAAAACAACCATTCTGGCAACAAGACGAACACGTCATTAATAATACCACAAGCCTACTATTAATACTGAAGCCCTCCCGTTTAATTTGACAGAAAATACAGTCGATAACTGAGGTGCAAGATGACAGCAGTTGCATTTTGGTGGTGTGATATGAGAGATTTTAAAGAAGCACTGGGCTTAAATAACCATATGAGTGATGTGTTATTCTGCGTTGCTAATGGCGACGGTTATTGTTGGGGAATAACGCACCTTGGAACGCTGCGACTGACCAATCAAAATCAAATATTCCAGAGTGCTGTGTAATAATTTAGGGATAATCTTTAGCTAATACATGATGACACAACCATTATTATACCTCGCTCTGATGTAGAAAATTTACATGCAAAAAAAGTTTTTATAATTAAAAGCATTAAATTAAATTAAATTAAATTAAATTTTCCTATCTGTCTCAATGACGGAATACATAGAATCCTCCCATTCCCTAAATATCAGTTCTTCAGAATGTGGAAGTGAATGTACCTTTTTAAATTTAAGGAACATGATTGCATAAAGTGTTAATATATTAGGGAGGTGTTGTTTTGAATTTTTATCATAAGAAGCAAATCACCTCGATTTTACTGTCTCAGAAAATAGGAATGGATTGCCCACAAGAATACATTAGAATGGAGATGGAATGTGAACCAAAGAAATCATTTTGGAAAGGTTTGAAAGATTTACAAAATTACATTCTATTTAATACAGAAAAAAAAAAACAGTTTGAGATTTAGAGAAACTAACATGAATCTTAAAGCATTAAACTAATTTGACTTTTACAGTTCTGGTGAAATGGAAAATGTTTCATTGACACCTTTTTCACTACAGAACTACTTTTATATTTGGAATGGAACTGGGATCGAGAATGCCATTTAGCAAAATACTTTATTGATCATATTCATGTGCTAAGTATGGTTACTGTTTTGTTTTGATACCTGTATCATTAGTAGTACTGCTTATACAAAGTGCTATAAACTCTTAAATATACTTTAAAGTATCAAAGCCTCAATTATTAAACTTGAGTGGGGAACAAAAATTAACAACATAAATAAATCAACATAAAAAAAAAGGCATGTTTTTGTTTTCTGCAGGTCGTCCCTGTAGCAGACAAACTGGCATTCTTGTGCTGCTAAGAACAGTCTGCGTGGTTATTTTCATGGTCATGACTTTTGTCATCTGTGAGTGGATTAAATGACAGTCTTTACTGTACTGTTACTAGACTGCTTTAGTTTAGCACTGGTATGAATTGCAACAGCTTTGTCCTTTTGGTCTGACTAATAACATGGACATGAACATTTTGTTTTCAAGATCAAGATTTGAGTTAAATACATAAATGTAAATGTATAAAGTAAACTTTTATATGTATATTTTGTGCTATTTTTTGTACCATTTTTCATAGTATTTCTGTGCTGTCACCAATATATATTTTTTTTTAAATATGAAAAATTATTATATGTATTTTGTCTGTTAATATGATATAATAAAACCGTGTTTAAGTAATTACACTGCTACTTTAAAAGTTTGTGATCAGTAAGATTTTTAATGTTTTTTAAAGAAGTCTCTTATGCTCATCAAGTTCCATTTATTATCACAAATACAGAAAAAAAAGTAAAATTATGAAATGTTATTGCAATTTGAAAGAACTAATTTATAAATGTATAATTTATAAATATGTTAATTTATTATCAATGATGGAAACAGATATGCTACTTTTTTTTTTTTTTTGGATTCTTTGATGAATAAAAAGTTAAAAAGAACAGCATTATTCAAAATCTTTGCCATAAATTTTTTTTTTATCAATTTAAAGGAGAAGTCCACTTCCAGAACAACAATTTACAAATAATGTACTCACCCCCTGGTCATCCAAGATGTTAATGTCTTTCTTAATTCAGTCATAAAGAAATTATGTTTTTTTTGAGGGAAACATTTCAGGATTTTTCTCCATAATAAATAATAATAATTAAATAATTAATAATTAATAATTCATCCCTCTCAATCTATATGCGTAAGAAATGCAAGAAACGAAGTTGTCTAATATCGAGACCCTGGTTACCGTTCTCGGCTCATCACTGAGTTCACTCGCATCCAAACAAGAAGAAAACCTGCAAAAGCTGGGTGAGCACTGGACGTACTTTTCAGTTTTGAATCCTCAAACTTAATTTAACAAATTATGGGTTTGAAGCTGTTTGATCGCTTGCATGATGAAACTTTCTCTCTTTTTCTTCTACAGAGCGCCAGCAGAATGTGTCACACACTCAAGTGAAGAGTTTGATTGACAGTTTGAGTTCTGCAGTATCAGACCTTAGGGATAACCTGACAGTGGACAGTTCGAGGTCTTTTCAACACACACAACGAATTTTAAGTAATTTTAAGACTTAAAATAAACATAATACTATTTAAAACATAAATGTTAATATTTTTTATTTAAAAATCTTAAATATTTGCCTTTATTAGAGGTAAATGTGTTGATATAATGCTTTTTTTTTTTTTTTTTCAATGCATTTTTATTTTTCTTCAACTAAAGTGGACATTTCAAGATCGCTGATGAACCTATGGCATTACGCGGGGGAAACGGGATCATCTATTCAGTTGCTTTCTTATAAACTATCATTTACCAGTAAGTAAACTCTAAATTCAAAGTGCAATATTTTGTTAGAATATACTGGCTACCAGTCAAAAGTTTTTAAACAGTAAGATTTTAAATCTGCTCACCAAGCCTGCATTTATTTGATCCAAAGTACTGCAAAAAAAACAAGAATTTTTAATTTTCCTTTTTTTTTTTTACTATTTAAAAATGTTTTCTATTCAGATATATTTTAAAATGTAATTTATTCCTGTGTTCGGAGCTAAATATTCAGCATCATTACTCCAGTCTTTAGTGTCACATGATCCTTCAGAAATTATTCTAATATGCTGATTTACTGTTCAAGAAACCTATATTTTATTTGATGAATAGAAGGATCCAAAGATCAGCATTTATCTAAAATAAAAAAAAAAAAAAAAACTTTTGTAACATTATACACTATGCCATTCAAAAGCTTGGACTCAGTATAATTTTTATTTAGAAATTATCTTTTATTTAGCAAAGATACTTTAAATTTATCAAAAGTGATGATAAAGACATTTGTAATGTTACAACAGATTTCTATTTCAGATAAATGCTGTTCTTATGAACTTTATATTCATCAAAGAAACCTGAAAAAATTCTACAGGGTGGGCCATTTATATGGATACATCACACATCAAACTTATTGGGAATTTCACAAGAAAAACAATGGTGTGCTTGGTTTAAACGTAACTTTATTCTTTCATGAGTTATTTACAAGTTTCTGACCACTTATAATGTGCCACAAACAGGACGTTAATATCACCAACCATTCCCATTTTATTAAGGTGTATCCATATAAATGGCCCACCCTGTACTCTGTTTTCAACATAATAATAATTAACAATAATAATAAAAATAAATGTTTTTTTGAGCAGCAAATCAGAATATCAGAATGATTTCTGAAGGATCATGTGACTGGAGTAATGATGCTAAAAATTCAGCTTTGAAATCACAGAAATAAATGACATTTTAAAATATATTCAAATAGGATTACATTTGTGTAACCTGTGTGAGAGAAAAACAATTGGCTCTAGAATTTTTTACTAATGGTTGTCACGGGGTGAAGAATCACTCGACAAGGCAGGCTTAGTGAAACAATTCCCCGGAGGGTGGATTTTATTTACAATGAAAAAATAAGTGAAGCCGGTAAAGGGTGCTTGACGTGATCGGTGCTCTTCCGTGCTCAACTCCAGGTAGTGGGTGTCCAAACGTGCTCCAAACTAGTCGTGGGCTGTCGGTCACTCGCTGCTGTCTGGGGGAACAGAGCGCTATGTTAGTCAAGCACTGCATACGGCTTTAGACCCAAGTCTGTCTGACGTTCAGCGGTTGCAGTCTTTATGGCTGTGGGCTGATTGTTGGCAGCTGTGACCGATCAGCCCGCGGTGAGTACGTGCAGGTGAATAAAAATTTACAAAACCACCTCACAGAGAAAACTAGTCTTGTCCAAAGAAGGTTATGCTTTTGATTTTGTTTTTACTGATGTTTTGATTAAATGTGTTGCATGACTGAGTAAAAAAAAAGAATGTATGTCTTTTGTGTTACACCATAATGCATTTGCTCCTTCTCTTACAGACTTACTCACAAAAGGCTGTACTGAGCCTGATTGGATCCCGTTCAGTAACAGCTGTTACCTGTTCTCACATAATATACTAAACTGGACCGAAGCAAAATATAACTGTGCACAGCAGGGTGCATTACTCTTAAAAATAGAAGATGCCTCTGAGAAGGAGTGGGTGCGTATTGCGTAAAAGACACACACACATACACGCACTTTTTCCTTGAAACCTTCCCGTCTGTCTTTCAGTGATTATTTGATCTCTTTTCTAGCAATTTGTTACCAAGATGGCTAGACCACAAGAATACTGGATCGGTCTTACGGACCAGAACACAGGGCAGTGGAGATGGGTGGATGACAGTCCTTACACCATGAATAAAGCGTGAGTTGAATATACGGAGAACTGGATATTTGGTTCCAGAGCTGCAAAATTGACCCATATTTTTACACAGCAAACACACGGGACTGTAAATGTGAACTGGTGGATTGACAATCATGTAAATCTTGTCATGTTATGGTTTAGTATGTTAACACAGACGTTGCCCTACCCCACTCTTGCAGTACAGTGACCAAAAATGATGTCCGTCCTAGGAAAATTAGAGCCTGGAGTGTAAAAACATATGTACGAGTTCCATGTTTGAATTGTTTCATTTGTCATAATGCAATGAAACATACCAAGCTGTGCGGATGTCATTTTTGGCCACGCTTGCACTCTTTATTCCCAGCCTATAATTCGATGAATTACTATGTAGTATTAGCTATATTAGTATATATTATTTTGTAAGTTTTAATGAAAATGGACCATATGGAAGGAGCTGTAAACCTCTGAAACCAATGCAGATACTGTTAAAATGGCTAGATCTTGTCAATCGGTTTTGGATATTGCTCATGTTCAACTACAAATGAACAGTGTAATAGGTTTGAATTTCAATTTTGCAGACAATGGTATCCTGGGCAGCCGGATAACTGGACCGGACATGGCCTGGGAGAGGAAGGAGAGGACTGTGGGCACCTTACATCATTGGGGCTTCTAAATGACGCCCACTGCTCTCACAAAATAAAGTATATATGTAAAATGAAAAAATAGGACTGAAAATATGTGGCGTCAAGTGTGGTCAAAACTGACTGAACGAAATTCTAAATGCACCGTCCACGGAATAGCCTAGATAGGTTTTGTTTTGAGTGTGTGGGTCGTGGAGAATTGTGCAGAAATTGTGTTATCTTTGGGTATAGAAAATAACAATTTTCTGACGTAGTTGTAACTAATACAGGGTTTTTGCAGAGCATTTAAAATCAAATGGAAGACTTTTTAAGACCTGCCCAAATAAACTAATAAACTAATACTACATAATGCTACAGAACAAACCCATAAAATCTCAAACAGGGTTTGTACAGGTAGTGTCAAATGAAATTCCAGGACTTCCAAGTGATTTTCAAGCACTACTTTTTTTTAATTTTCAAGGACTTCATTCAGAGATCTCACTTATCACACAATGTCTTCTCTTTCAAATTAAAACCACGATTAATTTTCTTTGTATAAATCTTTGTATTAATAATATCAGTATACTTTATTTTTCTTTTTTCTGTTTTGTTTTTATAACTGTACTGTCTTAATGGTTTGATGTTTTCTACTGTTTAATAAAAAAAAAAAATCTGAAAAAAGGTTCACGAAATCACTCTGAAGTCCCGAACTGATTCCCGAAATGGCTCACGAACCCACTCCAAAGGTCCATCTGAATCAAATGATTCGCGATCCACGCTCCGAAGTAAAGGATTCGCGAACCTGCGCCAAAGTTCCAATCTAAAACAAACAATTCGCAATATGCACTCTGAAGTCCCAATTTTAATCAAATGATTAGCGATATGCAAAGTTCCGATCTAACTCAAATGATTCGCGAACCCGCTCCGAAGTCCCGATCTAAATCAAATGATTTGTGATGCGTGATCTGAAGTCCTGTTTTGAATCAAATGACTCGCAATACGTGATCCAATTGGAATGTTTCGACACAGTGGTTTAACTGATTCAGAGTTTCGAAAAAACTCAGTTTCACCCATCACTACATGCTTTTTAAAATCGTCACAAGCAATGTTGAAATTTTAAAATGACTGGCTCTTTTAATTTGATCTGGGTTTTTTTTGTTAGTGAATCACTTGAAATTAATGATGGAAGTCGCAAGTTTAATCAATCGGAACAGTTCCAGCATAAATATTTTGGTTCATCGTTCCTCTTTTCCTGTCTGCAGCCATATTTACACGACAATGTCATACTACTACTGGCTTAGCTCACTACTTTTGTTGTTTTTTGACTAATTTTATGAACTGAAATAAGCTAAAAAAGTATGAATTTTTGAATTGTGTGAATTGACTCATATTTTTACACAGCAAAGAGTTTTCTAGGCCTTAAATTTCAAAAAGTCAAATTCAAGTACTTCAAGCATTTTAAGCACCTTGTACGAACCCTGCTCAAAATAAACCAGGAATCTCAATTTTTTTTATTAAACAGGCTGCGGCACACATTTACATTTCAACTGCATATTTACCTACTCAAGAAGTCATGTTTTGTTTAATATCGGTTTATGCTCTCTATGTCAATATACACAAAGCAGAGGTCCAGCTACACTGCATTTTGCTAATACGGTCACATTTTTAAAGAAAGGCATTAAAAAGATGGTTGTGCCGATACCAATAAAATCTATGTATCGAACTTGTTAAATCATGTTCTTAGTCTTTCTTGCCTGTGACTCAGAGAGAAGCCCCATGTGTTTACTTTAATTTAAATGCAGATACTGATTAGTGTGTAACCAAAATACCAATAAAAGCCAGGCGAAAAAAAGATTTTATGCATAATGAGGGACTTTTAGTGATGAACAAGTCTGACATCCAACAGGACTCTTATTTTGAAATGTATATGCATTACTATGTCTAGTTGTACATTCAAAAAGACAAGAGACATAAAATATGCACTTTTACAACCATCAACAACATATTTAGCTCTGTCCTAAAAATTCAACAGTAAACAATTCATCATGAATCACACTGATAAACTAATAAAATAACCTACTTGTCCATCTGCCATGCAGTAGAATTATTATTACTTTAAAATACTTTGTCAGAATGATTGCATTAAATTACTATTGTATTGTTTTATTGCTGGACAGAGTGCAGTGGGGTAAGGCGTTGCTATTCCAAATTAGTGATTTGATGCATGAAAAAACTTTTTTATAACAATTCTTTTCATGCATTGTTAAATGCAATGTTGTTAAATGCAATGTTATTTTATGTAATATCTTATTCAAGCTTTCTGAAAAAATTTTAGTTCAATATTAGTAGGGCTGTGCAATTCACTTATTTTAAAGATACAAATCCTTGATGAATCACTATAATTCGCTGAGTATCTTCATAATATTAGTTTGTACTCCATCTGGCTATATTTTATCTATTTGCTTTAGGTATTTTATCCAAAAAAATCCAACATGTAAATCCTGTAACTTTCAGTCCTGTTACTCATATACTCATATATCCTATACTCAGCTATAGTAACATTGAGTATGAGTGATTTATTAATGTAAATATTAGGCTACATCCATATTAATTTAGATAAATTTGAAAATGCATCTTTTTCTCAACGTTTTAGCCTTTTATCCACACTAAGACAATGTTTTTGCCCAGAGAAAACTTTTGGTTGTTCAGGCATTGCCATTTTATATTATGACAGAAAATGTACTTGCAATTTCTGTCCTGTGGCAATTATGTATTATTTGACACAAACATGGAATGGTGTTTGAGTGTGACCTGCACTGTAAGAAAACAATATCCACAGAAAAACTGAAAAGGCATTACTGCTTATTATTTTTAATTTAATATTTTATATTTATTATTTTTCGTTATTTATATCTTATCTCAAAACCCTATCAAAAACCTCTGCAGACCACTAGATTTGAACAGAAACATGATTTGGCCTTTTTTAGCAGTGAGGTCAGCTCTCTAGACAGTGTTTAACATTAATGTAATGTCAGTGTTTAGCATTAATAGCTCACATGTGCAGTCAAACCTATATACTAATATATTGGATATTCATTCCTATTACCCAGTTTCATTAGTTACTAAATAGTTTTTTCTTAAAAAAAAAAAAAAAGTTAAACCACTATTTGTTAAATTAAGTTGACAATTTATTTATTTTTTTAATTTGTAAACATATTTGTAAACATGCTTTTTAAAAGACATATGAGTTTTGGTAACAGGACTGAAAAAAATCCATACATCTTCCAATATTAAAATTCAGTAAAAAAATTAAATAAAGTTACCTGAGATGGACCAATACAGATTTTGAATAGTTAAATATGTACATTACTAGATTCCATCTGAAATAAAGCTAGAAAATTAAACTTTTTTTTTTGGAAGAGTTCTGGAAGTAAATGGCACCCATTCGGTGGAATGGCCCGTATACCATTGACAATTACTACAGACTGAAGGAGTGATTAATAACATTTAATAATAATTAATCATTTTCATTTTTGGGTGAACTTTTGGGTAAAATTTTTTTAGTTATGGCAAAAAACTATTTTTTATAAAAAGATAGAATGTGATAAATGGGGAAATAAAAAAAACTGAAGCAGAACTGAATGTCTAAAATGGAAGTATTACATAACAACGTTTTTTTTTTATTTTTTTTTTTTTATGTAACAGCTTAGCTTTATTCTCTGTCTTATGTTTTTTTTCTGCCATTTATTAATATGGCCTTTTCTGTGGCCTCATAGGATACTTTAAGCGGACAAAGTACGTTACTCAGGTAATTAACACCTATTTTTTCATGAATACTGCATCTTCAGATACACAACTCATTCTACTATGTAGAATGTCAGGCATATTTGAATAAGGATGTAAATACGGTAACAGAAATATGTCACAAAATGAATTGATATAATGAAATAAAGATTTAATTAAACGCTATTGAAGGAGAAGTCCACTTCCAGAACAACAATTTACAGATAATGTACTCACCCCCTTGTCATCTGTGATGTTCATGTCTTTCTTTCTTTAGTCGTAAAGCAATTGTGTTTTTGAGGAACACATTTCAGGATTTTTCTCCATATAATGGACTGATATGGTGCCCCGATTTTGAACTTCCAAAATGCAGTTTAAATGCGGCTTCAAACGATCCTAAATGCGGTTGTAAACAATCCCAGCCGAGGAAGAAGGGTCTTATCTAGCAAAATGATTGGTTATTTTCATAAAAATAATATAATTTATACACTTTTTAATGTCAAACGTTCATCTTGTCTTACGCTCCCTGAACCCTGTGTATTCTAGCTCTAAACAGTTTGGGTGTGTCGAAAAACTCAGACCGTATTTTCTCCCTCAAATTCAAAATCGTCCTATATCGCTGTTTTACCTTTTTTGTTATAGGTGTTTGATCTTCTTTGCATGTTCACTTTTTAAAGACTGGGTCAGTGCTTCTGCAGTGATGTAAGATGATTTTGAAATTATTTTTGAAGTTAAGAGAGAAAATAGGGGCACTATAGCAGTCCATTATATGGAGAAAAATCCTGAATTGTTTTCCTCAAAAAACATAATTTATTTACGACTGAAGAAAGAAAGACATGAACATCTTGGATGACAAGCGGGTGAGTACATTATCTGTAAATTGTTGTTCTGGAAGTGGACTTCTCCTTTAACGTTTGTAAATTTTGGTGCATTGAGCAAGAAGGCATGTAAGGTTGTGCTATAATGTGTCGAGCCTAACAACTACAGCCATATGACACAATATAGTAAGTATTTTTTTCTATTCATTCCCAATGGCGGTCATTTCTGACTGCAAACAGCACAAGATTTTTGTTTTGTTTTGTTCACAAGTGCCAGAAAAGTCACCACGTTTCGAAGTTTTTAAAAATTAAAATGTTTTTTTAATGACTAACAACACCAGACTGATTTATAATTACAATAAAATTCTTAAAAAAAATAATACTATTCACCGTTTGTGTTAAAACGTTTGTTAAATCCACCAAACCATGTCATTTCAGCATATAAGCTAAATCCGTTTCACTGACAGCTGTCTAAAGTGAAAAAGAAAGGTTGAACTGACGACTCGTGTCACTAAACATTCAGTAACCCGACTGTCAAATATTAACTCATACATCATCGATATGACATACTGTACATTAACACAGCATTATTACCCTTTTGTCTCGGTAATAGCAGCATTCAGTACTCTAATTAAAACATTCTAATGCGAGACAATAAATAAAGACAAACATATACTGATATTTCTGATTCCTGTCAGACTAATAATAGGCCTAATAATTCCTGTCAAACTTTAATACAATTACTAAAGTGCCATCATTGACAGTTTGCATGAATCTACTATCAATCAGTTTTAATGCGTTTCGTGTACTTTTTTGCATATTACATATCCATGAAACGTAAATTGTGAGGAGAAATCTTACTTACAATCGACGACTAACTGATTATCTGTGCATGTGTAGTAAACAAACCAGGACTGTCCGAATTCCAGGCCGTGGATGAATTCCAAATGGCCTGCAGCTTGTTGCTTAAAGTATATTATATGAGACCCTGTACCACAAAACCAGTCATAAGGGTCAATTTTTTGACATTGAGAATTATACATCATCTGAAAGCTGAATAAATAAGCTTTCCATTCATGTATGGTTTGTAAACGCACCAGGAGCGCTACTCATTTGAAACTATTTAGCTATTTATTAAATGTATTTCAACTGTATTTGGCCAGAATATATAGTTGTGTCACTCATTAACTAAATAAATTACAAATGAGGTGGTCTAGCAAACGTTACTGACAGGGTGAAGGTCCAAACAAGAGGCAAACAAACCATAGTGCCCTTGATTAAAAAAAAAAAGATTCAACTGTAAACACTGAGCAAGCAGTTTTAATTAGTCATTTAGCTGATGCCCCCCATGTGAAGTTAAGCACTTCACACAGCAAGGCTGCTGTAGGCTGAATATTACTTGTGAAGAGGAACCAAAAGTGCTGTTATACATTGTACCAAAATACCCTATCACATGGCCATTCAAGGGGAGTTTAAAGGCTTCGAAAGGCACTCTTAATAAGGGAGGTGTTTTGGATCTTCACTAGAAAGCAAATAGCTGCAAGAGTTGTTCTCATGATGCTGTATCAGAAAAAAGATAGTTCTGAGGAAATCATGAATATGGACATGGAATATGAACAGAGGCGATTTCACAAAGGTTTGCTAGATTTATGATACTAAACTGTATTGCAAAAACTGTGTGATTGATAAATTGTGTGTTTGTGTTTTATATGAGAGAAAGAGTGAAAAAAATTTTTTTTTTGTCTTGTTTTCCAGTACAAATATTTAAACATTCGCAAATCAAAATACATTTACTTCAGAAAAAAAGGACATAATTTTTGTTTTCTGAAAAATGCATGAAAATTAACTGACTTTAAAACAAGACAGTGGGGTCAGAAAAATAATTGTTTTCCCTTTAAATTATTTCTCTTAACCCACTGGCAGATTTTTTTTTTTTTTTTTTTTTTTTTTTTCTTGGTTTAAGCACAAGCTAGCTTTTTAATATATTTTTTTTTTTCCCTAGAAAACAAGACTTAATATCTTGTCATTTTGCTTCTAAACTAAATGTATCTTGTCTAGATATTTGTACTGCAAAACAAGACAAAAATACTGATGAAGAAAATCATCTTTGCAGTGTAATATCTGATAATAGTTTATAATAACTTAATTGAAATAAAATTAGACATTTTATAATGCTTAAAGCAATAAGCACTGAAGTAATTATTGATTATCTAAAAAAAACTATTGATCTGAAGTTAATGGTTATTATGATTATAATTTTATTTGTATAGTGCTTTTCACAATACTATTTTTTAAAGCAAAAAAAGTACTTAAACTGATAATGACAAATAAACAACTTAAGATAGACAGATGAGGTTTGTGAGGACAGACTCATCAAGAAGGCACATATTTAATTAAACTTCAATATGCCAAACATTATATATTTGCAATAACTGTCATGCTAATAAATTCTACAAGTACAAAACTGATGCAGGCATGAACTGAAATGTTTCTTAAAACATTCCTGATCATATTGCATATCAGTATATTACTGAAAAGGTTGATGCAATTTTGTCACATGCATCAGAAATCAAATTTTCCAGTGAAAGAATTGTACATTTTTCATGATGTGTTGTTTTTTGCAGATCGTTGCAGCAGACAAACTGGAATCCTTGTGATTCTAGGAGTCTGCATGATCATTTTCATGGCCATGACTTTTGCCATCTGTGAGTGGATTAAACAATATACAGTCTTTGTGTTATGATATAAAAGCATTTCAGAAAGTGAGCTGTAATGCAAAAAAGGAAAATGGAAACAGTCATGTAAAGAAGTTAGAGTATTTATACATAACAGTAATGCTATGCTGGTATACTTACTGCCTTTAAATTATGCTAATCAGAAAAAAACTACTTTCTCCATAGTTGTGCATCAACAAAAACAGTTTTTGATGCTGGAGAATTGGATGAACAGTCGTGGTTCCAATCTAACTTCAGACAAACCTGATCTTCAGATCACAGGTGAGAACAATTCATGCAAAAATAAAAATTAGCTGAAAACGTACTCATGCTAAGGCCATCAAAGATGTAGATGACTTTGTTTCCTTAATCAGATTTGGAGTAATGTATCATTCCATCACTTGCTCACTTGCTCATCTGTAGTGAATGGGTACTGTCAGAATCAGAGTCCAAACAGCTAATAAAAACATCACAATATTCCACATTTGTAAGAAACAAATCTAATATTAAAACGTTTTTAACTTTTAACCGTTGTTTCCGGCTAAAATACAAGTCCTTTATTTAAAATAATGGATTATTGTGATGTTTCTATCATCTGTTTGGACTCTCATTCTGACAGCACCCATTCACTGCAGAGAATGGAATGATAAATTTCATCAAATATGATGAAGAAACAAACTCATCTACATCTATTTCTTGGATGAGCTAAGGGCGAGTTTTTTCTGCAAAATTTCATTTTTGGGTGAACTATTCCTTTAAACAGACCGTTTTTCAAGCACTACATACTTACTCATATTTCCGATCAACCAATGATTAGTCATTAGTTTCTTTTTCCTCATAACTTAAGAGAAAAGTATGACATTGATTTTGCCTCTATCACTCTATGTACACAAAAAGTGCAAGAAAAGTCAAAATTTGAGACCTTGATGACCAGTCTTGCCTCTTCATTGAGTTCAGTCATGTCCAAACAAGAGGAAAACCTACAAAAGCTGGGTGAGATTTCACATCTGTGCTATTACATACCTTTAAATCTTCCGAAACAAACACATGAATATGTCTAAATAAATCAAACCTTGTTTTTTTTCCACAGAGCACCAGGATGTTTTACACACTGAAGTGAAGAGTTTGATGGTTGGTTTGAGTTCTGCAGTATCAGCACTGACATCCAAATTAAATGAAGCAGGTCTGCAAATCTTTTAATTTAAAAGAAATGCGACAGCTACAAAATACATACAAGAGCAATCTCTTGAACATATATATTCATCTTCATTGTTTAATAATCTAATAATTTTTTTTTCCCTTCACAGTTGGCAACCAGGACCAGAAACAGACTGAAACCAAAAAATTATTAGACAGTTTGAGCTCATCTGTTACTTCTCTACAGTCTGGTCAACAAAACAAGCAGCGCAACTTTGGTAAGAAAGAAACCTAAATTAAACATGAATTTTCTGTGTTTTAAAATTATTATTTCTGCACCCAGGAAATTTAAGGAAATTAATAAGACATAAAGATATCTATTGTGAACATATAATTCATCTAGATGCATGTGAGCTCAGAAAGCTAAATCCTAAACTATTCCACATTCAAATCTAGGCATTGTTTTCTGTCTTATTAGAGACATTTGTGAAAATGCTGTAATTCCAAGGAATTTCAATCGCAAGGAATGATAAAAATGTGACAAATAGTAATATTTAAGTTTAGAGAAGTGAGTGCAAAAACTATAATGGGAATTTGTTAACATTTTACAATAATACGTCATTTTTTTATTTTTTAACAGAACTAATTACAGGACTAATTAACAGAACATTAATTAACATTAACATGAACAGGTTAATAAAGACTGTGAATATTTATTTACTCATTATTAGTTTATGTTGGTTAATGCAATAACTAATGTGAAAAATGAGAATTGTGAGAATTGTTGCAAAATTGTTAGGAGGAGATGTTGATTATACTCAAATATGTTTTATTTATTTATTTATATACATGTTTTTTTAAATATATTTTCTCAATAATCAAGCCCTTTTTGCACACAGTGATTTTGCTGATATTCTGTATTTATATCTTTCGTTTCATGTTAAAGAGTCTCTGTCGAGCTCATTGAGTGACCTGAAGAGTTCAGTTTCAGATCTCAATTCTTCTCTCGCATCTATTTCATCCCAACTATTAGTCACCAGTGAGTGGAAATTACATGTATGCAATACAGCACTTGGTTCAATGACCGCCCAGTAAATGCAAAATCTTCTTTTACACTTCTTGTTTACAGAGCAGGATGTGTCGCAAACTGACATGAAAAATTTGATGAACAGTTTAAGTTCTGCGGTATCAGCATTGACGGCGCAGCTGAATGATGCAGGTGTGGATATCATTTAATAATGTCATAAATATTATTATTTGTGTATTTTTAAATCAAACAAACCTTTTTTTTCTCCCAGTTAAAAAGCAGGATCAGAAACAGAGTGAAACGGAAAGATCACTAGACAGTTTGAAGTCATCTGTGCAGTCTGATCAACAAAACAGACAACGTGACATCGGTAAAAACATTAAAACAGCTTTAGAGACATTCAAAGAAACATTTATAGAAATGCACAAAATAATAAAATACCATATAACTGTATGCACTTCTATAATTGCTCTTAGTGAAAAACAAATCACTATAAACTCCTATGCGCACAGTAACCTTGCAGATACCGTGTACTGTATAATTTATGGCTTTTGTCTTGTGTTAAAGAGTCTTTGTCGAGTTCACTGAGCAACCTGAAGAGTTCAGTTTCAGATCTCACTTCATCTGTCGCATCTCTTTCTTCTCAGCTATCAGTCACCAGTGAGTAGACCTTGCATTACATGTGCAATACAGCACTCAATTCCATAACACTACAATTAGGATGTGAATTATAGAGTGAGGTGGTTTAAACCCCGCCAAAGGACATCAAAACTGAAGTATTTAGTCAATACATTTCATAAAACATGTTTCAATAATTGAATGAAATGAAACAAGGCTTAAAGGAGAAGTCCACTTCCAAAACAAAGATTCACATATAATGTACTCACCCCCTTGTCATCCAAGATGTTCATGTCTTTCTTTCTTCAGTCATAAAGAAATTATGTTTTTTTGAGCAAAACATTTCAGCATTTTTCTCCATATAATGGACTGATATGGTGCCCCGATTTTGAACTTCCAAAATGCAGTTTAAATGCGGCTTCAAACCATCCCAAATGCGGTTGTAAACGATCCCAGCCGAGGAAGAAGGGTCTTATCTAGCGAAACGATCGTTATTTTCATTAAAAAAGTTCAAAATCAGGGCACCATATCAGTCCATTATATGGAGAGAAATGCTGAAATGTTTTCCTCAAAAAACAATTTCTTTAAGACTGAAGAAAGAAAGACATGAACATCTTGGATGACAAGGGGGTGACTACATTATATGTGAATCTTTGTTTTGGAAGTGGACTTCTCCTTTAAAGGAACAGTTTACTCAAAAATGAAACTGAAAATGTGTTAACCCTCAGGCCATCCGAGATACAGATGTTTTTGTTTCTTGTTCAGATTTGGAGAAATGTATAATTTCATCACTTAATCCTCTGCAGTGAATGGGTGCCGTCAGAATGCGAATCCAAACAGCTGATAAATACATCACAATAATTCACCAGTAATCCACACCACTCCAGTCCATCAGTTAACATCTTGAGAAGCAAAAAGCTGCTTGTTTGTAAGAAACAAATTTCTTTCATTCTGACGGCACCCATTCATTGCAGAGGATCCATTTCTGAGTAAGTGATGTAATACTAAAATCTCCAAATCTCCAATGTGATGAAGAAACAAATTAATCTATATCTTGGACGACCTAAATGTGAGTACATGTTCAGCGAATTTTAAAATAGGTCATGGTAATAGCATTATACGCTCTACTATATTCATCATCTAAATGCAACATCTGCCAACACACTTCTTTTCCACAGTGCAACAGCAGGATGTGAAAAGCTTGATGAACAGTTTGAATTTTACAGTTTCAGCATTGACATCTACACTAAATGATGCAGGTTTGGAAATCTTTTACTATATTTATCTGTGCATTCAAAGACAAAATTTGTTAAACTGCATCCTTTTTTCTCCCAGTTAAAAAGCAGGACCAGAAACAGACGGAAACAGAAAGATCACTGAACAGTTTGAAGTCGTCTGTACAGTCTGATCAACAAAACAAACAACGTGACTTGGGTGAGACAGAAACATTAAATCATACAGCTAATATTCACAGAAGCATAAATATAAATAAATGCTTGTATGTTATTATAGACTTGCATATTAGAATTCAATATGTTTACCATTAGGTCCCAGTAGTTAATGTTAGTTAATACATTAGTCAATACTTTGTTAACGTGTTAAAAACATATCTGTTCATTTGTTAGTTCATGTTAGCCCTGGTTTGTTAATATTAATAATGCATTAGTAAATGTTGACATTAACATTGTTTTAAATGTATTTTTAATGTTTAGTCCATGCTAAATAATGTAATTACCTAATATTAGCAGATGAAACCTTCTTAGAAAGTATTACCTATAACTCAAGCCTGTTACGGCTATTTTTTCTTGTGTTAAAGAGTCTCTGAAGAGCTCACTGAATGATCTGAAGAGATCAGTGTCAGTTCTTACTTCTTCTGTCGCATCCCTTTCCTCACAACAGCAAACCTCTGGTGAGTTATACATTCTCAATACAATACAGTACTCAATATTACAAGTATTGCAATGATATTGCAAAAACATTGTAATACTGTACTGTCATGTATGGCTGGTAGTACAAATCCCACAGGGAGTAAACAGGGAGTGCAATCAGGAGAAACAGAAACAGATGCGGGCTCATCAGAAACCACTGAAACTAACTAGTCAGGAAAATGGCAACCAAATCAGGAAATAAAACCAAAACAGGCTATAATCCGGACATGTGAATGTAATATGTCTTTAAAATCATTTTTAGTTAAATATAAAGACATGATTTCAGAAATATAATCACAAATGCTCCATAGAGATATCACTGTCAGAGTGCAGGGATATTAGAGTTAAAGCTGAAATTACTCTTTACATTGAATAAATTGGATGGAAATTAAAATCACAGGACACAAGGTCTGTTTAACATGATCTGATGTGTTTTCTTGTTGTGTTCAATCAGAGGAAAGAGTCATGAACACCCTGAAGGAGCTGATAACTAATACGAGTGCCAAAAAAGCAGGTATTTAGCACTAATTTACATGATTAAATGTGTTTTACATACTTTAACTTAAAAACACTTTAGTTTATTTGTAAGTATAATCAAAGTATAAGTAAGTATAATCAACTTGGCTGTCGTTTCATTTTTTTAGTTCAGTTAAATAATATTATACTGAAAATAATTTTAAAATTGGCTGTTTTGATGAGTTAAAGTAATGAAAAAGCATATGTTGCCATGACTTATTGATCATTTTTTACAGTGTAAATTCTCTTCTCTCTTTCGTACCTCATATTTTGCATCTTCTCTCTCTCTCTCTCTGACACAGATGTCCCCAAGCCCGACTGCAAATCTGGCTGGATCGCGTACGAAAGCAGCTGTTTCTTGTTCTCTAAAAATCAGGCCGACTGGTCTGGGGCACGAGATTACTGCAAAGCGCAGGGCGCGTTACTCCTGAAAATAAAAGACAATGACAAGGAGTGGGTATGTAATATTCATTCACGTAACATAATATTTTGTTTTCATATTCTTCCCTCTTTCTCATTTCCTATTTTTCCTTCTAGGACTTTCTGAACACTCGAACCATACCCACACCCTACTGGGTGGGTCTAACAGATCAGACCACAGGCCGGTGGAGATGGGCAGATGAAACTCCTTACATCATGAATAAAGAGTGAGCTAATTTTTGCATCGTACACTCTCTCCTCAAATAAAGAGAGTTTGATTCACAACAACTTTAATTTCTGAGCAAACGTGCACTATTATAACTTACAGTGTTTTTGTCTCTGGCATTTACCTAAGGAGCATTTATTTGATCAAAAATACAGTAAAAGCAGTAATATTGTGAAATACTATTACTAATTAAATAAACTGTTTTTTATTGTAAACATATGTTAAAATATAATTGATTGCTGTGATCAAAGCTGAATTTTCAGCATCATTCTTCCAGTCTTTAGTGTCACATGATCCTTCAGAAATCATTCTAATATGCTTATTTGCTGCTCAAGACACATTTCTGATTATTATTAGTGTTGAAAACAGTTGCACTGCTTCATATATTTGTGGTAGTTAAGATTAAAAAAAAGTATATTAATACTTTTATTCAGCAAGGATGCATTAAATTGATCAAAATTGGCAGTAAAGACATTTATAATATTTCAAAAAATGTATATATCAAATAAATGCTGTTCTTTTCAACCTTTTGTAAATCAAAGACTCCTGGAAAAAAAAAATCTGCATATGAGAATGATTTGAAGACTGGAGTAATAATGCTAAAAATTCGGCACTGCATCATGAGAATAAATTACATTTTACAAAACATTTAAACAGAAAACAGTTATTTGAAATAATAATAATAATAATATTTCACAGTATTGCTGTTTTTATTGTATTTTTTTAATCAAATAAACACAGCCTTGGTGAGAAGAAGAGACTTCTTTAAGAAACAAAAATCTCAATTTGTATTGTATAGCGAGTGTATTTAATCCTCCAGAAGGTTATGTCTAAATTTTGGCCTTAAGATGGCGCTACTTTTGCATGTTTATCCTATCCAATAGTATGCCCTAATATAATGGTCACATAGTTTTCAGAATTCATTAATATTTGGCATTTGTGGTTTTATTTTTTTTTTTATTGCCCACTGCAATTATGAGCAGGAAAGGGAGCAGAATCTTGCATTAAATATTTTAACTGTTTTCAATATTTGTTGGTGGTTTGGGGATTAAATGCATAACATAAAATGAACTTTACATCAGATGGGGTGCCAGAAAGGTGCTTTATATGCATGCAGATGTAACAGTGTAATATTTGTTGGCATTGTTTCAGACGCTGGAATCCTGATCAGCCGGATGACTGGAAAGAACACGGTCTGGGAGAGGAAGGAGAGGACTGTGGACAGATAACATATTCTGGGAAACTGAATGACAACCATTGCTCTGTCAAAATGAGATTTATTTGCAGAGTGTAATTCTGAAACTCTAAATGTCTGTGATGAAGTCTGGTCAAAATGACAAGGAAGATTAAATATCTTTTAGTTCAGTATTTTAAAAAGTGCTTAGTTGTATTACACTTTGCCTTTTTGTGATTATTATAAAAAAAATACGAATAAAAATATTTCATGAGTAGTTGTCTGCTTTCTGTCTGTTCCTAGAGGGCCCAGTTTCAGGAATCCTACATTGAATCCCAGCATTTATATCAGAGGTCAAGAAATATGAGTTTTACCACCAAACGTAAATATAAATTCATGTTGCTGAACTGTTATTTCTAATGTCACCAGTTCCTGATAAATTCCTTGTGGGAAAATAAAAATACAAATAACAGTATCGTTAATATAGTAATAAAGTATTCATTTATATCTTAAATTTGTATATTTTTTGTTTTAATTTTAGTTGAAGTTTTTGTCAGTTTTGTTTTTTAATATATAAAATATGAAAAAAAAAACCCAATATGTCTATTTATTTTCTATTATTTTTTATTTCAGTTTATTTTAGTACTTAAACTTGCAATTTTGAAAGATGTTTTAATTACAGTAAACGTAGTTTATTTCAAATAAAAATACAAATAACAGAATCATTAATATAGTAATACAGTTTTTATATCTTACATTGATATATTTTTTGTTTTAATTTTAGTAAAACTTTTTGTCAGTTTTGTTTTTTAATATATAAAATATGAAAGAAAAAAAATGTCTATTTATTTTCTTTTATCTTTTGTAACGCGGAGTGAGAGACTAGAGGCGAGCGGATCCAAATGCGAGCTTTTATTTAATGGACGAGGCAAAGACATGGTCAGACAGGCAGGGTCAAACAGGAGCAAACAGGAATATCACAGGAGAGACGTAGAGAATAATCCAGAAACACGAGCGAGAGTCAGGTAGGCAGGCGGCGAGCAGTCGAGACGAGATGGGCCAGGCGAGGGAACTAAACACTGGGAACTAGGAACTCGGGAACAACGAAACTAGGGAACGCTAACAATGGAACACAATAACAACTCACAATACTCCGTGGTTTGCATGGGGAAAGTCCGGGGCTTTTATAGAGCTGCTGATTGGTCACGGGGACAGATACAATCAGCGCGATGGATACTGGGAGATGTAGTCCGGGGTGTGGTGCAAGAGTCAGAGTGTGTGGAAAAGGTGAGAGCGACATCTGGTGGTGAGCGGTCCGCAGAACACCGACCAGATTCGTGACATCTTTATTTCAGTTTGACTTATTTTAGTACTAAAACTTGCAATTTTGCAATTTTTTAATTACAGTAAACGTAGTTTATTTCAGTTAATGTAACAATTTTAGTGGGGAAATGTATTATGTCAAACAACAAAAAGCAGAAAACACTATCAAAAGAAGCTTATAGTAAGATATTATTCAGTGAATTTTTATTTTTAGATTTTTCATTTTAATTTTGGTTTTAGTCATTTTGTGTTTTTTTTTTTTTTTTTGTCAGTTTTATTGTTTTGGGTTATTATTGTTTATTTCTAATTTTAGTTATTTTCAGTTTTAGGTTTATTAACTTTAGAAATTAAACAAAATTAAAATGTGTTGCCTTGGCAAGTAACCAAAACATTTACTATAAATGTTAAATTTTCTATATTTTAAGTTATTTTTCCATTTTTTTTTTATTAACAATTTTTTTTTTAATATTTTTAGTCGGGGAAATTCATGTTGTCAAATCTTTAAAAGTTGTCTTAAAACTTTGCACTGTTCAAATATGGCATGTTTGAATGACCAAAACTTAACTTATGACAAACTGATGTTAAAGTTCATTGTCATACTGTGTTTTCAAAGTTCAGTGTGCATTTGTACTTAAATACCTTGTTAAAATGTGTGCTCTACACATTTCAAATAAATCTTACTATAATCTTTTATTTTGACTGGTCACCCTAATTCTGCTAATTGCCCAAAAGAGCAGCATCAACAGAAGCTTGTCTGTTATGCGCGTCCCTGTCCCACGCCTCCCGGCTAATCATTACAGCTCTTGAACAATCATTACACAACCAACACCACTTACTCTCGTAATCTCAGTTTGCTTTCACACCACTGGATCTCTCTGAAGAAGCATGGCGAAGGAAGAGGAGGCTGGCAGACCCACATGGAGCAGGCAGATAGAGTTCACCCTGGCTGGGATCGGCTGCGCCGTGGGCCTGGGGAATATCTGGAGGTTCCCATACCTGTGCTATAGAAGCGGTGGAGGTAGGACACAGACCAGTTTACTAATGTTACTCATCACTTACAGAAAATACCATTGTACTACCATGTTTGTTTTTTCCCAAACATCTTAAACTAGCCTTAAATAGTTTGCTGGTTTTGTCTAGTGACCAGCCAACTAGTGGCCAAAACCCCTTTAAAACCAGCACAACTGAGAAGAATTTGGTTTAAAGATGTACATGGTATTCATGCACCAGGGTATTACAACTTTTATTGGACCTTTGGTGTGATATCTGACATTATGAAGCCATGCATATGAAAATCCTAACAATGACAGCAGAGTTTGTTATCTTCTGTTATTTAACAATTCCACCATTATCTTTTAGACTGTAAAAAAAAAAAAAAAAAAAAAAAAAGGAGAGAGTGCCAGTAGATGAATAAGTTTATCTGTAACTGTAATGGTGTGCAAGATCAACTATGACACTGCAGTCCAACTGCTATAATGTTTATGTGTAACTATTATGTTATCCAATTGCATATGGAAAACAAGGGAGAGTAGCTCAAGAGGTATTGATTTAAATAGGATAATACTGCACCATATTGACATAAAAATACAAAGAGTAAGAAAATATATTCCATTTGTTGTTATTAACAGCATGAAGTGCATTAAATGTTGTTACGTCAAGGTTTCCCAAACTGGTGTTTGAGAAGGAACTGCAGGTTTTTTTTTTTTTTAAGTTTAATGAAAAGCTTATAATTAATTAAATAATAATAAAAATAATTACATTTTAAAATCTAAAAACTGAGCAAAAAAAAAGAAAAAAAAAAAAACATATTTTATTTGTTTACCTGCATGTCATGTGAACATTAACCAATGTCAGAAAACCAGAGAACATGCAAATGTGAAAATTATTAAAATATTTATTTTAAAATCTCAGGGGTACTTTAAGTAAATATATCAAGTGAAAGAGAATCAGATGACAAAAAATTATACATTTGTGCATTTTAATGTGTTAGAAAGACAAACACCTTCCAAACACATAGTTACATGGTTAAATAACCCACAGAATAAAAATCAACGTTCATCAGTAGCTAATGCAATGTTGAAACACTTCTTAAAACCGAAATGATTTTTGTAAATTACTGCTCAAATGCTGCCACCTGAATAATGACTGATCTTTATATTAATGTCGCAAACTTAAATTTAAAATTTAAAAGATAAAAAAGAGGAATTAGAGAGAAGCAATACATTTTAAATAATTTATGGCTATTGCGTAAATGTAATCATGTAATCCATTAAAAAGTAACTGTAGCCTGATTACAAGTATTTTAAAATACAGTTGAATCTAATTATAAGTACTTAATTTTTGGAATCTGATTACATAATCCAGATTACATGAAATCAGCTACTTCCCTAAATATTTATAGTTATAATATAACTATATATTCAGATTCGCATGTATATATTCAAATTTACATTTATATATTCTTATATATCTGGAAAACATATTTGTGATTTACATTTATAGATTTAAAATGTATAGTTACATTTTCAGGATTATAACTATACATTTAAAATAGCATTTATCTCTCTCTCTCTCTCTCTCTCTCTCTCTATATATATATATTTACACTTATATATTTAGAATTATTACTATATATTTGTATTTACACTTTTAGATTCATGATTTACATACAAGTATTCAGGATTATTTAATGTTTGATCTATATGTGTATATACATAGTAGCATAAAAGGAATGTGCAGTATATCATATATCAAGAGAATTGGATTGAACACATTTTGTTTCAATGCAGATGTGGTCATTTGTGCATCTCTCAGTTAACTGTTGACACGTTTATTGACATCGCCAGGTGCGTTCCTGGTGCCTTACCTGCTGATGCTGGTGGTGCTGGGGATCCCGCTGCTGCACATGGAGCTGACACTGGGCCAGCATCTGAGGAAGGGCCCCGTCCTGGCCCTGACCAAAGCCTGTCCTCTGCTGAAAGGTCATAAATACAGTTCATTAATACATACCTAATCACTGGAAAGAAATTTGTGAGATTAATTTCACGTTGAATCCAGTTTAATGCTGTATACACTTTCAGATCCATATAGACACAATATCATTTTCGCTGATAATGATAAGATGATATGAGGAATATATTACAGACTCAAGGTCTGGCTAAAGGTCAGTAACCTGTAATAAATCTATCCAGGTGTTGGCATGGCAACGGTGGCTATCTCTTTCATCATGTGCACATACTATAATATCATTATCACATGGGCGCTGTACTACATGTTCAGCTCTTTTCGGGGCGAGCTGCTCTGGGAAAACTGCAACAACACATGGAACACGGCCAACTGCACCGACCGTGTGACCAACAGCTCCTCGTCCTCAACCGCCAGCCAGCAGTTCTTCAAGTGTGTTCTTATGCTCTTCTTGTTAAAGCTACACTATGGAACTTTTTGTTTGAAACTAACAAAATTTAAATAAGAAGCGAATACATCATGTTAGCTAATAAAAATATGTTTATAATAATGTTTTGTTGACGTTCCCATTAAGCTATGAAAAAGTTATTTCAGAATGTTCTCTGAATGTTCAAAATTTTTTATTGGTTATGTGAACATTAGAGAAAAATTTTAAGGGAACATACTATTTTCATCGTTTTGCACACATTACGAGAACATTACTGCTAAAAGCATTCCATTAACAATAAATAATGCTTGTACTAAACGTTCAAATGTTTAGTACAAGCGTTCCATTTACATTACTGGAAAAAAATATTCATAATTTTGAAGAAATCTTGCCAGAAAGTTAGCAAAAGTTCTAAGAACATTCCCTGTTAGCTGGGAAAACACCATCAACATCGGATAAAACCAAGCTGTCCTTTACCCTAAATCAATTTGGTCAACCTATAACAACTATTTATTTTTTAGAGCTGTCGGAACGGGTTTCCCGGGAAACTGCATACATCCGCCATTCATCTGTGCATGTTTATGTCATATCTATTTAAACAATAGAGTGTTTTCACAACGTGTCATGTTTTCACAATCGGCCACATTGGTGGCACTGAACGTAAACAATGCCACTGAACCAAACGAAACTTGCATATTTTGCTGATTATTGCTGCTGAAAATGGTCAATTATTGTCATATTTTGGGCTGTACTAATCGTTCGGACTGGGCAAAAACATTTGGAGTACTACAGACTGCCAAAAGTTATAACAAATTAATTAAAGGGTGCAAAAACTGAGGAACAAAAGGCATTTTGGTTGGCCTAACTGAACCATAATTTCCAGGGCAAGAATCTTGACAACATTCACGTTTGATCATATAATTTCCGGTCAAGTAGGTAAAACATTAGGATAATATCTCAAATAACACTGCTTATACGTATCTTTACCACCTATTAACTTTAGTTTGTCAAAATATTGTGCCTGTTCCTGCTTACTAAGTCCTTCTCTATATGATTTAGCAGCTTCCACACATTTTTTTCGTGGTTTAGACTGCATAAATTAGCAGAACAAACATTCAGTAGTATTCTAACTGTGCAATCAATGCTACTGTTTACATCCGAGTATCGCCAATATGGCCGCGCATCCGGGTAACTGACCAAACCGTGACATAAGTACAAACTCTCTATTGAAACCTTCCATAAATTCGAATGTTTTCCACAACAAATACCATTACAAACATTACAAATCGACTTTTAAGCATTAAACCATTACAAATGGTAGCCTGTAGTGTGTTTCTTAACATTTTCCATTAGGATTTTGTGGTTTTACCAAGCTATCAATAAAGCCATTGTTTGTTAATCAGAGTCCGTCATACCTTTCTAAGGTTATTTCAAAACAAATGTGTTCTACAAGTCAAAACAACAGCGTTATATACGATACTTACCAGCTCTTAAGACAAATTTTTTGCACATTCGTCTTTACTTCGAAACTTTTTGGTAGTTTGTGTTGTACATGTGTTTTTATGTCGCTCGAATCATCAGATTAATCCACGCAAAATAGCGGAGCCGAAGCACAACTCACGTCGGCTACTGACCAAAACAATGTTCCTCCGCAAGTCCGCCAGTTTTTGTTCAGCTCCTTGTTACATAGTGTAGCTTTAGGTTATTGATTTGTTAGTAAAGTTTGTCGCACTGACTGCAGTGGATGTGTCGGCTTTGTTAGTTATAAAATGCTGCAGAGGACCAATGGTGTGGAGGAGACGGGCATCTTGAGGTGGGAGCTCTTCCTCCTGCTGCTGCTGGCTTGGATCCTCGTCTACCTCTGCATCTTTAAAGGAGTCAAATCCACTGGGAAGGTAAGACGAGAACAGATGAAGTCATCATCTTTAAAATACCATTTCAGTATTTCTACTTGAGAATTTCATGTTTAATTCTTGCCATTTCTTTTTGAAATTATTTGTCAAATTTACTAGCAATCTTTGAAAATTGATTGTTTCAAATGAAATCCTGCATCAATTTTATTTCATTGTGGAGAAAAAAATAAAAAATAAACCAATCAAAAAGCAAAAAAGTAGTTCATGTATTAGTGTGTAACAAAAAATACTTTTATTTATGCAAAATATTTTTTTTTCTTTATTTTTTCCCTAAAATGTCACCCAAACATTTTCTGTATAATTCACCCATTTTTGTTTTGTGCATCAAAGATGGTATTACCATGGTACCATATTCTTAAAACCTTGCTGATACCATGTGCATATATTGCAATTTCAGATAATTTAATAGTTTGTAATAAATTATTTAATAAATAGTTTTTTAATAATTTATTTTTTTAATGATTTAATAAATTATTAAATAAACAAAGTAATATATAGATTTTTCTAATTTCCCATTTATTGTAAGCTGATCTTTTTTGTGCATCACAGGTGGTTTACTTCACTGCTCTGTTTCCATACGTGATTCTTCTGGCTTTGCTGATCAATAACGTGCAGCTGCCGGGAGCCCTAGACGGCATCCGATTCTTTATTATACCTGAGTGGGACAAGCTGCTCAATGTGGAGGTGGGTATGACTGAGATAAATGAGAAACAGGCCTCTATAATCTATTCAAATAATTTCTAGTTTTTTTTTGTTTTTTTTTGTAATTAATGTGATAAGTTTGACATTCAAAATTGCAGTGCATTTGTTATTATTTTAAGGAAAGAAAAGAAGTGCATGCAAAATAATTCATGCTGTAACTCCTTCTGTTTAATAAATGCATTGCTAGTATCTGCATTTAATCAACACCACGAATAAACATGTTAAATATGGTAGCCCTAGTAAAAACTAAACTGACTGCTGAGAGAGCAAATTGATTTTCGGTGTGTAGTTCTGGTCTTGTGCTGATTGTCATTCACTTATTCAGTACATGTTTGGATTGTGTTTTATATTAACATTTTGTAATGTGTGTGTTTAGGTATGGATTAATGCAGCAGCTCAAATCTTTAACTCTATTGGGATTGGCTTTGGCTCGCTGATGGCGATGGCCAGTTACAACTCCTACAACAACAATGTCCTCAAGTAAGAATTTACAGTATTATAAACGGTTTACAGTTGAGGTCAAAAGTTTACATACACCTTGCAGAATCTGAATAATGTTAATTATTTTTCAAAAATAAGAGGGATCATACAAAATGCATGTTATTTTTTATTTAGTACTAACCTCAATAAGATATTTCACATAAAGACTTTTACATATAGTCCACAAGAGAAAATAATCGTTGAATTTCTAACAATTAAAAAGTTTACATACACTTGATTTTTAATACTGTGTTGTTACCTGAATGAGCCACAGCTCTGCTTTGTTTGTTTGTTTGTTTGTTTAGTGATAGTTGTTCATGAGTCCCTTGTTTGTCCTGAACAGTTAAACTGCCTGCTGTTCTTCAGAAAAATCATTCAGGTCCCACAAATTCTTTGTTTTTTCAGCATTTTTGTGTATTTAAACCTTTTCCAACAATTACTGTGTGATTTTGAGATCCATCTTTTCACACTGATGACAACTGAGGGACTCATATGCAACTATTACAGAAGGTTCAAACACTCACTGATGCTTCAGAAGGAAAAACCATGCATTAAGAGCCGGGGGGTGAAAACTTTTTGAATTTGAATATCGGTAAATTTAACATATTTTGTCTTCTGGGAAACATGTAAGTATATTCTGTAGCTTCTGAAGGGCAGCACTAAATAACAAAAAAATATGATATTAAGGCAAAACAAGAAAAATGTACACATCTTCATTCTGTTCAAAAGTTTTCACCCCCCAGCTCTTAATGCATCGTTTTTCCTTTTGGAGCATCAGTGAGTGTTTGAACCTTCTGTAATAGTTGCATGAGTCCCTCGGTTGTCCTTAGTGTGAAAAGATGGATCTCAAATCATACAGTCATTGCTGGAAAGGGTTCAAATACACAAAAATGCTGAAAAAGTAAAAAAATTTTGCAGTTTAACCGTGGGCCATATGTAAATGTCTTTTATGTGAAATATCTTATTAGGTCAGTAGTAAATAAAAAATAAAATGCATTTTGTACGATCCCTCTTATTTTGGCATTTTGCAGATTCTGCAAAGTGTATGTAAACTTTTGACCTCAACTGTATTTAGAAGTTTTTAAAAAACAAAAAATCTTGTTGCATACAACATACCATCCCCAATCTACTTTCGTGCACAGGAAGTTATATAAAATGCAGCAAATCAAATTGTAAGTGCATATCTGTGGAGCAAGGATCGCTATGATAATCAATTTATTGCGCTAATAAATTTATATTGCCATGCAGTTAATGTGAATTTAATGTTATGTCATCAGTGCACAATAAAAAATTATTTACTAATGATTGATTTTTTTTGTTTTGATTTTTTTTTTTTTATTATTTCTTTAGAGACACTCTGGCCATTTCCATCACAAACTCTGTGACTAGTATTTTTGCAGGATTTGTCATTTTTTCTGCATTCGGCTACATGTCGCACCTTCAGAATGTGCCGGTCAGTGAAATCGCAGTGGACGGTGGGTCATTTTAGTGTTTATTCCTTTACTTTGTTGTTTTTAATAATGTTTGCATCAAAGACCTTAACTTTTATTGTTAAATCCACTGTCTCGTACTGTTTCTCCATGCAGGTCCGGGTCTAGTGTTTGTGGTTTACCCACAAGCCTTTGTGACGATGCCTGTTGCTCCTCTGTGGGCCGTTCTTTTCTTTTTCATGTTACTCTGCCTCGGCCTCGACAGTCAGGTATGATAAAAACACTTCTCATCATTTTCACAGACCCTTATCTGGTTAATGTGGCCAACACAACAACTATGAGTTGCATTTTGATCAACATGTGTTATATTAGGCTGATATGAGGCTAATATGAGTTCCTAAAATAAATTATCATTGTTTTCATAACAAGGTGAAGGTGTAAATACATAACAAGAGATAAGTTATATTATCCTAATTATTTTTCTATAATGCTCTTTGCACCATTAGCAAATAAATGACTAAACATTGCTTATGAAAGCAAGCAAAATTATATTTTGCTTAAAGAAAATAATGTCTAGGTTTTGCATTATTTTCTTAACAATTGGTAATAATACATAAAACTATATTACTTGAATTGTAAAGTATATGCCTTTATGTAATGAAACCCATTATATAACATAATGGGAATTACAGAAAAGCTGAAAGTAAATGAATAATAAGTATGTCCTTATCAGGCTTCATTTTCCATATGCAAAATCTTATTAAATCTTTCTTTTAAATTTGGGTTCAAATAAACCTGGATGTGTTTTTATGAACATAATATTATGACTGAAGAAAGATTAAAGCTAAAACTCTTACATGTGTGATTTATAATTCATGAAATGCGAGCTGTTCATTCACTTTGTTCGTCTCAGTCTCATGAGAAAACATTAAGCAACACACGCAAGAATGTTTGCTGGAATAATGCAGTTTGAATCATTTCACAGAAATCACAGCTAACACATTGTTAAAGTTTAGCTTCTGTGGTTGTGTTTGTATTCTGTAGTTTGCCATGGTCGAGGTGATGGTGACCAGTCTGTTGGACAGCTACAGTAAACCCATACTCAAGTACCTCAAACGCAAGGAGTTCCTTGTGCTTGTAGTCTGCGGTGCAGCCTTCCTCCTGGGCATCCCACATGTCATGCAGGTAACAAGATTCTTTTATTGTTTTTTAAATATATATTATTTTATTTGTAATATTATTTCATATTTAGTATCTAACTTTTTTGTTTGTTTATCCTTCTTGCTATTAATTGCTTTTTTCAGATAAATGACATTTGTGTTATTTTTTGCATTTTCTATTAAGTCTGACTTTATTTTCTATATGCCGAATATAGAATATATTTTCTCTTTTTAATTTTTGGAGTCAAATGAACATGGACATGTTTTTGTGATTTATAATTCATGAATACATACAAAATATCAGTCAAATGCTTTGATCTTTTTTCCCTTCCTGAAGTTTCACTATCTTTAGGCTTAATTGCTATATTTCTTTTAAATAGATGACACTTGCATTGATATTTTGTTTGCAGTGATATTAAGTGTGCAAAGCTTTTATTTGCAAAGCTTATTTTTCAAGCATTTACAACCACAATTGCATTTTAATACAGCTGTATTAATTGTGACCCTGGACCACAAAACCAGTCGTAAGTGGCACGGGTATATTTGTAGCAATAGCCAACTATACATTGTATGAGAAACGTTAATGATTTTTCTTTTATGCCAAAAATAATTAGTATATAAAGTAAAGCTCATGTTCCATGAAGATATTTTATAAATTTCCTACTGTAAATATATCAAAACTTAATTTCTGATTAGTAATATGCATTGCTAAGAACTTCATTTGGACAACTTTAAAGGCGATTTTCTCAATATTTTGATTTTTTTGCACCCTCAGATTCCAGATTTTCAAATAGTTGTATCTCGGCCAAATATTGTCCAATTCTAACAAACCATACATCAACACCATACATTATGGATGCTTTTATGGCTGTAATGTCTGTCGAACTAATGCTCCTCTTTCGATTTAGGTGGGGATCTATGTGTTCCAGCTGATGGATCATTATACGGCTATCGTGTCTATCATGTTCCTGGCGTTTTTTGAAGTGATTGGTGTTTGTTGGCTTTATGGTGAGAGACAAACATCTGTTTGATTTGTGTCTGTTTCTGAACTATGCACCACTCTATTTCATCAAGCATGAAACAATATAAAGGAATAAATGTCTTGTTTGGACAGGTGTGAAGCGTCTGTCCAGTAATCTAGTGGAGATGACGGGAAAGAGACCCAGCATTTTCTTCAGGGTCTGCTGGTGGTTCATTTGTCCTGTTCTGATAACCGTGAGTGCAATCACACCGCTTCTGACACAATGCTTGGTCTAAGTCCCAGTGTGGGTTGGTGTTAGAAGTGAAAGGTGTTTTTGTGTCTGTCAGGTTATTCTGGTGTTCTCGGTGATTCAGTTTAAGCCAGCGCGTTATGAGGACTACGTTTACCCGCCGTGGGCTCAGGGTGTCGGATGGCTCATCGCTTTGGCGTCCATCATCTGGATTCCTATTGCAGCCGTGCACACGCTCTGGGTTCTGCCCGGATCCTTCACTGAGGTACTTTACACTTTATGCTTTGGAGGTGAAATGTCATGGGTTATTGGCTGAAACCATTAATACAGGGCTGGGCGATATGGCCGAAAAATTATCAAAGTAATTTTTTTTTTCATATCACTTGATTTCAATAATTATCACGATAAATGTCAATTTTTTATTTCTTATTTAATTTTAAAGGTGGATTTTTGCTACACTGTTGAAAGGTTTAAAAACCAGACAGTTAAATGAGGCTTTAAAGTATTCTTTTTGGTCAGAACATGACAAACATTTAATGTTTTTTGAATTCATCACACTTTTTCCAGTCATTTTTTCTTAAAGGAGAAGTCCACTTCCAAAAGAAAGATTCAGTGAATGAATCTCTCCCTGAATGAATCAGCCATTCGAACAAATCAAATGAATGATTCAGTAATTAAATCAGTGACTTGCTGCCACCTACTGGCAGATTTAGTTTCATTTTTAAAGTACCTTATTAGTTATTTAAATCATTTAAAATTTCTGTATTCAAAATTTTATATTTAAAACATTAATCTCAACATGAATTTATGAATTTGATTGCCCTCATGCCACCTCAAAAAACCTATGAAAATACACCTACGAGCCACTTTTGTGTTCTTCTGTGCCACCTTATAGTACAAATTAATTTTGTTAAAGGAGAAGTCCACTTCCAAAACAAAGATTCACATATAATGTAGTCACCCCCTTGTCATCCAAGATGTTAATGTCTTTCTTTCTTCAGTCGTTAAGAAATTATGTTTTTTGAGGAGAACATTTCTGCATTTTTCTCCATATAACGGACTGGTATGGTGCCCTGATTTTGAACTTCCAAAATGCAGATTAAATGCGGCTTCAGCGATCCCAGCCGAGGAAGAAGGGTCTTATCTAGCAAAACGAACGATTTTCATTAAAAAAAAATACAGTTTAAATACTTTTTAATCTCAAACGCTCGTCTTGGCTTTTTCTCCCTGAACTCTGTGTATTCTGGCTCAAGACAGTTAGGGTGTGTCGAAAAACTCAGAACTTATTTTCTCCCTCAACTTCAAAAATCATTACAAAATCATCCTACATCACTGCAGAAGTACCGACCCAGTCTTTGCAAAGTGAACATGCAAAGAAGATCAAACATCCTTAACAAAAAAAAGTAAAACAGCGATATGGGATGATTTTGAAGTTGAGGGAGAACAAGAGATGGGAGTTTTTCGACATACCCTAACTGTCATGAACCGGAACAAAAACAGTCCAGGCCGAGTAAGACAAGACGAGCGTTTGGCATTAAAAATGATATAAATTGTATTATTTTTATTAAAATAACCGATCATTACGCTAGATAAGATCCCTCGGCTGGGATCGTTTGAAGCCGCATTTAAACTGGATTTTGGAAGTTCAAAATCGGGGCACCATATCAGTCCATTATATGGAGAAAAATGCTGAAATGTTTTCCTCAAAAACAACTCCTTTTTCCTTTACGACTGAAGAAAGAAAGACATGAACATCATGAACATTGTGGATGACAAGGGGGTGAGTAAATTATTTGTAAATTGTTGTTCTGGAAGTGGACTTCTCCTTTAACAAAATAAATATCTTAATAGGAAAAAAAATTCTTAGTTCTGCATGTTTTAAGGAGTAATATTGTTTCAAATCAAGAAACAGGTTTGTGTTACCTGATAATATTAATAATAATAATATAACATTTTTTTGTCTCTTAGAAATACACATTTGATAGTAGCTTGAGTTAGGATGCAGATGTAGATTTAAGTTCATTATCAAAATCAGTAATATCTGAAAAAACTGTAGCATACTCATTTTTATATGGTGAAATTTAATTATTCTGACTGTTTGAGTTTTTTTTTTTTTGTTTGTTTGTTTTTTTGTAATTAACCATTGCGTTTCCATAGTATCATCCATAGATCATGATAATAACAGTTAAACCACAAATATAGCATCTCAATACCATGGTAAAAATGTATTATGGTTCCTCGGTGTTTGTATGAAAAACAATAGTCTAAATACATTTAATAATGCATAAACGCTTAATCACAAAAAAACTGTAATTATATTCCATTACATTAATAATATAATGAAAATCGACACATATACCACATATGCCGCGCCGCCGTTTGAACTTTGGTCCGAGCGGATAAACGGTCCGAGTGGCGCTTTGATTAGCGCTCTTTTGTTCCGCCTTTGCCGCATAAACATTAAATCAAACTTGGTATCGTTTATCGAGGAAATTCATATCGCACGATAATTAATGGTTTTGAAAAGAAATCTCTTGTGTTCACAAAAACTGCATTTATTTGATCAAAAATACAGTAAAATTATGAAATATTATTCCAATTTAAAATACATGACTTCTATTGTAAAATATTTTAAGATGTAATTTATTCCTGTGATCAAAGCTGAATTTTCAGCATCATTACTCCACTCTTTAGTGTTGCATGTTCTGAACAGTATCAGTGTTGAAAACGGCTTGTATTCTTTGGAAACATTAGTACATTTTTTTTTTTTGGTCAGGATTCTTTAATGAATAGAAAGTTCAAAAGAACAGCATTTATTTGAAATAGAAATCTTTTATAACATTAAAAAGTGGAACATTTTTAAAAAATCATTTTTATTAAAATTAAGTACTAAATATTGTTATATATATGTCATTTAGAAGCTTATAGTAAAAAAAACAACAACATAAAAACACTTACTGACCCCAAACTTTTGATGTACATTGCAAAAAAAAAAAAA
The DNA here is from genome assembly GCA_036247105.1 of Cirrhinus mrigala. Classification (NCBI taxonomy): domain Eukaryota; kingdom Metazoa; phylum Chordata; class Actinopteri; order Cypriniformes; family Cyprinidae; genus Cirrhinus; species Cirrhinus mrigala. The sequence continues at coordinate 44,390,194 of CM070011.1, forward strand.
AAAAAGAAGAAAAAAAAAAAGAAAAATAAAGATTATTGGAGTTTTACAAGAAAATATTTTTAAAAATGTAATGTGTAATTTAATGTGTTACTTGCTACGTGTTACTGTCTCTGTGTAATTATTTGTAAAATGTACCAGCAATTTCTGAGTGAAAGTCTTAAACAATTATTTTTCAGTTTTATGATTGTTTGAAGTTAAGAATTAATCAATGTGTTTAACATATTCGGGTCTGATGTGGGAAAAAATTTGAAATGAAATTATACATTATACATTTTTTACATATACCAGCCCTTTAATACTGGAGTGGAGTTACTGTATAAATTTGTTCTTCTTTATTTATTCCAGAGACTAAAAAAGTCCATCACACCGTTTTCTCTTGACGAGGATGAGGAGAGCCCGTATTACAAGCAGAAAGGAGCCATTATGGATGTGATTCCCAACGTCGCCGTCATCAGCTCCATCGTACCGCTATCTGACAAACCAGTCCAGACTAACTTATGAACTGCTACTGGATCACTGGACTACAACAGGCCTAAACCAGACCAGACTGATCAAAACCAGCAACAAGCCTGAGGATAATTTATTGGATCAATATTGAAATATTGGCCCAAATGTTAGTTTTAACAAGTATATCTTTCTAGGATTCATCTTGGCTATGACAGAAACAACCTGTTTGGGGTTTAAGACTTTAATATTTATAATCTGACTGAAATTCTTCAACTTTCTGAGATTCCTCGAGAAACAAACAAGACTTTTACAGTTTACTCTATGTTGTGCACATTGTCATATGATTTCATTGTTGGTATCAATAAAATTAAAGGTTGTTAACCTCTTTTGTGTTACAGTCAAAGACACAAACATAAAAGAGTCATTTTTTTGTGCCCATAACGTTTTTATTCTCATTAGCAGGTGTTGGTTTTAACCTTTATGGGCGTGATGACTGAACAACAGTCCAACATGAGATAAAACCCTCGCTCAGGGTCCATGCAGTGAACTTCACCCTCAATGCGTTCAACAACTGGCCCTTTTGCTCTCCTTTACAGCAGGAGTTCCTTATTTTGTACATCTTCAATTTTTTAAGCGTTAAAAGTTGACAATCATGCGAATTCAGAATTGATTCATGCTAAAAATATACAAACCAAATACTGTTAACATTGGTAATCGTTCATGTGGTTTTATACATTATAACAGATACATTTCTGAATACCTTCAGATTAAGACTTTGTTCTTTGTTCCCAACCTGCTGTAAATTTATGACCCAGATCCCAATTCAAGTGGACGAATCTCACGAAAGCGTGTACGCTTCACCATCAAACCAAAAGAAATAAGAACATCAGCCCTCTTTTTAGGAGCAAAGATTTTTCATTGTGACATTATTTTAATCACAATTAAGCACATTAAGCAATTGTTTTACTGTATTACATAAAAAAAAAAAACTAATAATATGATTTAAATTTAAATCTGCATAAAGGCAGATTTGAAATATTGTATTTATAATAATATATTTTTGTTCACATTTATTAGAAATCAAAGAAAAATGTAATGATTTAAAAAAAAAAAAAAATTGCCTAAAACCAACACCGCAAATGCAATAAATTTAAAAATCCTCAAATCTTAATAGGATTTTTTTTATTACAGTAATGAAAATTGGGGAGAAATATTCTTAATTATAATTAAAATAAAGTCACAAAACGTAAAGAATTTTCATTGTGACATTATTTTAATCACAATTAAGCACATTAACCAATTGTTTTACTGTATTACATTTTAAAAAAAATAGTAATCAAGTTATTTTAATTTAAATCTGCATAAAGGCAGATTTGAAATATTCTGTTTATAGTAATGTATTTTTGTTGATTTATTAGAAATCAAAGAAAAATTAAATGCTTTAAAAAAAATATATATATATATGCTTAAAGCCAACACAACAAATACAATCAATTTAAAAACCCTGAATTTTAATTGGATTTTTTTTTTTTGGATTACAATAATGAGAATTGGGGGTAAATATTCTTAATTAAATAAGAATTTCAATTGTGACATTATTAAACACATTAAGTAATTGTTTTATTGTATAAAATAAAAAGCAGACCTTGCCATAATAAAATGACTCAAATAGGCAAAACAACAAATAATATGGTGGTTTATAAATACTCAATAGTCTTTTTTTTTTTTTGAGAAATGAGAATTGTCATAATATTCTTAATTGTTATGAAAATAATGTCACAAAATAATGTCTTATTTTTTTGGTAAATGTGAACTGGACAAGTTTCATGATATTCAAGTGTTGAATTTGATTTATTCCATATAATTTAATGTAAGCTTCCACTGGAGAAACAAAGGGTAGTTTCCCAGATATTAACAACATGAAGATTTCAACAGAAAAGAAACAAAACAGATCAAGTTTTGGATTGTTTTGAGATGTAAAGGTGACATACAGCAAAAAGGAAAGGAATTTATCCATAACCAATAACCATAATCATGTTGAATCAGTAAGAATCGATTATATCAAGTATTATTTCTTTTCAAGTCCTCACTACAGTGTTTCCATACTCGTTTTCCAGAGTAAGAAGCCAGTGTCGTACCTTCCATTCAGTGAAAGTTCAATGTAAAAACTAACATTTGTCATCAGTTTTCTGATTCGGAGTGTGGCCGCAGTCAAACGGGATTCTCTCATGAAAATCATGCGATTGAATTCGTTCAAAGAGTAGCTGGATCGGAGAACCACATCTACACACATTTCAAGTTAGAACAGGCTACTCATAAAAAATTAATACAGTAATTAACATCATCTCAACCAGCACCGATCGACTGTTTCTTATCGTCACACTCTCAGATATGTAATATGACCTCAAAAAAAAAAAAAAAAAAAAAAAAAAAAAGACCAAGATGATGTGCAATTCATGGCGTACTCGTCTGGGTATAATCGGTCTCAGATGACCGTGTCAGACAAAAACACACTTCTTTTGTTCCAGTTTGTCACGTTGTGTGTTTTTAGAAAAGCTGAAAGTTTCCCCTTATTTTTGAGACGGCAGCAAACTGTGTGCATCTGTGAATTTAAACAGAGGTAATCGCGCTCTCCGGCTCGCTTTCGAGCGTCCGAGCGTCGCATCAGATCGAGCCACACAGCGCCGCCTTCTCAGATTTGATCCGATCTGCAAACCCAAACCAATTCCCTTCAATCAGTTCTTTAAAACTAGGTGTTATACATGTTGTTGCCCAGCAGGTGTCGCCAGTCACCACTTGTGTCGGCCCACCGCATGACGTCCCGTTCCCTATCCGTTCCTATGACACTTGCTCCACTGGCCGCATCTGCACGTCACCAATCTAAAAAATAGAAAGAGAGCGAGAGAGAGGAAGGAATAGAGAGCAACGTGTTCATTCAATCTGATAAATTGAATACAGATCGATCAGCAGGTGATGAGTGTGATAGTGGTGTGATTAGATTTGTCTGTCTCCCCGCTGTCTGAAGATCAGCACAAGGATCCTAGTGAATTACTATACAGGATATACTGTATCAGATCACCTAGGAATACTTGAGAACTTAAAGGGATAGTTAAGCCAAAAATGAAAATTTGCTTAAGGCCATCCAAGATTTGTAGATTCACAAATAATCCACACCACTCCAGTCCATCAATTAATGTCTTGAGAAACCAAAAGCTGCATGATTGTAAGAAACAAATCATCATTAAGACGTTTTAACTGAAATATGAGTCCTCTATTTATAATATTACTTCCTCCACTGAAAAAGTCATCTGGTCTGAATCAGGAGTGAAATCTGCACATAGCAAGCACCATTTACAAGCCAAAACAGCTCTGTGGATAGATTTTGATGTGAGAGACAACTGGACAGGGCTCTACAGTGCGACTATAAAAATATATTTAGGAGCATCACGTGCGACCGACCCGATCGGCATATTTGTGTTTGCGCTGAGGGGAGCTTCAAAGGTTTCTACGTGTTTTTGCAACATTAAGTAATGTATCACAGACATATCTCACAAATCCATTCATAAACAAGGTGTAGAGAGAGTGTAAATAAGAGATTCATTGTGTTCGTTGATTATAATGGAACTTTCTGAGATTGCGATGAACTGAGTGACAGCTTTTAATGATTTTTAAGGGAGTTTGTAAATGAGATATTGATTTAATACGACAGTTAAATAAACAAAAAGTTAATATTAAGTGACTTACACTGTCTGACTATAACACTATTGCCTGATTTTGCTCTATTTTGTCATCAAAAATAGTTTGAAACAAGTCACAACTGAGCTGCTGAGCATCTCCATTCAAAAAACACAGTGTTGTTTCGTTTATGAACGAATGTGCGTTTTTAAATGAATCTAGTGAGTCAATGATTCAATTTCCCATTCATAAAGAGAGTCACTTGCTTTATTCCTGAATGAATCAGCCATTCGAACAAATCAAATGAATGATTCAGTAATTATATCAGTGACTTGCCGCCACCTACTGGCAGATTTAGTTTCATTTTTAAAGCATCTTCAGTTATTTAAATCATAATATTTCTGTATTCAAAATTGTATATTTAAAACAATCTCAACATGAGTTTACAAATTTGATTGCACTCATGCCACCTCTGAGCCTTATTAAACATAAAAATACACCTACAAGCCACTTTTGTGTTCTTCTGTGCCACCTTGTAGTACAAATTAAATTATGTTAATACTGATTTCATTTGATTGGTAACTTCTAATTCTGTTGTTTTAATTAGGAATGTTAAAAAGCATAAAAAATATATTTTTTAAACAATTTGGCATAAAAGATAAAAAGTTAGAAAGAATAAAGTTAGAAAAATGGCATTACAAAGGTAAAAACAAAACTCCCCTGTAAACCACTTTAAGGAGTCAAATATCACCTCGTAGTTGGAAGGCTAATTTTTGATCAGATTTTTTGATTATTGATTAGAAATTTTGACTGTGCTCCTAAATTTTTTAAGCTGCTCCTAAAAAGAAAAGTAATCATAGAGCCCTGCAGGAGATGAAGTTTTTCACTGGAGGAAGAGTTATTATGGATTATAGACTCGTATTTTAGCTGGAAGGAACAGTTTTTAGAAAACATCTAAATGATGGATTTGTTTCTTACAAACACCCAGCTTTTATCTTCAAGAGATGTTAATTGATGTACTGGAGTGTTGTGGATTATTGTGATGTTTTTCTCAGCTGTTTGGACTCTCATTCTGACGGCACCCATTCACTGCAGAGAAACCATTGGTGAGCAAGTGATGCAATGCTACATTCTTAAAAATCTGATTAACTAACAAACTCATCTACATTTCGGATGGCTTGAGGGTGAGAATATTTGCAGCAATTTTTTATTTTTTAAGGTTGCAAATGCAATTCAAGCAAATATTTTTACAAGTTAAAATAAGTGATCAAAGCTGAATTTCCAGCATCATTGCTCCAGTCTTCAGTGTCACATGATGCTTCAGAAATCATTTTAATATGCTGATTTGCTGCTCAAAAATCATTGGTAGTGTATGTGTATTTTGGACTCACCTGAACATGAGCAGGCGCGCTCAGGACGTATGTGACGGCACTGGCGATGTCTTCTGCTTTCAAACACTGTAGGAGACAAACAGCCGTGATGTTACACAGCAGGACTCGTACGAAGAGACACGTCACATACGCGATTGATTTATATACCTTTATACTTTGATTTATACCTTTATACTTTCGTAAACGGCCGCGGCTCTCTCTGGATCGCTGTTGTGATGCCGGAAGGCAAATTCAGTTTCCACTATTCCAGGTGATATACACTAGAAAAAAGGTAAACTGATAGGTTAATAAATACAACAATGCTGAATACCTGGAACAGCCACTGTCCTTTTCAAATCTATTGTTATTTGCTATTATTGCTGGCATTAAATTACAGTATTAACTGTTGGTTAAGATTTCAGAAAGGTTGCATTATATACCACAGCATTCATTAATAACAGTATATTTATAAAATGCTACATTTAATTAAAGCTGTTATGTCATCTGAAACCACCCGACCTTAATATTTACTTAAAAATATTTATTTAAATTTTATTTTTACATTTTTACAAAATATTTTTATCATCTGAAACCACTTGACCTAAAATGTTTACTTAAATTATTTTTTATTTATTTATTTTTTTTTTTTTTTTTTTTTTACAGTTTTAGAAAATATTATGACATCTGAAACCATCTGGCCTAAAATATTTACTTAAATTATTTTTATTTATTTTTTTACAGTTTTAGAAAATATTTTGTCATCTGCAACTATTTGACCTAAAATATTTACTTAAATGATTATTATTATTATTATTATTATTATTATTATTATTATTATTTTTACAGTTTTAGAAAATATTTTGTCATCTGAAACCATTTGGCCTAAAATATTTACTTAAATTATTTTTTATTTATTTTTTTTTACAGTTTTAGAAAATATTTTGTCATCTGCAACTATTTGACCTAAAATATTTACTTAAATGATTATTATTATTATTATTATTATTATTATTATTATTTTTACAGTTTTAGAAAATATTTTGTCATCTGAAACCATTTGGCCTAAAATATTTACTTAAATTATTTTTTATTTATTTTTTTTTACAGTTTTACAAAATATTTTGTCATCTGAAACCATTTGACCAAAAATATTTACTTATTTTTTATTTATTTTTTTTACAGTTTTACAAACTATTTTGTAATCTGAAACCATTTGACCTAAAATGTTTACTTAAATTATTTTTTATCTATTTTAGTTTTACAGTTTAACAAGACATGTTGTCATCTGAAACCATTTGACCTAAAATATTAACTTAAATTATTTATTTCATTTTTACAGTTTTACAAAATATTTTGGCATCTGAAACCATTTGACCAAAAATATTTACTTATTTATTTATTTATTTTTTTACAGTTTTACAAACTATTTTGTAATCTGAAACCATTTGACCTAAAATGTTTACTTAAATTATTTTTTATTTATTTTATTTTTACAGGTTTACAAACTATGTTGTCATCTGAAACCATTTGACCTAAAATATTTACTTAAATTATTTTTTAACTATTTTAGTTTTACAGTTTTACAAGACATTTTGTCATCTGAAACCATTTGACCTAAAATATTAACTTAAATTATTTATTTCATTTTTACAGTTTTACAAAATATTTTGGCATCTGAAACCATTTGACTTAAAATATTTACTTAAATTATTTTTTATTTATTTTATTTTTACAGGTTTACAAACTATTTTGTCAACTGAAACCACTTGACCTAAACTATTTACTTGAATTATTTTTTATTTTATTTTTAGTTTTACAAAATATTTTGTCATCTGAAACCATTTGACCTAAAATATTTACTTAAATTATTTGTATTATTATTATTTTTGAAAAAACTTTATTCTTAGGGGTTTACAAACATTTTTGTCATCTGACAAAATATTTATAAATTTATTTTTGTTCTATATTTCAACGATTTCACAACACAATAGCATATTTAGCAGTTTTAATTTTTTTTCTAATATATATATATTTTTTTTTCAGTTATTTTAGAACATCAAGTTAAATGAAATGAAAATGAGAAATGTCCCCTTGGTTTTTTATACTTTATTTTACATAAGGCTTATTTTTTTTGCCAAGACAACATGTGTTTTTATGGTTTTATAGTTTTAGTTAACTATAATAACCCTGATGCATGTCTATGTGTGTTTATAGGCTCACCGTGGCTCGGATGTGTGTTTTGGCCTCCCGTAGCTCTTGTCTCAGTCCCTCTGTCATAGCGGTCACAGCGTATTTAGTGGCGCAGTAAAAGTGTTCGTCAGCGCTCGGCACCATCCTGTGACCCCCCATGCTGCCGAGAGATCGTCAACAACAGCCTCGGATGAGTGTGTACAACACATTTCTGCTGTTAAAGGCCTCAAACATACCGTAAAGGGCAGTACCTGTTGATGTTGATGATGTGTCCGTCATCCACGTGTCTCTCCTTCATGGACTGGTAAGCCTCACGCGTGCAGATGGCCAGAGCGAGTATGTTTACCTGCACAAGAAGACAGATGGTGAATGAATGGATGATAACGATCCAGATAATGTCTAGGTCATATTTTAATCACAAAATCATTCCAGTTGCTGAAGCAGAAATGCATGGCACTACCAACGCCAAGGTCATGGGTTCGATTCCCAGGAATGCATCAACTGATAAAACGTATCCACTGAATACAATGCAAGTAAAGACAATGCAGAGCAAATACAATTTACAAAATTGTACTTTGCTTAAAGAAAATGAAGCCTATTGTGACCAGTGTTGTTAACATTTACTAAAACAAAAAAATTAAAATAAAATAAAATCAGACTTTTTTCCTGACAATTATGAGAAAAAAGTCATAATTGTGGGAGAAAAGTTTCAGAAAAAAAAGTGGCAGAAAAAAAAACTTGAAAGAAAAAAAGACCAAACTGTGAGATATAAAGTCAAAAATGTGAGAATAAAGTTTCACAATTTCCTTTTTTAAACGTTTTTATTCTGTGCCAAAATAAAATAAAATAAAATAAAAAAATGTTTAAAAAATGATTTTAGTAATTTTAGTGATTTAACTTAAACTGCGTTAAAATTTAGAAATATTGCTAAATATTACTTAATATTAAGTACTAAAAATCGAATTAAAACAAACCAAAAAATAAAATTACACTAAAACTTAATTAAAAATGCTCAGAAAAATATAAATGAATAAAATAAATAAATATATAAAATTATTTTTTAAATAAAATATTAATAAAAATGACAAAAAGCACATAACAAAACTAAAAATGGAACTAAAATGAAAACACAAAAATAAAAGCTAATTAAAAATATTAGTTACAACTATAAAAGTATATAAATAATACTAAAATACTGGTGTATGATTGGGATATGATTAGACTGTTTTCTTTTGAAGCTTTCCCTATCCTGCAAAGATTAAAGGCCTTGTTTTGGTGCAGTGATTGTGTGTTATATAAGTGAGCGGTCCGTCAGTGTCGTCCACCTACAAACATCAAGCTCATACAAATATCACAAGAGAACAGAGATGCTGAGAAAGTAAAATGTCCAGAGGTGTTTGCACAAAGTATTTTCCCTTAAATAAGCCAATTATTCTTTCTGCGTTAATATAAAAACAATAAAATGAAGACAAATTAATGTCTAGTATAAAAAAGACAAATGAAGAAAATGAAGATTCCAGATATCAATGCACGAATCAAACTCAGAATGCAATGCAACTGTTAGTTTTCACATCTACATTCATGCATTTGACAGACAAAGCGACTTACATTGCATTACATTTTATCAGTTCATGCATTCCCTAGGATTCGAACCCCATGACATTGGCGTTGCAGACCCACACTGTATGAGCGAAAGCTGCTGGCGCTCAAGCTGCTGTTCAGTTAGGGAAAGTGGTTTTGGGTGAGAGCAGAACTGCAGTAAACAAATAAATGAAGTGGTGTTTGAGTGCCTACAGCGCATCATTTAACCGCACTTGATGAAGCGTTTAAAAAAAGCAAGTTGAAGAGGTAAGTGAAAATTGAAAATGCAAAAAACCAAAGATAAAAGTGTGGCCTATCCATGGCTGTTTTAAAACATAGGCAGCATTTTAAGAAAAAATTACTGCTTGGCAGCAACATTAAGATGTCAACTCTGCATTGAACTGCACTGCATTGCTTATGCAAGTATATGACACACAAATCAGTCAGTTGGTAATGGTGTGTGTGTTTTTAACTCACATCGATCATATTCCTCCATCCCTCTGTCTTTCCACTGAGCAGTGGTTCATTGTGAGCCAGACCAGCGTTGTTGATGCAAACATCCACTCCCTGATGCAACGTCTTAATGGCCGAAAACATGGACAGAATCTCTTCCTCGTTGCACAGATCACACTTATACGGGATCAAAGTGCCGCTGTATCCTGCGCTCTGACACTCAGCTGCCAGCTTCTGCAAGGACAAAAAGAAAACGTTTGAAAACAGTGACCTTTCAGCATCTTCTGAAATGGATGATGAGACTGACAGCTGTCTGAGATCATAAGAAGAAAGCTGTTTGATGTGTTACTGTAAAGCCTAAATAGATTTTAGGTCAAATGTGACTAAAAGTCTTTTTCGCTCACCAAAGCTGCATTTATTTGATTAAAAATAAATATATGTGAATATATGTTAAAATGTAATTTATTTCTGTGATGCAAAGGTGAATTTTCAGCATCATTACTTCAGTCTTTAGTGTCACATGATCCTTCAGAAATGATTCTAATATGCTGATTTGATGAATAAAAATGTCAGCATTTATTTCAAAATAGAAATGTTTTATAACATTTTAAATGTCTTTATTGTTACTTTTGATCAATTTAATTAATACTTGCTGAATTAAAGTATCCATTTTTAAATGAATGTTGTTAAAATAATTAAACATTAGATGAAATATTAATAAAAATTATATATATATATGTGTGTCTGTGTGTGTGTGTGTAATTTTATCAACATTTATATTAAGTAGAAATATATCTAAAATAGTATAAATCTTAATTAATAATTAATTAATTTATATTAAATATAAATATTTATAAAATATTATAAATATTAATTTAATAGTGTGTGTGTGTACACACACACACACACACACACACACACAATTACCAATATTTATATTAAATATAAATATGTATAAAATATTAAATATTACAATTATATTATTATAATATTATATTATATAATATTATATGAAATATAAATATTTATAAACTATTATAATTATTAATTAAATATTATAGAATTATTGAAATGAAATTTATGAAATGAAATGAATATATGTTATTCAGCTTGCTTTACTTTTAGAGACTAATTGTATAAAAGTTCATAAAACTACTGACTTGGATCTACTCTCCCCCATAATTACAAGAACAATAATGTTGCTAAACTAGTAATTTGTGAGAAAACAACTAATTATTGTATTCAATTCCCGTACGGTGGATTGCAATTACAACAACCATTATCATGATTGCAGCATTTCCCTCATTTAACACAACCGTCCTCACCGTGTCACCATGGCAACAGTGAAGCACGGCTAAAGGTGAAATTACTTCAGCAGACATCACAACTGCATGTGCATAATCAGAAATAATTAACAGTACTTTATGATGGGTGGAAATTCTGAATTACAAAGTCTACACACATTGTCAACTAATTTCTTTATGAAAAGAAGGACTTTATGACTCTTAAAACTCAAGACTACACACACACACACACACAAATAATAAGAAAAGAATCTTAAAGTTTCTCTCTTGTGCTCAGAGCTGTTTCCTCCATATCCTCCCTCCTGAATCCTACTTTTATCCGTTTTCTATTTTTAAACACATTCAATCCATACTCTTTGCGTCTAAAATCACTAAGTGGGTAAAATGCTGACATTGATGGATGACGGGACGTGTCCAATCTCTCTCTCACACACAGGTCTGTAAACGGGTAAAGCACTGACGGGCTTTCACTTGCTTTTCATTAATAGTGCTGACAAACAGCTCAAGTCGACTCATTTACACTCACATGCACAACACATACGGCTCTGTTTCAAAACCTGCTAAACTGCCTTAGTAATGCACTTAAAATTCTGCTTAAGAAGATTGTCTACATTTTGGAAGAGATTGACAGTCCTGTATGGGCTCTTCAGGTCTCTGGTTTAATGTTATTCACACTCCCACAGTGTCCTAAAATTTCATGACATGTCTTTGTGTTTCATCCCAGTTTCATAATGGAAAGAAAACATTTCAAAGCAATGACAGGGTCAGAAATGATATTTATATTTTCACAATGATATTTCATCTATCTCCTTTTTTTTTTTTAAACATGTACACATACATAAACAGCATGACCACTACATTTGAAGTAATTTGCAGTGTTGGGCATGTTACTTTAAAAAAATAATTAGTTTATAGTTACTACTTACTTCTCACAAATAGTAACTTAGTTAGTAACTGAGTTACATCATTATAAAAGTAACTAATTACCAAGAAATGTAACTACTGTGTTACTTAAAAAAAAAAAAAAAAAAAAAAAAAAGTCAAATAATTTGGATGCCCCCAATATTAAATATGTTAAATGAATGAAATTTAAATGAAATGAATGAAATTTTTAGTTTACTCACCAGATATGTAAAGCTTAATGGCAGTTTTTTAAAAATCTGAATGTATACTTAGCATCAAAGCATTATAATATGACATTATGATAATTTAGCATTAAACTTTAGTATCTAGAACTTTAGTAATTAGAATAACCATGTATATTAGCCATTAACCATGTATAGTAATTAGAATAACCATGGTGGTGCTTAAGATATTGCTTGTAATGTAGTGTTTCTATAATAAAAAGGTGAAAAAACTAAAAATAATACTGAAAAGATAAGAAAACTACTGTAAATTCTACTAATAATAATAAAAATAAATAAAACGCACTGATTAATTAGCTGCTGGGTTCATGAATATTCTGCATTCTCTCGAACTGATTTGCTGAAATCAAAACAGGGGCGATAATAGGTGAGCACCGGCCAATGAGATTGATGTTTGCGCTTTAGTTCCGCCTACTACCGGAGAAACCGGCACTTCTTAAAAGCAGAATTCCAAAGGAATTCCGTTATTTTGACAGGAAAATACAGCAAAGAATATCGTTTACATGTCAATTTCGCATGGTATATAAGACTCTCTTGCTCTGTATGTTTCTTTGCGTGTGTGTGAGACAAAGTGACGGCTAGTCATGTGCCTTCACACTAAAGTTTACGGTTTGTCAAATACAGGTACGCTGCGCATCCATTCAGATTAACTGAAAAAGAAAATTATAATAATAATACCATTATAATAAATTATAGTAATGCCGCACTTGATTGTCAGTAACGGTAACAGCTTTGTAACGGGGGAAACAGTAATTCGTTTGATTACTCGTTACTGAAAAAATAACGCTGTTAGTAACACCTTTATTTATTTATCTGGTACAGTAATTTGTCTGGAGTCAGGAGTCATTCTTTCTCACCGGTGAGTCAGCTGAGCTTGCAGCTGATTGGTTCTTTTTTGGGGGACTTACTTAGCCTCTGATTGGTTCATGTACATCCCCAAGGGGCAGATGGGACAGAAGAGAGAGACGGGGCCCAGGAAAGGGGCTGCGTTTGGCTCTCAGTGAGTGTGTCTGTGTGTGTAGATGTACTGGATGAACCCTTGATGCCAAATCAGAGTAATGAAGCGTTGTTGGTGCTACAGCCAAAAAATATCCTGACCGATTTAAACAAACTTCAAGAGGCAACAAAGCCGAAATTCAACATTTTTATGCCAACACCCTTAAATGAAAATCTGCACATTAATGACTAAATTAAATAATGCAATTATAATTGTAACATTTAAGTGTCACATAATAGTAAATACATGTGAAGATAAAATAAGTTTTTCATATAATATTTAAAAAGACAAGAAAGGGAATAAATAAATACAAATCTAAATTTAAGTAAATTAATATGAACCATCTTTCATTTAATAAATAAATAAATAAATAAATTAAATGGATTATAAATAAATAAACAAAATTAGATTCAATTTTATATTAATAAAAAAATTATTTAAATATATTAACATTAAATATCCATTTAAAATAATAAATATTAATTAATAAGTATTTATAAATAAATAAATACATACATACAACACATATATACATACATATATGAATAATCCCGTTACTCTTGGCCATAAAGTACAACATGTACAAATCCGAAAACATAGTCATGGTCAAAAACATAAAAAATTAAATAAAAAACTAATTCAAATGAACTACTTTTCATTTAATTAGTTAAAAAAAGCAGGCAGATGACATTAAAACAATTAATAAAAAAAAAAAAAAAACATAGTCCTGCAGGCCTAATAAGTATATTATAAATTTACCAATATATTTTTTAAGAATTTAATTAAGATATTAATAATTCTACCTCTGAGCAGAAAGCATTATATGAAGAGTTTATTTGCAAACAGATACGTTTTTTTTTATCTTCAAAAATCATGTTTTTTTATTATGTTATCATGTTTTTGTGTTTTACTGTGTTAGTTAGCTGTATTTAGTTATTTTTACTTTATATCAAAATAACCCAACTGCAGTTTGATTGAGATTAATTGCAATGCACAATGAAAAAACATGATTTTTGAAAATCTGTTTTTGCAAATTAACTCTTCATATACTGACAGTAAAAATATCCATACTGAAAGTCTCCTAGCACTGGCTACAAGACGCACAAGTGAAATTAATGCCAATACGCTGCATTACAGAACAAAAGCACTGAGATTTCATTTAGACAGAGAGAGGGAGAATATAACAGAATGAGCTGCTCTCAAATTCACTTGCTGTTCTTTTCTTATGACCATATGGAAATAGGAACAAGAGCAGGAAAAACCTGGTGTGAAGGAGAAACATTTGGGGAATTCTGAGCCATAAATACACACACACACACACACACACACACACGTCTTTCCTTCCTGAGCTGTGTCTCCTTTCACCTGCAGCGAAGAGCAATTTGGCGTGCCACTGTATATTCACATCTTCATTAGTAAAGCTGCAGATCTGAGCCGCCCAATGAAACAGGAAGTGAACAAAAGAGCCAGAAACAGCTTAGACTTACAATAGCCACAACTAATTCAATCAGAAGCTCCTAACGAGGCTGTCAGACGCACCAGTACTGATGCTGTCAATAGTCCATAAGTCCATATTGATGTATACACCTACACTACTAACATTACATTTTATAGTATTACAATATTTTTGATCAAATAAATGCAGCCTTGGTGAGCATAAGCATAATAGCTTGATTCCATGGGATAAAAATTAAATAAAAAAAATAACTTTTTTAACTTTAAAAAAGAAAAAAAAAGAAAAAAAAGTTTTTTTTTGAGATACAAAAATCATAATTGTGAGATAAAAAGCTGCAATTGCTTTTTACTTAAAAAAAGAAACAATTGTCAGATATAAACTATGTGTGTGTGTGTGTGTGTGTGTGTGTGTGTGTGTGTTATTACAATTAGTTAAACTTTTAATAATTAATAATATTAAAAATGAATAAAATTAAACATGACTTTACATATTAATAAACATGATATATATACACTTATCAATATGTATATTAAATATAAATATTTATAAAATATTATAAATATTAATATTAAGTAATATTATATAATTATATACATTAATATAATTATGAATTCAATGTTAAAGAAGTTACTTATTTTTTTATAAAATGAAAATGTTATTCAGCTTGTTTTAGTTTTAGAGACCAATACTACCAAAGTTCCTTATTATACATACATACATATACATATATATATATACACACAATTATTTATAAAATATTATAAATATTAATATTATATTATATTTATATTAAATATACATATTTCTAAATTATTATAATAATTAATTAAATATTATGAGGAAAAATACAGAAATTTAAGACAAAACATATATTTCATTTTTTTTTTTGTTCCATGGCAGAAACAAATAAAATAAAAAAATAAAAAATAAAATAAAATAAAATGCAAGATCAGAATTTTCATTTTTTTTGTGGTGAAATGGGCTTCCATATAAGGGACTTCTTTCAAAAATATAACACATCATTTTGATCTTAATATATAAACATGAAACAATGATTTTTGGCATAAAAGAAAAATCTACCATTTTGACCCATACAATGTATTGTTGGCTATTGCTACAAATACTGTATGTTACTTATGACTTGTTTTGTGGTCCTTAAATATTCAAAAAGGTATATCTTACAGTAACAGCTGTGTAATATTAAGTTACTAATGTCAAGTACATTTTTAAATGACCAGTGTCTTAAATAATATATTTATATTATTTCTATATATGCACACATGGAGAGGAGGTGTGTTTGATGAGTCGGTGAAGGAGCTCACACTGTAAATGGATCACTAAAGGTCACACACACACACACATATGCACACTTCCACCTGTGATAGATTACAGCTGTCCAAAGGTTGGTCTGAATCGTTAATCAATGTCATTAAAATCGGACTCGTTAAAATGATTCAAACCCTGCAGACGCCAGCCGGCTCATTAATGATGGATCATTAGCGCTGATGGCCGCCGTTGCTGACCTGAGAGCTGTTGATTTAGTCCTTCTGCACAGAGATCAGAGGACAGGATGGGTGCGGCCGGTCAAGAGCAGTGTTGTGTAACACCTGAACGAACCTGCGAGGCCAGATTTCATCAACCGGCTCCGACTGACACATCTGCACAACACAGTTTACTATAAATACACATACACTACAGAGAACGGCGAAAATAGAAACTGCATCAGTTGCACTGGACTCGCTGATATCCCAAATCCCAAAAAATTCAACTGTGGCTAAATTGTACTTGTTTAACACTTAAGTTAATTATTTGTGTGGTACAGCTCGATGAACAATAACCTGATGGTGGATACTGTATATTTGACAATGACCAAAAGGCGCTTTTGCTCACCAAGGCTGCACTTATTTGATCAAAAATACAGTAAAATCTGTAAAATTGTGAAATAATATTAAAATTTAAAATAACTGATTTCTATGTGAATATATGTTAAAATGTAATTTATTCTGGTAATCAAAGCTGAATTTTCAGCATCATTGCTCCAGTCGTCAGTGTCACATGATCTTTCAGAAATCATTCTAATATGCATATTTGCTGATTATTTGCAACGTTAAAAACATGAAGTTTTTATTTTTGTGGAAACTGTGATACAATGTAAATATATACACACAAAAGCAGTAGGACTATGACAACTATTCGATAAAACTGCTAATAATCTATAATGAAAATGGTCACAGTTTCAGTAAGGCAGTTATTGATTAATCAGGTCTTTAAACAGGGAACCTTCATCTTCGACGTCACTTTGCTGCAGTAAAACTAATTATGTAAAAACAAACACGTGACAGATGACAGAAGAACAGCATGAGCTGCAGTGAGGAGCATATCAGCACTTTTGTAAAACACACCCGACTAACAATTAAACCACACAGTCGAACTACAAATACTTCATAGAGAGCGCACATGCATGTCAATCAAACAGAGAAAGGGAGAGCATTCAATCTAATTCATTTTTCAGGGAAAAAAAATCATTGTTTCAAATGAATGATAATTAAAAGAAAACCAGTATGCAAGGCAAGTCATAAATTATTGGTAACACTTTACAGTAAGGTGTCATTTGTTAACATTAGTTAATGCATTAACCAACATAAAACATATAACTAACAATACATTTATTACACTATTTATTGATCTTTGTTAACATCAGTAAATAAAATTGTTAGTTCATGTTAGTTCACAGTGCATTAACTACTGTTAACAAATGCAACTTGTGATTTTTATAATGCATTTGTAAATGCTAAAATTAACATTAACTAAGAATAACAAATGCTGTATTGTTCATTCTTAGTTCAAGTTAACTAATGGTATTAACTAATGTTAACTAACGAACCTTGTTGTAAAGTGTTAGCAAATATTTAATGTGAGTGGTTCTCAATCTTAACATTTATTTATTTATTCATTTATTTTTAAATAAATGTAAAAAAAAAAAAAAAAATTGACTATTGTTATATTGTACAGTTTTTGGTAATATTTCAAACAAGATTTTATTTGTATTTTTCATTTTAATTTTAGGTAAAAGTTTTAGTAATTTAGATCTGATTTTTATTTGCTTTTTATGTCTATTTTTTTTTTATTAAGTTTTCGTTTTCGTATATATATATATAATTTATTTATTAATTTATTTTTTCTACTACAAAAATAAGAATTGTGGCCTTGGCCAGTTTTTATATTTTATTTGAGTTCATGTTTTATTTCAAGTAATGATTTTGTCATTTTAATGTTACTTAAAGATAATAACCCTAGTGTTTAAAACAAAAACAAAAAAACAATTCAATGGTAACATTTATTCTGTTCATTTAGTGAAATCTGTGATTCTTGCATTGAACATTTTAAATCAACTGTGCAAAACCATGTTCCCATTTGAAGTCTTTTTACAGCCTAAAATTTATTGAACATTATCAAAGGACTGAAAATATTTTAGATTTAAACGATACTGTCTAACCCAAAAACTATTTCTAAGAACTGTCACTGTATTGTCTTATCATTGAACCATAAATCACTATCACTGACTGTTGTGTATATACATTGATAGAGATAGAAACCACATAAAAAAACTGAATAAAAGAAAATAGAAAAGTAGCATGGTAGAAAATTATAATACAACTGGTAGATGATATAGGATATGTGTGTGTGTGTGTGTGTGTGTGTGTGTGTGTGTGTGTGTGTGAGGTTGTAAAAGAGTAAAGCGGCTGTAATCTCTAATCTGCTCAGTGTTTAGCAACACGGGAATCAGCCGTTCATGTCACTTACAGTAAAACCCCACAATTTAATGAGAGAGACTGAACAGATGAAGCCCGACACTCCTCTGCCAATGAAGTATAAAATTAATCACATGACCATGAAACTGCATTACTCAATTTTAAAACTAATGTTTCAGTTTAGATGACTATGGGATTGTTTAAATTGTTTTTTTTTTTTTTCCTTTTTGCATACAGTATGTGTGACACACAGCACAGGTCACTGTGTCTCTGCAGCACAAATGGACCTGACATAACCACAATCATATTCACCATATTTTGTATAATTATATTCATATATATGTCCTATTCATGTCTGCTGCCACATACACATTCTGAATGAGTCTTCATCAAGAGAAAACAACAAGATGTGCACAATCAACAACCACAATCAAAGCCAATTTGTTTCCACCAAAAACACATTTAAAAACTCAAATCCAACTTAGAAAGTCAGGGTTTGACAGGTTTTTTTTTCTAACGTTAATTATAAAATCTGGCATATAAATGCACGTGCATTTGGAAAACTACAGTGACATCCAGAATTATATGTTTGACTATCGGGTAACTTAAGACAAAAAGTACCACTTGTTCTTTCTTTTTTTCTTTCTTTCTTTCTTCCTTCTTTCTGCATTGCCATACCTTATTATTTATTTTTTTCTACAGTTTTCTTTTTCTTCTTTTTTGGCAGAGTAGTGCTGTTACTGTTACCTAAAATCAAAATTGCTGAAAAAAAATGACAAAAGCACATAAAAATAACCAGAACGTACAAAAAGAAACTAATATTAAAACTGAAAATACAAGAATAAACTCCAATTTAAGTTAATAAAAGTATTTATTAACTTTTCTTATTTTTAAATCAGAAAAATTTAAGCTTTTAAATCAACTTTTTTTTTTTTTTTTGGCAAAATTGTTATTAACTAATACTAAAATTAATCCTAAAAACATAAAAACATTTGTTTATTGAAATAAAGCTGAATAAAATTTGATAAAAACCTAAACATTTTTCTATTATGTGTAATATATCTAATATGTATTTTATTTCTGCTTCATTTCCTGTAGCTCAAACAGTAGTGCACAGCACTAGTAATGCCAAAAATCATGCATTGAATTCCCATGTAATGCATGAATTGATCATTTGTACAAGTAAACCTTTAATGTAATGCAAGTTGCTTTGGATAAAACCGTCTGCCAATGCATGAAAGTAAGAATGTAAAAATGATCATTCCAGTAGGATCTGAAGGCAGAGTTTTATTTCCTCATCGAAGCCAATCGCACTGAGTGTTTGGCGAGTGTTGAGTTTCCTGTGAGTGTGTGAATGTTGGACAGAGATGGAGCATGTGAGAATCTCAGATTCTGTGTGTGGAAAGCCATCCAATTTAGTTTCAGCACCACCAGAAGCATCCGGCCATGTGTGTATGTGTGTGTGTGTAGTTTAGACAGAAAGCCAAACACTCTGCATTACTCTTTCTAAAAAAGGCCAAGAGCAGAGAAATGAGCAGATGATAACAGTTCTTCTGTACCTCAAATGTCATTCAGTACATTTAATGACTGACATTTGATAAATCAGCAGATCTGACAAATGAGAAAGGTTGGATTTGAAAACATTTGCTCTTTTCTTGAAAGCATTAATAAGCAGCAGTCACTGGTATTTTGTGCAAACATAAAACATCAGTTGAAAAATTTTCAAAGGCATTTAGAATATATTTTTTGGCATCAGGTAATGTAAAGTAATGAAAGTGCCACTCTTTTTCCTTTCTTTGTTTCTTTGTTTCTTTTTTCTTTCTTTTCCTGCCTTCTTCCTTTTTTATTTTTCTTTCCATCCTTTTTTCTTTCTCTTTCCTTCTTTATTTCATATTTTTTTTGCAAATACAGTGCTGTTATTGTTAACAAAAATTATGTAAACATTTTATGTTAATTGAAACAAAGCTGAAATAAAAAACATGAATATTAGATAAAACGTCCACGTAAAGAGGTTTAAGTTGAAGTATTAAAAATGCTAAAGCTAAAGCTGAAATAGATTAAACCTAAATTTAAAAATAGATTGAAATTAAACCTAAATGGAATTATTTTAAAAAACCTAAAACTAAAAAAAGACAAAAGCACATAAAAATTACTAAAACAAAAACTAAAAGTGAAAATATAAAAATAAAATCCTATTAAATAAAAAAGTTAAAAAAAAACAAAAAAAAAACACTACGATAGTATATAGTAAAAGAACTATAATATAAAATATAGCTGCAAGCAGCGATGGGCGGGCCCTCGCCACCAGCGCATCCGCAACCCTGGTGCCATCAGAAAAATGGTGCCCAGCGGGGACATGCATTGACAGTTACCCTGTACCAGTTTGGATTGAAGGGTCACAGTAATGAAAGGGTTAAAAGCAAAGTGCTTGTAAGTCATTCTGGTACACTGAGAATGAGCTGAAAAAGATTCCTTGTCATATGAGGTCATCTTGTGTTCATCCTTGGTATTACAGTCTTCATCTGCTAGTTTACAAGTGTGATATTTTAAATGTTTCTGCAGTCTCTGAAAACATGATAAACATATTTCCTAAGAATGACTTGTTTTTCATATGTAAAAAGTTGTGAAGAGTTAGGATAATGCACTTTAAATGCACTCTGTCTTCTCTCTCTCTCTCTCTGTCACACACACACAGCCACTCAACTACCCCCAGTCACACTTACACACACACATAGACACACTTAATCCCTTCCCCCCTACACAGAGTTAGAGTGAGAGAGTTAGAGTGTGATCAGATTTTGAATAGTTTTTTAATTTTCTATTTTTTGTAGACTATTTTATATCGATGGAACTAAGCATTTATTTCTCAGAATGACTAGTTCTATGTATGTAAAAAAATTTGAAGTGTTTGCATGCTGCATTTTAAAATTACGGTCATGTTTTTTACTGCTACTTTAATAAATCACCATAAATCAACCATTCAAGATATCCCAAATCTGCTCACAATTTAACATCTTCAGTATGTTGGCATCATGTTGACAAAGTTTGGTGTAAATTCATTGTTTTTTGTAGGAGTAGTATTCATTCATTCACAGCTATATTTTTCCAAAAATCCACATTTAAATCAAAATAGCAGACTTCCTGTTGGTCGCAGCTAATGAATGTAAATTAGAAAGTTGTCCGGCTTGATGAGACCAATATACATACCGAGTTTGGTGTCTGTAGCTAAAACTAACCCCCCCACTTTTGACAAAAGGTGGCGCTATAGAGCGCCTCCTTCACGCCCATTTATGAGCCTTTGCCAGTGTCTAACTATCATTAATAGTGATGTGTGTGTTGAGTTTCATGAAAATCCAACCTTATTAAGTGCCCCAAAAACACAGGAAACAAATGTTAAAGTTTGACACGTTGCCATGGCAACAGCATTTAATGTATCAGTGACCCCTTTATAGATTCTCATCGGCCGTGTTTTGACATTATTCTGATGAAGTTTGAAGCAAATCGGGTAAAAATAACCATGTGATATCAAAGCACTTTTAAAAGAGACACACTTCCTGTTGCCAGTTGGTGGCGCTATAACTTTGACTCCTAATAGTCACATCTATGTGATCGGCATCATACAACAAACAAACCACTGAAGTTTCATCCGAATCAGACAATGTGTGCAATAGTTATTAGGCATTTCCTGTTTCTCATTTCTCGCCATAATTTTAATGCCTCGCCACGGCCAAACCGTTCGAGATATCAAAAATCCCCTCACAATTTTTGATCCCCAATGTCTTGAGATCAGGTTGACCGAGTTTGGTGGCAATTGGGTAAAAAACCTAGGACTAGTATATCAAATTCCAGAGCATGTGTTTTTCACAAAACCCAGAATAACCGACTTCCTGTTGGGATTACCTTAGACATAGAGTGCGAAAGTTGTTCAACTTGATGAGTTCTATATGTGTACCGAGTTTCATATGTGTACGTGCAAGTATGTGTGCTATATGACGAAAAATAAGTCGTAATAATAATAATAATAATAATAATAATAATAATAATAATAATAATCCTTCGAAAAACAATAGGGCCTTCGCCCTTTTGGGCTCGGGCCCTAATAATACTAAAACAACAATGGCAGAATATCACTATAATAAAACAGGGATTCAAACTGTTGCAACATCTCCAAAAAGCAATATCATGAACAATGTCATGAATTTTACATTTATAAGAGACAAATATGAAAAGTATTTAGCCTGGAAAATGTGTATTTAAAGCAATGGCCCAGTTTCTCCTACAAAAGTGCTTATTCCAACAGATCTCCTCCAGCAGATGCAGAAGATTGACTGAGCTGTCAAAGGATGTTTAGTATGCACACTTAGTACATAGAGCGCTTCTCTCTCCTTTTGTTTTAAAGCCACAGAAAAAGCCCTAAATAATCTTGTTTGGAGTGATATTTAATCGTGTTTCAGTGCTGAATAAATGCAAAGCATAAATGCATTGCATCCTAAACGATCCTGATCATTTCTAGCG
Organism: Cirrhinus mrigala; assembly: GCA_036247105.1. Classification (NCBI taxonomy): domain Eukaryota; kingdom Metazoa; phylum Chordata; class Actinopteri; order Cypriniformes; family Cyprinidae; genus Cirrhinus; species Cirrhinus mrigala. Next base: position 44,413,079 of record CM070011.1, read on the forward strand.
CTGTATGCCTTTAAACATGACATCAGTCTCCAGGGGCTGTTCAGAGAAAGACGCTGTTCACACACAGACAGTAATAGAAAGACAGCATGGTCGCGCGGCACGTCCTCACACCGTCTGACCACCGACGGATGAATCCATCTCACGGCACGAGGGGGTTTCGTTATCATGCAACGGCTCAGTATAATCGCGGATTATGCCACACAAAGCATTTCAGCATATTTCCTCATGCACTTACACGACACGCTCACTGTGAGAATAAAACTACACAATAAGACATAAACAAAGCTTTGAGTCTTGTTATGAAATAAAATTGCATTTGGTTTTTTTGCAGGGCTGTTTCTCCCCTGCATCTTTCTCTCATCACTCTCTCTCTCAGCGGGTCTCCATGCACTCAATGAACCCGTGCGCGTCCACGTCCGCTCCAGGATTGTGATGTCATTTAGTGTAGAGACAGTGGCTTTCAGGAGACACGGGATGTCCCCCGGAGGCCCTTTACATCTGCTTTCATATCTCAGGCCTCCTCTGTGTGGATATAAAGCTCATATTGCTCATTTCTACAAGAAATATTAAATCCACACCAACCCTGGGCTTGGATAAACACTCCCAGTCAAACGTTTTTGAACCGGTAAAGTCTTTTCTGCTCACCAAGCCTGCATTTATTTGATCTAATACACAGCAAAAACAGTAAAATACTGAAATATTTTTACTATTTAAAATAACTGCTTTCTTTTTGAATATATTTTAAAATGTAATTTATTTCTGTGATCAAAATTACATTTTCTTTAAATTGATCAAAAGTAATGATAAAGACATCTAATGTTACAATACATTTTTATTTCAGATAAATGCTGTTCTTCTCAATTTTCTATTCATTAAAGAAACATGAAAAAATTCTACTCAGCTTTTTTCGACATAATAATATTAATAATAATAATAATAATAATAATAAATGTTTTCTGAGCAGCAGATCAGAATATTAGAATGATTTCTGAAGGATCATGTGACTGGAGTAATGATGCTAAAAATTTAGCTTTAAAGGAACCGTATGTAAGAAATTTATTTCAGTTAATCATAAAATGGCCCTGACATGTCACTAGACATTAAGAAATCATGTTCATTTCAAATACTTACATCACTGACAACAGTGGTCCAGCCAGGAGACTGTCATTTAAAAGTGAAAGTTTCAGCCCTCAACTGATGTTGATGTTGTCATGATGAGTTTTGGTCTGAGGCGCCACCCTCCAGCTATCTACCAATCACAAAGTCAGTAGATTTTCGTCATCTGGGTTGCCAGCTCTGCTCTAGTTACAGCTGCAGCTACGAACGTGTCGGATAAAACATGTATAAAGATACGAAACCTAAAAGACCTCGTTATGAATCCAAAGTACGTCGTGACAAAGTCCGAAATAAAACAAGGATTTGTATAGGAGATGCCTTTGACAGATGGAGACGGCTGAAAACGGAGAAGAATTTTAAGACAGATGCCAACGTTGCTAATTTTCTCCTGGACAGGTAAGATTCATCTATGTTTGGCTAACTTACTTGTACTTAATGTAAATAGACATTTCAAATATTCACGACAGTCGAACAAAGGTATATATGTTCGTGCAAAGTAACGTTACGTCAGCGCATTTGGAGGAGGTGGGTCATCGAATTGAAAAGGTAAGGAATTGTTTGGGAAATAGAAACAACGAGTCAATCTATGTTCCGACTGAAATGTGGTATTACAGTACATCTTTACGAAATATTTGGCTAATCGCCTTTAGTAAATTTTTGCGACACATAATTACTTCGCAAAACATCTCTCGTGAAGCATAAACATAAGTAACAGAAGAAAAAAAAACGTATTGTGTAGGACTCGTCACTTGCCATTGGAAGCTCCTTGTAGCTGCCTACGTTCCTGCGGAATCCTGCAGCTTAGCTGGCAACCTCAAGTCAGGGGAGAGGGGGAGGGGATACGCCGTTCTACAGTATTTTGAAAGTGATTGCAGTACCAGTTTTGGCCACAATCCTACATACGGTTCCTTTAATATATTTAAAATATAACATTTTAAAAATATATTCAAATAGAAAACAGTTATTTTAAATAGTAAAACTATTTCAAAATTGTACTGTTTTTGCTGTACTTTGGATCTAATAAATGCAGGCTTGGTGAGCAGAAGAGACTTTTTTAAAAACATTACAAATCCTAATGTTCAAAAACTTGACTGTTAGCGTGAATAGTATTTTTTCTTTTTTTCAAAATTAGGTGTCATGGCACAAAACGTAAAACTAAATTGGCTCCCTACCTGTTTAAACTTCATATGTCATTCTTATTAATATTTAGATATTTTATATTATAATTTAGCATTATTAATAATGAATATTTATAATATTTATATATATATATATATATATATATATATATATATATATATATATATATATATTATTATATATCATGTCATTTATGTAAAATACTACATAATTCTATTTAAAATTGTATTTTGACAATTTAGTTGAATATTTTAAAAACAATTATGAAAGACAAAGCAAAATCCAAGTAGAAGAGATTAATCTAAAGGTTAGCTTGTTTTATGAAATATATGACGTATATGAATATTTATATATGTAATTGCCTATATTTTAATTGAAGATATGTCATAATAGTACTACTATGAATTCAAATTAAATGATTTCACATAATTAGTGAAATCATAGGTGTTATTGAAGGATGTCTGGAATGTAGGCCTACATTTAATTCAGTGAAATATTAAATAATGACCCCATTAATTACAAGTGTTAGATAAAAAAATAATAATAACACTAGCAACAACATGCCACTATGGCCTTCTGTGCCAATTCTGGTAGCCCATCTTACCCCAAAAGTCTATTTTATCTTTTGAATTCAAAATAAATACTATAACTGTTACTCTACAAATCTAAGAAATAATAATAATAATAATAATAAAATTAAATTAAGTTTTTAAAAAATGGATGCATCCACAAATTCCTCATTAACAAATAGACAATTTATTCAACATATTCGACAAGATATTCAACATAACACAATGTCACAGATGTCACAAATATTACTGACCTCAAACTTTTGAAGCTTTGAGTCTGCATTGAGAAACTATGTCTTATAATGTTGTCTATAGGCAGATTTTGGGCCTTCAAACTAGAAAGATGCTTTATTTTGGCCAAATGTGGAGAAGTTCAAGCTGAGAGAAATGTTATATGAGATAAATGAGAGAAATAAATGTCTTTTCATTTAGTAAGGAAATCACTGATTCAGTAAAAATGGACTGTTTTATCTAATATTTGTGTTTGTTGATTATTTTATAGCAATATTATAGCAGAATTAGTTGTTTTATGCATGCTTCACAATGCTGATGAAGTTGTCACCTACATAGAGCGTTCCAAATCATTTACTCATGAAGTTCGATGACCCTTTGTATGCGGTTTTAGATGACAAATGCTTGTGGAGACAATAGACATCAGAACTGGTATTTCCCTGCACTTTCAAAATAATGATTTTATATAACAGCTTTGGATGAGCTACATTTTTAATGCAAAGATTGACGTGTGATGTTTGCACTAATAAAAAAGACTTTGCATGTTGGTAACGTTCATGTGTGACCTATATGCTTTGTTTATGTGCAGCGTTGGAGCTGTTTTCCCTGCTGGGTGTGGAGCTGACACATCACAACCTGCAGGTGACATGATGACCCATGTGCTGTGTCACATACACGGCCACTCGCCCTTTTTTTTAAGCTTTTGCCTGGGAAATTCAAGACTAGATCTCAGACTGCTGAATAGGCTTATCTTGTCTCAATAAGCCCAACTTAAACAGCAGGCACTGTATGCAGTAGACATATATCAACGTGTGCGCTGTAGTCAATGCACTTTCAGCATTTTATGAGCTGATTTATGTGTGTTAATCACAGTAATGAAGTGATGCTGTACAGTTACAGTACACTAAAGTTGAAATGTGCAGAGTCAGTAGGATTTTTTTTCTTTTATTCAGTAAGGATGCATTAAATTGATCAAAAGTGACAGTAAAGACATTTATAATGTTACAAAAGATTTGTATTTCAAATACATTTTTTCATTATAGAATCATAATTATAGAATAATGATTAGAATGATTTCTGAATGATCATGTGACACTGAAGACTGAAGTAATGATGCTGAAAATTCAGTTTTGCATCACAGGAATAAATTACATTTACTATGTATTTGCATAGAAAGCAGCTATCTGAAATTGAAATAATATTTCAAAATATTACTGATTTTACGGCATTTTTGATCAATTAAATGCAGCCTTGGTCAGCAGAACAGATGTCTTTCAAAACCTCTCAAAACCTTTTTGAGGGGGAGGCAGCTTTGTGCATCTGCACATGTCTTATAATGCTATCTAAGTAGGTAGCTCACTAGATTTTGGAACAGCTAAAGAGCGAAAGCATGGCAAGTGTACATCAGCAAGTGTGAATGAAGCGCATTTCAAAGCACAGTGGGGAAAAACCCTCTTTACTCAAACTGCGGCTGGCAAACAGCCCAGCGCTCACAACAGAAGCAAAATTAAAAGAGTCGGGTCCGTCTGACGGCACCGCAGTGACGCGTTTAAACAAATACAATGAGCCTCCTGCCAAGACGACAGAATTCATTAGCTGCAGCGCCTCGATCTTCGGCCACCGGAAGACGACTGAGAGTCTGTGAAGGCTATTTGAGGTCTGATTAAGTGCCTTTTACGAGAGCCGTGCAACTTGGCATCAAATCTGACGACTCGGGCAGCGTTTAGTGCTTTTCACAGATCTAATAGAGCACAGTTCACACTGCATACAACTCACTGGCTTTATTTATCTGTAGAAATGAATAGACTTGTGTCGTTCCAAACCCTACTTTCATTCATGCGACACAAAAAAAGTGAATAAATGGTAAAGGCTGCATATGAAAGCTGATTTTTTTTTTTGCATGACATTAATTTTCTTTGAGGTCACAAGCATGGAAATCACAATTTCAAACTGGAAAATAGCAAAGTAAGTGTTCAGAAATGATCCTTGTTTAACAGAAATAATAGTTTCAAACTTCTAAAATTTATTTTAGAAGTTTGAAACTTCTGCAAAATAAAGCATGAAGATATTAAAATGACAAATATTAAGATCATTATTTTCTGTAAATCTACTCTGAAACAATGTGTACTATTAAAATCATTGTGTAAATATATTTGACTCAGTTCCAAGTGAATTTTTTCTTTAAAAGCCAGATGAAAAGAGAGATGATTGATTGATGGACGTTGACTTATGAATGGATGGAAGGGTGGCTGATGTCATCGTCTGATGTTTGCCCTTGTAATCTGATGCATTATAAAAGTGCCCACAACTGGTTAGGTTAAGCATGCTTCAGTTGCACCAAAGCGTACACAAAGGCCATCCATTACTGTAACTGACAACTGGAATAATCAGTTCAGGGAACTGTGGTTTGAGAAAGCTGAGATTCCGGACAGGAATAACAACATTGCACAGTGACATTTCCCATTCATGCATACCATCTAACACATGCATGTATGTGACATTTGCAACCATTTGACACTTATGTTGCTGTAATCTCAGCTAACAAGGTTGTCTAAGTAATGTTCTTTCAGTAACATTAACAAAATGTTCATTCAGAGTTACTTGGTCTTCAATAATGTTCTCCAAACATTAGCAGAAAAACATTATTCGTACTTTATTCATGTAACGTTTTTTTCTCATTAACGTTTCAGTTTATTACATTTTTTTAAACGTTACTACTTGTTTTAGAATGTTCAAAAAGAACATTCAAAAGTATCAATTCCTGTAATGATAAAAATGATACAAAATGATAAAATGGAATGTTTAAAATTTGTATTCAAAATTTAATTTGAGTGTTTAGAGAACATTCAGAAATGTTTTTATAACAAATTTTATTATTTGGGTACCTTGACACAGTTTCATTAAGTGTTTACATGCACAATCTGATACAGTTTTGTTTGATCCAACAAACGTAAGACAAACGCCTTAAATTGTGTTCTTTATCGGTAGAAACTATAAAAGACTTTTTCCAATTATCTCCAGTTTGCAAGTAAACACCTTGTCAGTGTTGACAAATCACTCAATGTGCATATGTTTGTTGTCAAAACCAGACAAATGTCTGCGTTTTGTTGTGCAAAAGTAGCGCATTAAAGAAACCCAGAAACCCACATTTACAATAAATGTTGAAATCATTAAGGCTTTTGTTTTTCTTGATGGCAAAACAACCAAGTGCACAAACACTTAATAAACTGAATAAACTCATAGTCATGCTGATTAATGTTTTGTGCTCATGCAAAGACAAAACCATAGTAATCTGCACAAATCTACTTGGGTTGATCAGGATTTGTATTAACTGCTCTCCTCAAATCACCCAGTAACCGTTGTGCATGCAAATTTTCTCACTGCAACCTGATTTTAAGAATTTTTGGAGTATCAATAATCTGTGCAAACATACAAGCAACTACATTAAGAAAAATTTGCCAATGCACAGAGCTAAACACTAAGTAACTAGTCATGTTTCCTGAAGGTCACAATTAAAGTGCTGCGGTCTAGTGGAGATCAAACTGATCTTTGTGCCAAGCACCACTAAACCCTACTCTTCTCTTCTTATCTGTAGTTAATGCAATGCAAAGATCTGTGTAATGTTTCAATGATTTCCTCTTTAAAGGAATAGCTCACCCAAAAATGAAAATATGCTGAAAATGTAGATGTACTGTAGATAAGTTTG